>VXAX01004318.1:0-40904 GCA_013399835.1 Leptocoma aspasia | reverse complement strand
AAAAAAAAAACCCCATAATCTTCCCTTTCTCCAAAAAGCTCAAAATGTTTTTGAAAGCTGTTTCTGAATCTGAGGGGGAGAGCGTGGGCAGAAGTATACAAATGCAGAAGTATACAAATGCTCTGAGCACCGGGGCAAGGAGAAATCCTTTGGCCTCCCCTGTACTTTTGGAATGACATTTCGGAGGTACAGATCTTATTGCAGCTCCTCCAGAAACAGAAACATATGCCAAAGTAGTCATGGCAATTTAGAGGTGCTGAGCTTTTCTGGTGAGGAAAAAAAAATCCATGCATTTTGTGCTTTCCGTGTTTAAAAATGTTGCTTAATCACAACTAAATGATATTTTGAATTGTAGTGCAGAATGCTTTCCCCAACCAGGACTCAGTGCTAATTCCCATCTCTAATCAGCAGAGGGCACCATGAATTCGTCAAACAGGATGGAGACCAGAAAGGAGTATAAATTTATCCCCTAAAAAGGATGGGGGGGGCGGGGGGGAAACATACACCCAACTTGACACACATAAATCAGGAATTAAATTCAGAGGGTGTAACTTTCCCCTCACACCACCTCTCCAAAAATAAAACGGGCTGTGGAACACACTGTGTAACACCCTGATGCACAAACAGCAGCTACACCTATAATGTCCCCAGCCTTGCCCTNAAAAAAAAAACCCCATAATCTTCCCTTTCTCCAAAAAGCTCAAAATGTTTTTGAAAGCTGTTTCTGAATCTGAGGGGGAGAGCGTGGGCAGAAGTATACAAATGCAGAAGTATACAAATGCTCTGAGCACCGGGGCAAGGAGAAATCCTTTGGCCTCACCTGTACTTTTGGAATGACATTTCGGAGGTACAGATCTTATTGCAGCTCCTCCAGAAACAGAAACATATGCCAAAGTAGTCATGGCAATTTAGAGGTGCTGAGCTTTTCTGGTGAGGAAAAAAAAATCCATGCATTTTGTGNCCCCTAAAAAGGATGGGGGGGGCGGGGGGGAAACATACACCCAACTTGACACACATAAATCAGGAATTAAATTCAGAGGGTGTAACTTTCCCCTCACACCACCTCTCCAAAAATAAAACGGGCTGTGGAACACACTGTGTAACACCCTGATGCACAAACAGCAGCTACACCTATAATGTCCCCAGCCTTGCCCTGTCACTGACCTACATTGTCTCATGGCTGACTGTGAGACTGCTAAAAAATTTTGGAAGAAAAAAAAACCCCAACTTCCCTTCTGACCTCCCCTTGCTCTGAACAGCACCTCGGGAGCAGAAGGCCTCCCCTGGCTGGAAGGGGGACGCAGGAGCAGCACAGCAGGGAGCTCAGAGGAGAAGCTGCAGGCAGAGTTGCAGATGCTGCTGCAGCACGGATACAGAGTCACAGGGGTCCAGAGCCCACCCAGCAAAGCACAGGCTGGGAACAGGCAAGTGCACAAGCGTTTGCAAGACTTTTTCCTTCCACTCAAACAGCAAAATTTCTACTTGGAATTCAAAGGCTGGTAGAGGTGGCCTCCCCATGTCCCTCACCAGCACCCTACATCCCTGAAGGAGCACAGCATGAGCCCACAGCTCCAGCACAGGCAAGAAGCAAGCTCTGCTCAAAGGAGCAGTTTGGTGTGTCTGGGTGTCTGCCCTTCCCCTGGCCCAGCCATGCTCATCCCTACCCCAGCTGGTAGGATAACTCTCTTGGCAGGCATGGAGCTGGCACCCACCTGCCACCTTGCACGTGGCACAGGGCTTTGCTGTGGGCACGGCAGGCCATGGGAAGGTGGCTCCTTGGCACAGGCACCAAGGGATGTGCAAGATGTGCTCACCCCCAGCAAAAATCTGCTGCCTTAAATATGGGCTTCTCCGTGCTCTTACTTATGAACAGTGAGTGTGAAAATCCTGCCTGTCCATCTGTTCCTTAAAGGTTCCTTTCTTTTGCTGGATGTTAGAATTTCTCCCCAAATCTTACTCAGCGGCACAAATCACATAGTGACATTTATAGATTGGGTAAATGGTATGCTGCTGACATCATCTAAGCACAGTAACAGGCACAGTTAGGTTGTCTGTGGATACCTTTAATGCTTTGTACTTCAAGCTCCATTTATCCTGTCCTCAACAAGCAATAATTAAAATGTGCAGTAACAGAAGTATTGCTCTGAGAAGTAATAGCCCTACCATCCAAAACCCAGAAATTTTCCCAACAGAAGAGAGCATTCTATCAACAGTTTCAACCATGGCACAGAAGTGAGAACTCTGATGTTTAAAATTTAGAAAGGAAAGCAGGGCAACAGTGAAAAGATGAGCTTACCTTGCATTGCATGGAGTCATCTTGTCTCAGGCCCAAGAACCAGATGCTGTAAATTTTTGCCACTTCAGACTCTGCACGTCTGGTTGTTGCAAAGTGATTTTTCTTCCTGGCCATTCCTTACTGTTTTCCCAGCCTGCCTAGCAGGCACAACTCAGGAATTACCAATACCTCAGCAGTGACACAATTGATTAAGTATGAGCAATACCAGCTTGGGTTTTGCATTCAGCCAGAGCTCTGTAATGGCAGCACAAGGGGCCTTGCTTGTTGAGCAAGAAGGGCTTTATGTCACTTGTCCCTAGAGCAAGGCACAAGTGATCTTGATGGAGAAGGCAGCAAACATACTGTCAGAAGCCATATTCACAGGGAAAAGGCAGAACAATGGAGATTAAATGACAGGGCAGAAGCAAGGAATTAAATCATCCCCGAGGCTCAGATATTCCAGGCTTCCCCATGACACCTGCAAGAGGCACAGGGGAAGACCTGGAGCAAATCCCTGTGGAAGTCTTGTCGTCTGTACCAACACTCTGATGGAAAACCTGCAAAATCGCTTGTGGCTCTTCTAAAAATCATGGGCCATACAACCTCGTGTCCAGCTGCACACTCACTTTTCAGCCAGTTTTCAGTCTGAAAAGTGGACTGGAAAATAACAGTAGAATTGCCTTGAATTTAACCCTTTTTAGCTTTTTCTTTCTGTAAACAGCATAACTCCTGCCTGCCCTCCTGCTGTACTAGTGTAATTCACTTCCAAGTGATAAAAAGAAAGGAAAATAATTGCTTGCTCTAAATCAAACGAGATTGTGTAGGCCACTTACACACTTCTAACTTGGTAATAACTCCATTTTTCCAAAGGACAGGAGGCACCCTGAACCCACACCTGCCCTTTCAAACTACCACGGCAGAGCCCTCTGCACATGAGCATCTTTTCCTCCAGATGCTCTTCCTGCTCTTCTGTGCTTACATGGACCCATGGAAGATATTTTGGCTGGGAACACAGTAATGAGAGATTTCAGATTGTCACCTGAGAGGCACAAGCACAGTTCCAGGCCTAGTGCCAGGGAAAAACTAAGTTTTCCACAGGTAGGGAAAGAACTGTGGGGGGAAAGGGAAGACTAGAGGTCTGCTCTGTCTGTAGCAGCCTGATAGCTACCATATCCTCCCAGACCAAAGGGAAGACACCCTTGCTTCAGACATGAAGTGAGAGACTGGTGTGAGTCACGTGGAAACCTTAACCCTTGATATTGTCTTTGCCAGATTTGTGCTCAGAATGGCACAATGACTGTGCAAGAGTGAACAGCAACATTTCAAAGTCTTGGTAAATAAGTTCAAGATCCAATTACAGCAAGTTACTGCTTTCTTATATTGAATAAAAATCATTTACTTCTGTGGAGCAATGGTTCAGGCTGGCTGTAGGTTTGTGAAGTTCCTTACTCCTTTTGACTCAGTAATACATGGGGATGATGGGCACTGCTCACTTTACAGCTCTGTATGCCTCTTCTGCTGCTATGCTGCCACTACTTGCCTGCCTCTTTGGACCATCCCTCAGGTTGGTACAAAACTCAGGGATCTTATGATCTGCTCTCAGCTCTGTCAGAAGCATTGCAATGGTAAGATTGAATTTTTATGTAGCTTTTCCATCTCCTGCCTGTAAAATGGAAGTGACAATAGTAATTATATAGTATTAGAAAACTAACTGTATTTGTAGGCAGTCTCTCTGTCCCCCATTTTCCAAAGAGCTTCAGGTATTAATCCATTCAGGTATGAATCCATCCTCCTGTTCCTCCTCATTATTTACTTAACCTTCAAAACATCAGGGCAGGAAAGGCCACAGACAACTGGCACAGTCCTGTTGCCAATGTCCCATTGCCAAACCTCTGAGCTTGCAAGGAGGTTCCTCTGATACTTTCCATGGTTACAAGGCTGCACCCATATGGAAGGAAGACACATATGCTTGCATGATATCAAGGATTGTGAGGTCTTAGTTGAAACATGAGGCCTCTAACCCCCACCAATACAAAAAATAATCTTCAATTGCTGCCAAAAAGACTTTGGACCATGCTCAACGTCTTCACTAAAACAGCATCCTGTGCCTGCTTAAAACAGAAGAGAAAGTTACAAAACAGGAGCCATCACCTGCTTGGAAGTCTGCCTGAAATACAGCAGCTGCAACTGCTGCTCTGCTCAAACAAACAACGGGGAGCTGATGTTACACAATGCAGTTGCAAGGGAAAAGTGATCAGCAGCAATATTAAATAATTTATTTCATTCATTCATATTTACGTCATTCATTATCAATATGGCACCATTTCCCTTATACTTTTCTCCTCACCAAAACAGGTTTTCTATGCAATTTGCTCCCAGCTTCAAGTTGGATACAATCCTTTTAAAACTACCTGCTTAAAAGGAGAAAACTAAACTCTTTGGCATGGCTTTGGAAAATTAACATCACTTGTGTCACAAGTAGGATATCACTGGGGATTTTGTTTAGCCAGAAAGGCTGTGTTTAGGCTAGTGACTGAAACACATCTTCGAGACCCCCGGAGCACGTGCCCCTCTGCACAGCTTCTGCTTCCCATGGGGGAATCGTGAGGCTGGCACGCCCCTGCTGCCACCACCACACCTCAGCAGAGAAGGACGTGCCTTTAGCACCACTCCATGGCTCTCTTAGCTGCTGATATTGCCAGTTTTCCTGTACCTGCAGCTGCTTGTTGTTTAGACAGCTTCTATTATATTAGAGAGCCGCAATGACTGGTCTCGAGCCCGAAGCAGTATTTTGACTGTAAGCACGGCTGCTCAGCCCTTAGAAGTGCAGCTAAGTAATTCTGGGAGAATTTTATCTGACAAATGTAAACACGGTATGCATGAATTTTCATTAATATTTCACATGAAGAAAACAAAGCTGAATCAATCAGATCGTATTGCAATTTAGCCACTATCTCTGGTGATAAGCAACCACACCAAACCCACAACTCTCTTTAGTTCCCTCAGTTTAAAATTATCACGGATGTTTCTTTGTGAACAGCTTTTTGCTTGCTGGACCTTCTCCCAAGAGCTCGCTCACATATTTTGATTTATAACTAAAGTCTGAAAATCTTTTTAAGTTCTCTGTCTGCATTCTGTGCTCCAAAACACACAGTCCCTCCAGAGCCCTTCTCAACCCGTGCTCCCTTCGCCTCTGCAGCTGCCCTTACTTTACTGCATCTCCTCTTGCAGGGCTGCACAAGGGACAGGAGCAAAGAAGTCACCTGACAGCAGAGACATCCACAGAAGGTGATGGAAACAAATCCCACCAGCCTCAGAAGGCTTTATCTTTACCTGCTAGTTATACAACAATCCTCCAAAGGTACCCAGGCTCTGGAACAGCCAAAGGTTGAAATATATTCACAAAACCCTAGGAGCTCTCCCTCAGATTGGTACCAGAGTCTACTGAATCCAACCTGAGAGGCATGGACACCTTCAAAATGTGCAACCACAGAGCTGCGGACAACCTGCCAAAATTCTGTGTTCCATTGCAAAGAAGCATCTAACTCCTTGAATGGAACATTGAGCTAATGTCAGCATTAACACAGAAACATATAGCTATATAACAGCAATTTGAACTGATTTCAGAAGCAAGCTAAAAGTATCATACTAACAAAATGCACTTTATGACCTAGTCCACACCTAGTTTTAGACACCTCAGAGACCCTTAATGGTTTGGGGCTTTTTTCTTTGTGGGGGTTGTTTTCTAGGTTTGGTAATATTTCATTTACAGGAAGGTTGAAGACTTTATGCCAATATATGCACTTGCACCATATTTCTTTAAATGTGTTCCAGGAAATGCCATACTGATGAACTGCTCTGTAATATAATCCTTCAGACTGGAGCAATTCATAAGATCCCAAGAACAAAAAAGCTTTTTCAGCAGGTATAGTTAATCAGGAAGTGAATACATGCCATATTAGTAACCCCTCAGGGTTTCCAGTCCTCAACCAGAGCATGGCCAGTTTGTTGTTTTGCTGGGAAAGCTGTCACAGGACAGACGACTCATTAGAGCTCCATTTCCACGTTCTCTGGAGTTCAGAGCAAAAGCTTTGCCCTGTCTCCTCCGAGATCTTTATTAGTTGTAAACCACAACAGACTTGAAGGAAAATTCTCAGCCCTACGATCCAAAAAGTTCACAGTGTAAGAAACAATTCACACCAAGGATAAACTGTGAAATGCATTCCTCAAAGTGTTCTATTATCATTTTTTCTTTGAGCCTGGTGCTGGAGGTAGATATCTCTTTGACACAAAGCCCTTTGTCCCACAACCAGTGTGAGAGCTCCAGGGACAAAACTGCAAATTAGTTTCCAAGTCTATTTTAGGAATGGCTTAACAATCAGAAGAGGAAATGTGATATTCAAATCAAATGGCTAAATTTTTCAGTAATAAAGGTGATGGGGCAAGATCTGCTCTAACAGCACCGAACAACAAAATGCAAATATTCTAGCACTGAGCAGCTTTGCATGGGCCAGCACCTGCTGAAGTTACACATTTCTACCTGCTGGCTTTGGTAGGGAAGAAGGCTGTTGGGGATCTCCTGGGGGACAGAAGCCCAGGGGGCTGGGGCTGGTGTCCCTCCCCCAGCACAGCACAGCAGTCAATGGTGAGCAGCACTCTGGCTGCAGCTGCATCCCCCAGCACATCACCATAACCTCCAGCTGCCCAGCAGCCTCCAGCAACCATCCACCAGGGAACACTTATTCCATCACATGAACACCCCAAAAAGCTATAGTTTGAGGGACACAGCAGCTCTAAATATTGCACCTTCCTTCTCCCTGCTGGAGTAGACTCCATTTGAAGAGGATAAGAAGTTCCATCAGGCTGGCACAGGGGACAATAACCACCTCAGCACAGAGGCACGTGGCTCTCTGGAGCCTGGCAGGATGTGACACAGGCACCTGGGCAGCACTGCTGCACATGACAGCTAAGGGTGCACAGACATTCAGTCCAGGTCATCTCAAATGCCACTGTTTCCAAAAACTCCACTGATAAGAGAATACAAATACACATGTAACTAAACTCAGGTTTGTTTGTGATTAGCAAAGAAAGGTTTCTTAGTGTTCATATTAAGCTATTTTGAACACAATTACTTAGTGTTCGCTTGCAAAAGCAGAAGGATTTTATAGATTTTTGCCAGAGAAGTAAACCAAATGTTATCAGGTGACAGCGTAACACAAAGGCACCAAAGAGAATGGAGCAATGCCTATTTACAGGAGCAAAGGATCCAGCATCCTCGGTGCATTCAAATAAAATGGACACACTGCAACCTTTCATCTGGTGTAAAAAGTACTGGAAAATCACTGTTGGGGCAACACCAGCTGTGCCTTTGTACTGGCTTGTCCTGTGGAGCACATCGTGTGCATTTGCTTTGCCCAATTCCCAAAAGAAGGCACCCAACTGCACACCACGCTGTGGGTGTGAAATCCAGCCACGTGCTGCTTTAGGGGTGTCTGCATAAACCACTGCTCAAAATCCAGCTGTTGGTGTCACTGGCACTGGGGGCAAATCAGTGCTCTGAGATGTGGCCACTTATGGGAAATGGGTATTACTCTGCTTGTCCCCTGTCAACATAGGGGAGATTTACTGAGGCAATTATCCTGCCTGTAACAGGGCACTAACCTGCTGCAGTCACACTGCTGCAACTCTTAGTGCTGAAGTACTTGTCTGCAGTTCAGATTACATTGCTTTGAATGCAATATAATTATTACACTGCCAGAATCATAACAGCAAATAGCCCTTTGCAGACAAGTTCTAAGGAGTGAAAGGCTTTTCTGCCCTGGAAAAGATTAGGCAGATACAAATAATGAATCATCAGATTCTTTTCTTGCTCCTATTATCTGTCTCTGCTAACAGTCTACATGTCAGGAAGCTTGAGCTAATGGACTGGGCATGGGTTTAGGACAATGAGTGTCTCATCTCTGGTTTCAACATGCTGAGTGACAGCAGGTAAGTCACCTCTTCTTTTTTGCCTTTGGGTTTGTTAGTAGCACCAATATTTTTTCTGGCAAGTCAGTAGAGGCAAAATGCCAATTTAATAGTCACTGTCTAATTTTCCTATTTCAAATGTTTTCTCTTCTTAACACTGATTAAAATAAACAAGCTATCTATTGCTCCAGCATTCCACGTTACCACATTCCCCTCAGAATTATGGCTCCTCTGCTCAATGCACCCGATGCTGACAGTTGCAAATGGTTTGCAAACTTAGAAACTATCTGAGCTCAAAACTCAGGTCCTTTATGTGAATCTAACCAGAGTAATTCTCTGGAGACAGACAAGGAAGAGTAAAACCACGTTTGATACAATACTGTTGCTTTCAAGCCACAGAGGAAGTAGTTCTTTGTTTCAACATTGCATTTTACCTGCAGTGCTGCAGTGATGCATGTGGTGACCTGCAGTGATGCATGTGCCATCACAGATCTCCAAAAATAGGTCTTTCTACATTAGCTCACCCTGCTAGATGACTGGGACATGCAGTAGGTCACTATCTGATTGAAATGACCTTGAAGTCTCTTTGCTGATAGGTCAGTGTTGGTCTAGTCTCAAAAACCACACCTCAGCACAACCCAAGAGCTGTGCTGTGCCACTGTTCCAGACCATGATGGGCTGCAGAGACAGCAGCACCTGCCAGCCAAGCACTGGCTCATGGGGCCTCTGGAGACCCTGATACAGCATATCTCATTCCTTTGTCAACTCTGTTCCCAGTGAGGGCTCTATATGGTCTTCATAGGCACCAACCTATGCCCTAACTAGGAGGCTTTCAAAATTAGGGAATAGATAATGTCATGTATTTGAGGGCTGGATGCCTGGACCATCAAAATTACTTCAGCCTTCCTTTGGGGTAGCTAAGTCAGAGCATTCTTTTCTGAGACTGATTTTCTTTGCTGGCTTAACTGGCAGGTGGGAGCCAGGGGCAATCTTCCTTCTGATTTTTAGGAGCCTGCCAGCACACAGGAATGTGGGCACAGAGGCTCCAGCAGGTGCCCAGTCACAGTGAGAAGCAGCAAAACCCCCTGAGGCATTCCTGGTAGGGAGCTCCACAGTGGGGATGCTCAGCCTGGCATCACCACTGGGGGAACCAGGCCATGCTGCAGAATGACCTGTCAAGAGCTTGGCTGCCCTGTGCCCTTGACTTGGGGTCTGGACCCTGCACAATGCCCTGTGTCGAACACACACTGCACCCTGCCCACCTTTCACTGGGGTCCTGGCATGGAAGAAGTGTTTCAGAGACACAGAGTCATGAGGAACTTCTAAGCAGGTAGCAGCTTGACATAAATGAGAGGAAGTACCCCCTTCAGACCCAACCTGCAAATAAGTGAAAAAAGACAGTGCTCCCAAGGCAACAGCCCAAGATGATTCAGATTAAAAGCCAGTGATGTGCCATTATACTCCTGAGAACACCTTGGGATGTGATTTTTTCCCCTAGTATTTTTGAATAGCAAAGTGTAAATCATGTGAAAAAGTATGTGTGTCCCTCTCCACCCAGCTGGCACAGGCCACAGTTAGCAGCTAAAAGAGATGCTGTGTCCTGTGAAATGCCTGTGAGAAAAAAACATGATGAATGTGCCAGCACATGAAAATATCAACCTTTTTGTTTCCTCATAACATGGAAAATGTGCATCTATACTGTTTTCCACAAAGGAGCTAAAATGAAAAACACTAGGAACATCTCACACAGGAACAGTTTTAGATAAATAAAAGCAAAGGTGGGGATACATAAAGGTAGCATTTGCATGCTACCCACTGGACAGTTTCACACACTGAAATGTCTCCATGAAGTTCTGGACTCACTAAGATTTGAAGGCAGTTTCATCCATTAAGAATAGATGAGGTCTTCCACTCAAGAGAAAAGGGATTTCCAATTTAAGTCATCAGTGGTGATAACACCTGGAAACTTTCTGCATTATCATATCTTTGCTTTTTTACTCTAAAGTGTCCTGAAATGCTTAAGTTAATATGTCCCTGAAATATTCACAGCTTAATAAAGTATAACTGTCATACACTGCAAATACTCACTTCACATAATCAAATGACCAGTTCATGACCTTGCAGGTATTATAATGTGCACACCCTTACCTGACAAACAGAAAAAATTGGATTGCATCCATGTGGACCACAATTTCAGGCATGTGATGTGATTCTTGGGGTTGCCTTCTGCAGGCCCAGGAGCTGGACTTTGATGATCCGTGTAGACCCCTTCCAACACAGGATATTCTGTGATTCTATCAGCAGAATGACACATTTTAAAATCAGTATTCCCAAAGCATCTAAATGTATGACTCATGTAAGTGCCGCGCTGTACAGCTTCATACTTTTGAATGAGTTTGTTCATATTTGCTAAACTAAAGAAACATACAAGTCTTTGAAGGCATGAGGAAAAGTTTGAGACATTAAGCTATACAACAGAAAAAGCAGCAGATATCACACAAGCAAGGAGATGACAAAGATCAGCATGACATGGCTACCTCATTTCTGGGGTGCTTTTAAGAAAAGTATTAGATATTCAGGAGATGCTGAGTATTTACCTTCAGAGAACAATCAAGCCCACCTGAAGGTGCCAGACAATCAGCCTGCCCCTGAGTTTCACTTCTACTGTGCCAAGAGACATTCTACCTCACCTCAGCAAGCCTCTAAAAACCCTGTCAAGACTATGACAGAAGGTGCATTACTCCAGGACACGTGGATGTCACAGCACTGGGAGTCAAAGAAATATCTGGAAAAGTCATCAACCACAGTGGGAACACTAATTTCCTCCAGGGTTTTTCTGCGGCTTGATTTCAATTTGGTGCTTCCTTAATATTTCATCTCTGGCCTGGAATGCCAGCACTGAGTGGGGAGCAGCGTGGGTCATCCCAGGAAGCATCTCGAGCTCCAGTGCTCCAAGCAGCTGCTCCAGGCACCAAGGGAAGCTGGAGATGAAGGGCACTGTGCACTTTTTAGGCGTAGGTTGTCAGCAAAGTTGCTACGCCTGACACTTTTTTGGTGCGGGCACTCGTTTCTAGGAAACACTTTGGTAAACAACTTTGAAGTCAAAATGAAAAATTACAGCCTGAGTGCTTTTTTTGCTTTTATCCACCATACCTTCATGACTGTACTCGTCCATTTAAATGGCAAAGCAGTGCTGAATGCAAACAGCCTCCTTCTGCAGGCTGTCTCCACAGTTCAATTACCAGTGCTTTAACAGTGCTAATTAGCATTCCTCAGAGCTAGATCTCTTTGAGTGACAGGTAACCATGGAGAGTCACAATCCTGTAGGTGATCAGCAAGAGTCTGACTTTTCTTTTTAATTAAAAATTAGAAATGCCTTAAACAAAAATAATAATTCACTGATTTATGCTATTATCCCAGGGTTGCCAAGCTGGTGAGAATAACATTAGTGAAGTAAAAATGAAACAATTTTTAAATGAATAGACTAGGGTGATAGAAAGGAGAGCAGGTTTATTATCTGTAACAAGAGAATGTACTCATAATGATGGTACAAAATAGTAGACACTTCTCCAGAGAGTTGGCATGGAGACCAAAAATAGGACACTTCCCTGAATGTGGGATGGGATTGCCCCAATTTAGTTTAGATTTTAACAAGATAGATAGATAAATACTAACTCTGTTGCACAAATAGAAATTTCATAGGGATATCGTTTCAGTAAAATTTAACCATGAGTTATACTGAGAGATAATATTGCATCTGGTCCAAGTGGGAGCCAAGACTGGGAATTGAATCAGCCAGATAATCAATTAGTGAAAATTGTTTTCAACGTAACTATGCCGTTTCCCGTCAGCTAATGATCTAGGTCTCCTTCCAGAAATGGACTCCAGCAGCAAAAAAGTCATAGTCATATTTTTGAAAACGGCAGTGGGTCTAAGTCAGCAATGTTGGCCCAACCAAATCTGAATATTATTCATCAACAAATAATAAGGAGCATTTTTAAGCTGAACATGCCAAAGATAGGAGGACGGATATATGAATATTTGTAATTATGAAATATTTCCCAAGACCAAGTAATTTCAACTCAGCAAACTCATTAATTGTCGATTCTAATGAAAATAACTTCATATAAAACAATAAAAGGAAACAGACGATTAAGCAAAAATTATTCTAATAATCAACAATCACAATGTAGAATTCTAGCCATTGTTCATAGGCAAAATCACGGCTGTTAATTGTGAAGCATCTATTAAACAAGGCATTTTTAAACCTTCCCCATATAATTTCTTTCCTATATGCAAAAAATCTAAAAACTCCCAAACCCCAAAATCAGTATGGTTTGTTTTCACATGGAGGTATTTACATCTTTAATCTAAATGAGAGTAAGATTTAACCTTATACAGGAAGGAAAGAACTAAAGGTAATTTCATCCCTATCAAAATTTCTGTCTGGTTGCCTAGTACTATTTCCATCTAAAATTGAAATGCTAACTGAAAAGTTAATTTCTACAAGTCCTGGGAGGAACACTTGCCTAAAAACACAAGTAAAAAAATATAGATTGCTTTCCAATTTACGGAGTATAAATGTATAATAGAGAGTAGTAAAATAAATACCCCATTTTCAGCTCATTAATTTAATATTTTAAGCTTACAAATGGATAACAAAGTATCTATCTATAGCTGTCAAGATATGCAAACAGCCAGGGCTAATCACAGTTTTACTGAAGTTTATAACACAGTCAAAGAAAGAAAGAAAAAAAAAATGATGAGACATCTCTGAGTCTAATATTATCATTCATTTCTTTCTGTATTTAACAAAAATATCAGTCACTGACAGATTTTTAACTCCACTGAATGCTCTGAACTTTTTCTTTTTGAAGGAGAAATTTTACAAGCAAACAAATCAGAGATCTGGCTTTGTGCTGTTAAGAGACTCAAGTGCTTCCCCATCCTGCAGCTCTTATCCAGAGAGATCTCAGCACAGCCGTAGCACGAGGCTGGCTCAGCCACAGCCAGCCCTGGTGACTCCCAGGAAATTCAGTTTGACTCTTTACTGGTTGTCCACACACTCAGGCACAGGTCTCCAAATTTTTAGGTCTGGTAATCTTCTTCTTACTCTCATATTTCAAAGAAATAATAAATTCAGTTTTATGATAAAGCTATTTTGCTCTAAATTCAGCCTGCCTGTGTAATCCGTGTAGAATGGTTCATTCAAATAATGCAAACTTTAGTCACCAGCATGGACAGAAAATTCTTAATAGGAGACAATGAGTTAGTAGAAAATAAGTCTCAGAAAAAAGGCAGCCTGCTTTGGAGACCAGGTTTGTCAGCTTGTTTTGAAAGCTGTTCTGCTTTCTCTGCTGCAGTGCAAGGGAAGCAGCAAGGGGAAAGAAACGGCTTATGCAGGAATGGGGTAGGAAAATAAACCCACCACTGTCTCTTGCCACAACTGCTCCTGTTCTTGCTCTTGGAAAGAAACTCTTTTTTATCTGCTAAACTATCACCTACTTAAAGAGAAAGCAGATTTGAGCAACTACAAAAATGACAAAGATTCCTGCCAGTAAGTTCCAGATTTAAAGACGTAACAGAAATAGCCATCAGCTGAAATGCTGAAGAGTTGTTGTTTTTTTTTTTAAATAAATGTGTTTGGTTCAGAGTTTAATTAAAATCATTGAAAATGAAACTTTCTTTGATATTACCGTGCTATTTAACAGTGTATATCCTTCTTGCTTCACTTGCCTAAATAATCACGTCCTGGCAAGTTTAGGGTTTCAAAGATTAATTATCCTATCCAAAGAGGATTCATTGCTTTCCCTTCATATTGGTAAAGCTATAAACATGCTTGTATCATACTAACAGGCTATAATCCTGTTATAATAATCCACTCTCTGCAGCATCAGAAATGTTGAAAAACAGAACAGGCTCTCTGCTAGCTCGCAGCAGAGGGATGAAGTTCACTGACAAAGGGAGCTGATAAATTCCCCCCAAAATGGCTCTTAGAATTTCTCAGCAACATCTCTCAGTATTACAGCCTCCATGCCTTGCCCTGTGACTGCCAAGCTGGAAGGACTGCTACTGAAATACCTTGGTTTCTTTCCCAAAATCTTTGGCAGTATCTCAATCGCTCTCATCCCTCCCTAAAAAATCAGTGCAAGCAATCAGATTACCTTCAGTAGAACTTGTACCAAGACTTAAATGTGCTCCTGTTACCAATTCTGTGATTGATTCTGATGGATATTTTGGTATTATTAAATATTTATAAAACTTCAGAATTTTATATAAGCTATTATTTCTCCTCTTCCCTGACAGAAACCCTCTGGCTATGAAAATTGGCTGGCATTTTTCTGAAACCACACTCTGTTTCTCTTCTTTCAACTTTCACTTCACACATCTTAAAAACAAAAATAACCTCAACCCAGTCCAGTCTTCCCATTAATCTACACATAGGTAGGCATCATTGGGCAATATCAACAATATTTTCAATTTTTTATCTTTAAAGGGTCCATAACCCTTCACCAGGCTTTGACTGTGGAGATAGCTCCCAAAAGCAGGAGTTTTTGCACCAGTTAAATCACAGGTGGTGATTTAACACACTGTCTCTGTCCCTGCTGTGATAACCTCATCTTGCTTTCATGATTTCTTTATGCTTTGAAATGTTTACAATTTGATACAACCTGTTTTCTGAATAACATTGTTGGTCATACTAAAACTCTGTTGTTTAGAGTCCCTCTGGATGAGAGAACAATTTTATAGATGAAAATACTTCCTTCAAGATAAGAAGCAAAACCTACTGAAAACATTAAATTATTCAAGTGAAAAGATTGCTCTCCTGAAGAATAGAACTTAATGCTGTAAGTTGTGCTTCTTGCTGCAGAGCCCAGGCTGGCTGGGGTTTCTGGCTCCCTCCCCAGGGTTCGGGCTGCCACAAGCCCTGAGCCATCCCTGCAGGCTGAGCCACAGCGCAGGGCTGTCACCTCCTCTTAATTGCACCCTATGCCGTATTTCCATCAACCTCAGAAGAGCTCTCAGGTGGGTTCTGCTGCCTGCACTCAGAAGCAGGCACACTGCCCATGGTCAACGGGGGATCCACCCTGCTCCTGACTCCAGCAAAACCTAAGAGGTCTAAAGTTGAGTGTGGTACTCATTGTTATTTATTTTCCTATTATATTTTGTGTTAGGTCCATTTTTGAATCATTTTTTTAAAGATGGCAAACTGAGATTGGACTATGGATCTGTTCTCAGGCTCCCTTGTGAAAGCACACCTAGGAATGGCATTTTTTGCATGTGGCTAAATTTTGGTTAAGTACGCATGGCACAAGAAAACAGAGGGTGTAAGTCAGACATTCAAGAAAATAGCTTTTGCATCTCTGTTTTTAAAGAGGCTGCTGGAAAAGCTGCTGGCAACTGCAGAAGCCCTGCCTAGTTTGGCTACTCCTTTCAGACTTGGTGTCAAAATGGAAAACTTCAGTGCTGTCCAACGGAGATGCTGCATTTTGACTTTCCCAGGAACAGGATAGAAAGTGGAAACTAATGAAAGCCTACTCCAGTTTTTCCTTTGGTAGCAAAGAGACTGAAAATCATCTGAAAGCTTGGAAAGAGAAAAAGCAGGATGCATCTTCTGATTCCAAATAAGAGGAATTAATTGCAAAGAAAGAAAACGTTATCACAAGATCGTATATTGAGTCCAAAATGTATATATGCATGCACATGTTAGAAAAATTCCAAATGCATAGGGGATAAATTTAAGTTTCAGAAGTGTTAAGAAGCTGTTTCCTACTTACTTATTTTGGCAGGCCATAAGTGATTTTTATATTCAGCAGAACAGGACAGAATGTATTTCTTTTAGGTACAGCAAACTAAGTATCTTGCAATGAAAGGCTGCATTGTTTTGTTCAAACTAAAGAGAAATAGCTGATGAGTGAATAAGAGCATGATCTAAAGCCTATTGAAATCAATGGAAAGATTCTCATTGACTTCTCCAGGCTTTGGATCAAGCCTCAAAAGAGCAGCTATTTCTCTCTGATACAGCAAGGAATCAATTCCCTCTCCCAGCGGTACTCTAAATAATTCAATATTTTGTCTCAGATCATTTCCGAAGAAAAATGATGAGGATGTTGTTTAAGTGGGTGATACCCTGAAGTGACAGAGTTTACAATGCATTCAGCCATGTAAAACCTGCTCTGTGCTGCACGGCTGCACAAAGGCAGGGCGCTGGGAGCAGCCCTGGGACCTCAGGATCAGGAGTCCCTCCCCGCCCGCCGGTGAGGGACAGCACCGTCCTGCTCCTCCTCCCTGGCCAGGAGAGACAGAGGAACTTTCCTAAATCACATCCTGGGAATGCCCACGCCGTGACAATTCTCAAAAGAAGCAGCATTATTTTATCTTTGCAGTAAAATCATGATCTCTTTGCACAATTTCTATGTCCACAGAAGGGCAAAAATTGCAATGCTGATCATGTTATTTACCAGCAAAATTGATGCTCTCACCATTCTTCACTGCTTTTGCTTTATAGAGCAAAACACTATATGGAGATGATATCTTCCTTCTCAGCTCTTTTGTTCCACATGAAAAATTAATCAGTACAAAGCAAACCAGCATTAGACTGAGGAACTCTGCTCCAAACCTCAGCAAAACCTCACTAATTTTTACTCTCCTGCCATAATCCGGTGGCCTTCTGCTCACTAATTCTTTTCTCCTGTAAACTGGAGAAGCCTGCTACAAGTTGCTTACGGGGAGTTTGGAGGTGAGGCACAGGATCCATGCTGTCTCCTGGATACTGAGGCTGGCAGGAGCATAGCCCAGCTCCCAGCCATGCTTCCTTTGAGCCAGCAGCAGAGCAGTGCTGGGACGGATTCTCCCCATTTACACAGGACAGCAATTTGCAATACACCATTTTTTGGGGGGCGGGGGGGTTGGAAATAATCCCACTTCTCCACTCCCACCTGGCAGCTACCTAGAAATAGCTGACAAATGGGCAGGATGAAATTGGTACTGAGCTCTAACTGGGGCAATGATCCCCCTTCCCTATGGGTTACACCTGCAGGGAGGAACTCACCAGCAGCTCCTGTGATGACTGCAGACACAGCAGCTCTGGCTCACCCTCTCCTCATTCCCCACATGAAACGGCCACACTTTCATCATCATTTGGGGAGAAATACTAATCAGCACCTGTCCAAGCATGCTCCTGTTTCCCTCCCAGCCTGCACACAGCTGTACTCACAGCTCCTGCTCACTGTGCATTTCAGGTGCTTACGGCACTGGGTGCTGCCTCGGGTGCACTGTGATGCCAGTCCCAAAAGCTTGTCCTGACTCCTGTGCAAAGCTTGGAAATCCCCACTCACAGAGAGAAATTTTCTGCCAAGGCCAGCTTCCCCTGCCAGCTCTTCCATAGGAGCATGAAAAGGGACAGGCTCTTCCCCTCGTCAGGGCTGCTCAGTTTCAGACGGGTTTCGGAGATCGACAGGGTATTTGTGCCAAAGCCCACCCTGGTGCTCAGCTGGGCCAGCCAGCTGCTGCTCACCACTGGCACAGCTGGGACAGCCACGGGGCATGGCTGACTGCCCAAAACACTCGAGAAATCATCCTCACAGCTGGTACAAAATACACCTGCTCTCCTCTCACACACCAGGAAGCGTCTGGTCTTGGCAAAGCCAGAGAAGGGGATCCTCAGCATCCTTCCTCTGCCGTTTGCCTAACAGATACAGCCTGACTTCCCACCCACCCCCACAGTACTTCTGCTCGAGTTTCAAAAGATTATATTTGCTAAATTGAGCTGCTACCCAGAAAAAGACACTCAGAATATTTCTGACGCATCCTTCAATTTCATCAGAAAGTGCCCTTTTGATTTCTCCAGCATTGGGACATTTTAAAATTATGAATTCCAAAGACATGATAATAATCAGATAATGAAAAACCAACAGCATCCAGACTTCTAGTCAATGAAAAAAAAATTGTCTGTAGATAGATGAATGTATTCCAGCAAATTTGATTGTTGCTTTTATATTATTGTCATCAAATCTCATACTTTTCTGGAAAAGGCTTTAAAATAATGCAGCAATGAGCCCTTAGTTCTGTATCTTTTCACTTAAACAGTATTCCCAAACCTTTCAACTCAGATTCCTCCTCCCAAATCAGTCTTTTCATTAAAGAATTTGTTACAATACCAAGGGGGATTTGGCAAAATAATGTATTTAGGAGTCACTGTACAAAAAATATGAACCATCTCTTTGATTTGTTGTGTAAACCTACAAAGATGAGTTAATATCAACATCACCCAGCCATTTGAATTGCAGTAACAATGCTTTATGAGCAAACTCTAAGACTAAAAACAATTTGAATTCCTTGGTTTAATTCACATTTTAAATTGGGTTTTAAAGAGAGCATAAACAGCTTTTTGCAGTTTTGTTATGAGCAACAGATAAGAATAAATATACAGTTAGAAGCTTTGTTTTGGTAAAAACAATTTAAACTAGTTTATAAATGAAGCATTTCACATTCTTGCATAGAGATTTAGGCACTACACACAGAAGACACGATTTTCTTTCCCCCTTACCACATATGAGCCCCAAACTGAGTCTTTACCCCCTTTCATTGCGCCTTAGACTCCACAGCTTGGCTGTCACACTGAAAAGACCACGGTACACATCTGTGTGCATCACAACAGCCTCATCAATAAGGCACAGAGTAATGCCTACATGTACCTCCACCCTGCACACCTAGCATTTCATTTAAAGAACAGGATGATATTCTGTCAGCGTCTCATGAGTAAAGGAGAAAGGCAGCATGAGAATTTAGGAGTTATACATATCTAACCACAGAAAGAAATCAGCTGCTAAAACACCACTTCCTTTTCTAATGAGCAAATTTATACAGCAATGAATAAAATAAATTTGAGAGCTGCTATTTATTACAAGCAAATTAAAAATGCTCGGAGCACACAGAAAGCGAATTTATCAGGGAAGACACTGCATCCAGTTTTCAAATGTATTAACCCCTGACTGAGACGGGGGAGAAATGTTCAGCTTTTTCTTTAACCAACCTTGGTCCATGTTATTAAACACTCCCCCCACTGTTGATAAAAACCAGTGGCACAGGAGACCCCACACTGGCTGTCTTGCCTTGTTTCCACCCCAAGCATGGCTCTGCCTTTGGGAGGCTCCCAGCCAGATCCCACAGTGCCAGGAGCATGTGTACGCCCGCTCTGCTGCCAGACACACAAAACCTCATTGCAGCCCCTTTGATTCTGTACTTTCTGTCCCTGCCTAGATAACTTTTCAGAAGCTGACAGAGCCTTTACAATTTAATTGGTGTTGACACCTTTTGAAGCAATGCCTTGAGGCGCCGAGGGTCATTGTCTACTTTATCCTGCTTTTCTGCGGCTGCCTCCATTTGGCTACCTTGCAGCCTGTGGTGCTGCGGTGGCCCCTGCACTCTTCATTCATGTCTGTACTTAGGTACTGAGTCCCGTTACAAGGACCCTTGTTAAACGCCCAGCAGGCAGCACTGAATAGAGATTTTGACTATCTGGGATTTAAAGGCCTCTAGCAATAAGGGAGAAAGGCCTGTAAACACAAAAGTATCCCAGTAGCAGTGGGGCGTTAACGTAATCACGCATTTATGCCACAGGACCTCAGCACCAAGCTCCTTACTGTCAATTCACTGGCTATTAAGCCTTGGTAATTAGGTGGTTTCCCGTGACTTTTCTTTCCTAGGATTCACCAGATATCATTTTCCATATGTCCCTTTTTCCCAGAGCAGCTATACACCCTCACACATTCAATAAGCCAGGCAGATGGTACCACGTACCAGGCTCTGAGCAGCCAAAGCCAATTCAGAACAAGAAAAAGGATTTGGCGTGGCATTCCCAAAACTGCCCAGGAAACCTGGATCCAAGAATCAAGGAGGTCACACACTTTTGTGATGGCAAACACAACTCTCCAGGTTCAGTCCTGCAGTGCCTGTAACCAGTGAGAGATTTCTCGGCAGTCACATCCCCAAAGCAGCACTAGCACAGAAGGTGAACAGGACAGAGCACTTAGAGAACCATGTTTCACTTCATAAACAACATTTAATATGCATTTCTCTGATGTTTTCCAGGTTTAAATAATTAAGTCTCACAAATTTCCTACTGAAAATGCAAAGGACTCACTCACTTCATTTGGACCTGGGTGTCAGTCATCTTGGGGCCACATCTCAGTAAAACTCAGCCTCAAACACTGTATTAAGGCAGTGAATGAATAAAACCATAACCAAATAAAACAGAAAATAGTATTTCAGTTAAGCAAGATATTAAAGCATGGCCAGAATTACCTCAGTGGCAATTTCCTACTTGAAAAATTCCCCGCCCTCCCAAAAAAACAGTCTTGCTCATCAAACCCGATGGCTGAGCTTTTCATTTTCCAGCATTCTCTCTGCCACATTTCAGACTCTGCTTTTCCACAGTCCCTCTGAACTCCAGCACTTCACCTAGAGAGCTCTGACAAATGAGACCTGTAATTCCACTATGGTGCTGCCAAATCCTCCCACATTCAATATCATTTGGTCCTTTGCCATCTGGGGGATGCTTGTCCATGTATCCATGATCCCATCAACCCCTTGTTTCTATTGTGGAAAAAAGCAATCAGAAACAGGCCCCTGTGCACACCTGCATCCTATGGAAACTGGGATATGACTCCAGATCTTTACTCCTTGTTACCTCTCTTGTTACCCTGCAGTCATGCCTCCCAGCCTCTCACTCACAGCCATTCTCCTTCCCTCTGTCCCCAGCCTGCTTGAAAGCAAGCTGCAGCTCTGGGCTCTGTATGTGAACCAGTGTCACAATGATACATTTCCAGTTGCCCAGCTAACCTGCGACCACGAGTTACCAATATTCAGAATAAAAACTTTTCCGCACGCAGACAGAGCTGTATTCAAGGACTTACCTTTCCCATGCTTCATGAAATCCCTTTGCATATTTCCATGTGCTTCTCCAGCATGGTGCACAGGGCTCTATGGAAGTACCTCAAAGTCCAGCAAACAGGGCAAAATCCACCCTGTGTAGGCACAGTGGAAGAAAGGAGTGCTCCTGGAGAGCCCAGGCTGGCCTGGCTATGAACACACAATACAAAGATGCCCACAAACCAACTCCAGTGAGAGGTCTGCTCATTCAATGAGCTGAACGTAAATAATGTCAAGAACAGCTTCCAGCCCAACACACTTCAGGCAGCTCTGCCAGGAGAGGTTTCCTTTGGCTGACAGAGGCAAATGTCTGGTGCAAAGATGAGCGTCCCACCAACAGCATGAGCAGTGACACTTGGCTCCCAGGCAGCAGAGAAAGTCACTGGATGAGAGTTGGTTACATCCACCTATCCATCTGCTTCCTTGAAGGCTAAAGGCAACCCAACATTCATCAGCTGAGAGCACATGTTGGGCAGCCTTTCTTCTATTTTCATGATCTCATACAGAGTCTGCAGGCAGGGATGCTGGCCAGGAAATAGAAAGTAAGGAAATTGCTCTAGACTGGCCACTCCAGCTGAAGTTGTCACTTGCAATGGTTAAACCAAAGCCCTAACTCTTCCCTTATGGAGGCAAGGACTTTACAGAGTCCAGTGCAAGGTACAGGATATTATCTATGTACAGAAACAGCCACATGTCTGGTCAGGTGAGAGGCTAATTTCCCTTTTTGTGTAAGTGACTTTTGTGCCCATCTTTTTAAAAAACCTTAGTGAAGCTTGACTTTCACTATTGAGCTCAGACTTTTTCCAAGTCCCACCACTAGATACCCATCCATTCAGAAATCATGACGCTCATTTAGAATATTTGGTGTTTCCCTAATGATTCATTCAAAATAGCACAAAGTACAGGAACTGTTCCCTCAGATAGAAGAGTTTTCTGTTGTATGCTTGTCTTGTTACCAACGGGTTATGGAGAAAACATTAATGTTATTTCTGAAACATTCAATATCCCTCTTCTGCTGCTTTTTTCTGTTTGGTTTTGGTGATATTTTTCTAAATCCCCTGTATTCTCTCTGAGATGGAAAAGCATACTCTGTTCAAGAACTTTGACACACAGAAGCTGCTGAGCCAAAGGAATCCCCATGTCTGCCCTTCCTCCAACACACTTCATGTGGGAGCCCTCTCCAACACCTTCTATGCCTCTGCCACAGGCAGGCAGGAAGGGCTCTCCCTGCTCTTTTGAGAGCTAGCAAGGAGAGGTTATATTGATGTACAGCCCACATCCAGCAAGGCACAAAGGCTCCTCCAACATCTGCTACTCAGACTTGAATCCTTGGGGCTAGTCATGCTGATTACAATGAGCTCCAAAATCTGCTCATTTTAGGGAGAAAAGAACTAAAAAAGCTTAACTACATTTACAAGGGGACTTTGCTCTCCTTTGAGTTAGATTTATATCTGTCCTGGTCGTTGTCCAGGAGTTTACTCTGAGCTCCAACACGCTGAGGATGAAACTGTCCATCTGACTCTAGTTACCAAAACCAGCAATACTGATCCTACCAGGCGTCGGAGGGGAGATTACAAATGAGAGAAGGAGCCACCCCAGCTGATTGGATGCACTTCTAAATCCTTTCCTTTCCGCATCCCGCATTTGCTCTTCATTAAAGCAAAAAATAATAATGCACTGTTTACGTAGTGCACAGGGTAGCCATAAAATTTAATTAATCACTGTAGCTTAGCTTGCTGAGATTTTTCAATGAAAACCACTATAAAATGTAATGCTTGCTATAAAGAAAACCCCTCAAAATTGCCTGACTTCCTGTTTTGGTATTGTACCTTATGGGACCAGAGACAGGACACTGCCGACAGTACTGATTCAGCAAATTACTTGGAGGTAAGCACATACCTAAGCCAGTGGACACCAAAGTGTGCATTGATATGGTTGACTTGGGATGACTTAAATTGGTGCCCTATAGACTGGCTGCTTCTGCATTTCCTGCCCCTCTCCAAGGGAGTCTGAATTACCAATGAATCTTTCCTTTCTCACTTCCAGATTTCCAAACACAGAGTCAAAGCATGAGTTCCTGTTTAATAGTACCTTACTTCATGAATATCCCATAGGTCTGGATGAGTAGGTACTGCACAGTGTGTTATTGTGAACAACAACTACATTTAGGATTACCGACCTAGGAAAAGCAAGATTTCCCACCCCACCCCAGCCCCATCCCTCCCCAGAACTTGCCTGGGATTTGCCCCAAGGTGTAACACAAGAATGCATGTGGTGGTACAAAAGATCAATGCTGTATCTCAAGTACTTCTTTTGTCTCCTGGGTAATTCAGTTTTATTACACTAATATATACTCTTACAAGCTGATAATCCCCCCAGATCTCCTGTCTTCTAAATCACATATGCTAGAAGACAGCAAATATTCTTTTTTTTTTTTCCCCACTTATTTACAGCCTTAAATAAAGATTAGTACATAGGGATGGGCTGAACACACAATGTTTCCTCCCCCTGCAGGTATTATTTTCCCTGTTCCAATCTGAACAAAAAAACCTCATGGGTTAATTTTTTCAGTTACAAAGAAAGGCAGAAAAGAAGAGGGCCCTTAGTGAGGTACAATAACATGTGCAGGTTTTCTTGGATCAATTGCCAGCATTGACACTGTATCCTTCAGCTAGCAGTCTGTGATGAATGGTACCCTGTAGCATTGGAGAGAGCAGCAGCAGCCAGGCAGCATGGGTGACTGCGTGCCCTCCTAACTGGCTGATGAATCAGGAAACTCAAGAGAGACTCCGAGTGTGGGAGCTGGAGTGGTAAATGTTTTCATCTTTCTCTTTTATGATCTTCCCTTCTCCATTTATATAGGACATTTTAGAGATTGAGCTTTGTTACAAACTATTAGCCCAAGGCAGTGGGTTGGGGACGTGAGATCTTGTGGAAAGACAGAGCACAAGAAAGTGTGAACAACTGGAACTACATGTGATATTAGTGGTTTGTTGTTGGAGGAATTTCTGTTTGGATT
Organism: Leptocoma aspasia; assembly: GCA_013399835.1. Lineage (NCBI taxonomy): Eukaryota > Metazoa > Chordata > Aves > Passeriformes > Nectariniidae > Leptocoma > Leptocoma aspasia. The sequence goes on along the minus strand of VXAX01004318.1, from coordinate 16,710 downwards.
GTAGTTCAGACAGTTGCCTTGATGTAACTGGAATGAAAATCAGCACCCAATGTGCCTAGAGACAAACCACAGAACTGTCAAAAAATACTTGCCTTTTTATCTCCCAGAATCTTCAAAATGAAAAGTCCCCATTCACCCACAGGACAAAAAACACAGCTCGGCACTCACAGCACTGGACCGTACTAAAGGAAACAGGAAAAAACAACTTCCCCCGAGAGCACCAACATGAGACACTGGTGTATCCGACTGTCCACATTGCTCTGGCACACTCTGTGACACCGGAGAGCCTAATTTCAAACAATCCCACCTCTGGGAATGGCCAAGAGCCAGGGAAGCACCCACTCAGATTGACCAAATTTCAATTTGGAATTCAGTTTTTGTTCTGCATTTTCTTCCACACAGTAGGACCCCTATGTGAGCAAGGTTTTAACCTGAGCATGACCAGTTTGTTCATCTGTGTTGCAGATTCAGCTCAGCCTGGTGTAAACTCTCTGTTCCCCGGGAGCCACGGATCCACACGGGCCAAGGGTATGGGCTGGTGCTTGCACAGCACGCTGAGCTGGAGGCAACACTGTGTTTGTCAGGTACTTAAAACACCCAGCTCCAGCACAGCCTGTGCATGGAGGTTGTGCAATGGCTTCCCAGAAAACAAAAAAACCCCACACAGGTGCTCATTTAAATAGCTGTAGGCCCCCTATGAGTGCCAGGAATTTCTCTGGGCTCTTAACTAACTACAGCTCTTAACTACCAAGATGAGAGAGTGGGCACAGTGAAAACAACACCTTTCCTGGCACTGTGTGCTTGGGATGGCCTGGCGAGAGGCTCCTAGAGAACACATACACAAAAATCTACATGGAGAGTCCACAGAAACAAAGGAATACCTGGGGACATCCCAGGAACATTTGATTTCTCCGATGGTATGGCAGCCTCATTCAGATGTTTTAATTTAACTGAAAATTAGTAGTAATACAATGCTATGAGGTAAAATATTTCTTTGGGTTTGCTACCACACGTCAAGGTGGGAATTACTGTGGGACTGAGCTCATTCCATGGGCACATTACAGAACTGTGTTAGATGGCTGATAAGTCTTACAGGAGCTCTAGAACTGACCAAAATTAAAGATGCTGTCTATATATTGTTAAAATAGCCCTTTTTGTCCCTCTAATTGTGCAAAAATTAGTTGTGAGATTTCCTTCCTGCCAAATAAATGGTTTGTTTTCCAATTGAGGCAAACCAAACTGCCTACTGGGAGAGCCCTGCAATGGAAATGGCTGAGGAACGAAATTCCCAGTTGTGAGGAACAGAGGGGTTTAACCAAAGGGAATTGTTGTTTCCTTATTAAGTTAGTCAGTTTACCAAATATGAGACCATAAAAGAAAAGGGGAGTTCCCCTTGTTAAATATTTACCATTAAATCTCTGCAGGACTCCTACCACAAGCCAGAGAACAAGAGAAATCAAGTCATTTATTTCCTGCTCCATGGTGTACATGATGCCTGCAGGATGGGACCAAAATCTTCACCCTGAAGGGAGTGCTAAGGGTGGAGCTGTCTTCTCCCTCTGACTACACTTTTGATGGGTGTAGTTTCCTCTCCTCTTTTGCTCTCCTTCATTATCAAATTACTTCATAGGAAAACTTGAGATCTGTGGACAAAGCTTTTAATGATGGGAAATTGAATGAAGCAAGGCCAGGCTGGATGGGGCTTTGAGCAACCTGGTCTAGTGGAAGGTGGAAGGTGTCCCGGCCCACAGCAGAGGAACTGGAACCGGATGATCTTTAAGAGCCCTTCCAATACTAATTATTCCATGATTCTGTGAATGTTCACATTTAAATATAGAGTTTGATTTTCAAAAGCATAGGCTACAGTTAATGAATTTACTAATGCAGCTTTACTTTCTAATACATTTATTTTTGCGATGCTTTTTAGTTTGTTTTTTGAATATTTTTAGACCATATTTTGTCTGCCCTTGCTTATGGAATGGGAAATTTTGAGTCAACTAAACAAAAGGAACTTCCAGGTACTTCAAGCAGATGAAATTCAACATGCATGTTCTACTGGGAAAAAAGAAAAAAAAAAAAAAGAAAACCTATCTAAGCCACAAAACCACAAGGAAAACCATCATTTTCACACTTAGAAAGAAAAGCATCTGAAAAATTGTAATAGTAAATCCCCAGGCAATGGAACAATCCCCAGGATTGTCAGCAATTTAGGAGACATTCAGTGATGGACTCTTGAGTGAGACAATCCCACATTAGAGATTATTTGGCCACACAATCAAAAAAAATCATACAGGCAACTCTTCCGGTCCATGAGGATTAATGACATATCTGTCTATTCTACCTCAAGAAAAAATAACAAGGAAAAGTCTTCCTTGGTCAACCACACCCATCAGAACATTTTCCCATCACCTTCCCAACACTCAGACAAAGAATCCATTGACCAACTGTGTTCATCCAGCAGAGCAGCGACAAGGAGAAGGAGTGAAGACATCTGTGAAGACAACAGAGGACAACTGCAACATCCAGTGGCTTGGCCTGACAAATTGCAGGTCAGGCTGCCTTCAACAAGTCAGTATTCTGACTGGTGGGGGTCACTCTAAGTAAAGGTCATGTTTTGTTTATTTCTACTGGAAGAAGTGTCTGCGGAGGCCAACAGAAGAACCCAGTAAGAGTGACAGATGTTTTGGTTACAGCTGCAAGTTGCTCTGACAACCATGGGATATTCCAGGAATGTTTGCCCATAACAAAGCCTAAACTTGTCTGGAATATATTGAAGTTTCTTATAGTTCAGGCACACCTCATATGTAAATAGTCTGTGTCACTTTTAATAGAGATACTAGAAACACTTGTTCTCCCAACAAGGCCAAATAAGGTTGCCAGAATTACTTCAGACAGGAAAATCAAGCTTTCCTATAATTCCAGTAGATGGTAAAATTTTGTGGCCCTTGGCCCTCAAATTCTGGTCCCTAAAGCAAGTCACAGTGCTGTAGCACTAGGGCGATGAAAGTAGCTGCCAATGGTTGAGTCCTGAAGTGTCCCAACAGCAACAACACACAGTTCACAACATAACATGAGCTTAAGAATCAGTGCTAGACGTGAGCCATCTCCTCTCACCTGACTTTTGTCTGGTGGTTTCCCACCTACTGGTTCAGTCTAGGAGCCAGGTGAAATCCATGTCTCCATTAACTAACAAGAAGGTGCCACGAGGAGGGAAGAGGTGAAAACATCCTCATTGACCTTGTGGATCTCTGTCACTGTGATACAAATCCTGGAGAGAGTAGGGTCAAAACACACCACTGAAAAAATATAAATTTCCAGCCTTGAACTTTAGCCATACAAAGACCACCTTTTCACCTCCAGCTCTCTATGCTTTCAGGCCAGAGGAGCCTGGTTTTGCCACTTGAATGGAGGGGACAGAAATTCATACTGAGCAAAGCTCATATGCAGAACACCCAGTTGTCCTTCTGGCCTAGAGACCCAACACTGTGCACGTGGAAAATGCAATAATGGCACTATTAAATAGCCTCAAAGGGTCATTATTCCAAAGCAAAGACGAGACAGAGTGAAAAATGAGTACTCACTATACTTACTTTAACAAGCAAAAGATATCAGACCTGGCCAGGTCAGTCCTGAATCTTTTTGAAGCACTTGGAGCTTGATTTTTTCTGCTATATGTCAATAAGATCAAACTCCCAGAGTTAACCTCTCAATTTGCATGGCAACGAAACACAGGAGATGTCATACATTCATCAATATAGCTTAGAAAAGATGATATAATAGAGAAATATTCACCATTGAAAGTAAAACAGAAGGACTAAATAAAAGGACTCCACCTGCTTTTAATTTGAACCCACAGCACAAGGGAGAAGTTAAAACTCAAATAGGTACATACGTTCCTTTGAAAAGCTAGATCTGTGCCTGAACAAAAGAAAGAGGCTTTTCACTTACCTCCTGTGGTATCAAAGAGCCTATTAAAAACCAATAAAATATTACGAAGCTTTTTCCCTTTGTGAAAAAGTGCAATTAATATCCTTCAGCAGATGATTATTGATTTTTATAAAGCAATTTACAGGCTTCTAAAGTCATGATTATTCAACCCTCTGGGGGCCAGAAAGGAAGAGTTTTCAGAAGTAGGAATCGTATTCTCATTTCCACATCAGCACAGCTAGAATTTACAGACTTCTCGTTTGGTTTTTTTGTTTTGGTTTTTTTTTTGTGGGCTTTTTTTTGCCCCCAGGATATTTTGTTGTTGTTGATGTTGCAGTGCTCCAGCACAGGATTAACCCTTTTATTCTCTCCCACCTGAGACAGATTTCTTTAGTGATCTGTTCTTGAAGTATATTGCCTGTCAGATATTTATCCGCCGCTCACGGCTGGTGGGTTGGATGCTCAGCAGAGTAGACTTCGTGTCAGAAAACCAGCAGCTGCTCATATATCACAGTGGTCATTAGCAGAGGATCATTCTGGACCTTTGCCCACAGCACCTTGCTATGGCAAGAGAAAGGCTATAAAACCCTAGGCCCTGTCAGCTGTTGTCATTTAGGTGAGAATTTATCAGGTCTCAGAGTGCCCTCTGACTGGATTATTATGAATAATGAATGAAGCTTTATGCCACACTGAGGCATTAATAAGACTGGGATGACTGGGAGAAATTCAGTACAACATCATAGCAGTAACTTTCTGCAAGGAAGTACACAGCTGGTGGGCTGGCTGGATTCAGCCTGTGTTAGACACTGCCCCGAAATGAGGAGCTCATTTAATTATTGAGCAAGGAGCAGAATGCTTTTGGTTTAGCCTATGGGTGGTATTACTGACCTGCTCACAGAAAGCTTGCAACAAAAGGCTTTCTACCCTCTAACCAAACTCATTTTCTGCTCTTAAGAAGCTGGATCACTGAGCCCTCCCCAAAACAAAAACAGTGAATGTCAATCTTCATATTTACTATTAATCCAGCTTAAAAAAAAAAAGGATATGTAAGAGCAACTAGCTAACAATAACTCCCTAAAATCTCCTCACACAGAAGTCATCTAACCTGTTGGTGATAACTCTGGGGATATTAGTCAAGATTACCTATTTTCTTCCTTATTTTTACTCAGTTCATTCAATATGTATCCCCACGGTGCACAAATGAGAAACAGGGAAGGAAGGAGACAAAAAGGCAGCCACTGACCTAACTCAGAGGGGAAAAAAAGCAACAGCAACACAAAAAAGCAGATGCACAGCAGAGACTATTGGCAATAATCTACCTCCTGGTGTGGCAGTTCCAGCTGCACTCCAGAGGAATGAGCCCACAGAGCTGACAAGCACTTGAGGCTGTCATTTATCTTGGTACCAGCTCCACTAGGAAAATTATTTTATAGGGCTGGACACACTTTTACAGACTCTTTAATACCTTAGGTGCATAATGTAGTTAAAACCTTAGGCTCCCAGTATCTCATATTACTGTGCTCTCAGCGAAAACAAAAACTGCATGGCCTCTTTTAGATAAACATATCCTCAAAACTAATTTTTTCCCCCTTTAATTTGGCATGCAGTCTCCAGGAAATCCTCGATAATATTAGGCCAGATCTTCATTCTTCCAAACAGCCCTAAATAAGGAGGTAGGGAAGGAGGAGCCAGCCTGAAGACCACCAACTGGTCAGGCAGAAACATGTAATTCAGGAGGAATATTCCAACTCATTCCTCACACATGGGCAGTGCTAGGACCTGGCCTAACTCTCACATCAGCCTCTCCATTAACTGTTTTTACAGCAGAGCCACTGATGCGCAGCCAGATTATGAACAGAGAGAAACTTTATCTTTTTCAAAAGAAAGATGCCTTTCTGGCAGGGGCTGGACCTAGGAAACACCCATTTGAAAAGGTTCAGTTTCAATCCTGCTCACACAGTGACAACTGGAGAGCAGGAGAAGCACAAGGAATGGCAGGCTGGGGATTGACAGCGACCGTGGGCAGCTCTGAGAGCCAGCCCCTGCCACCAGGGACAGCCTTGGGCACACAGCCCAGCCAGAACTTTAACAGCAAATGTGTCAGACAAGTTTAAGAAGCTTTTCTCCAAAATATTATCAACTTGGGTACAATATTAACGCTAAAAGTTTTAAAATATACTCATACTGTAGCAACTCTCAAAGCAAATATTAGGTACATTAAAAGGCCTTAACTTGTCCCAGCTCAGTTTCTGCTCTTTGATCCTAACTGCTTTGACCTCACTGACTCTCAGGTAGGACCCATTTTTGAGTATAATGTTCAGGATTTTGTTATTTAAGAAAAATCTGACCAGGAAAAAGAGGGAAATACCCACAGATACAATTTTTTGGAACGACACATAAGTTCTTAGGACAGCAAATTTCACTGTAATAAAGGAAGCCCAGTTCAGTCTCTGTTTTGCAGTGGCAATATGCCCCCTTTCCCACACTTGTACTACTTTTTTGAGAAAAGCAAATTGTAGAAAGACAACAATCCCTTAATTCCTTTATTACGTAGAAATAATGTAAAATGTTCCATTTTCATTATTTCAGTGCTACACACCTCTAATTAGAAGAAAATTTGGTGTAATCTGGAACTCTGAAACCCCACTGTACAACTACTGAAATAGCAAGATCCCTATAATTTTTTCATTTTTCTGGATTTGAAATATTTATCATTACTGTCACTCACTGTATATATTTTTAATAATATCTTCATATTTTTATGGCTTTGATCTAGAATGCCTCATATTTGCATCCTGCCACTTTTGTTATGTATAGGGAATTTAAAGATGACAGTGCAGTCATGTATGGTTTTTTAACTTGTGGATCTTTTCATTTATCAGTCTTTCTCACAATGAGTCAACTATGTAAGTAGTCTGTGGTTGATTCACATTGGTGAAAAAGCTTTGAAAAGCTGTTCAGCAAGCTAGGAAACAGAAAACTGAGTTTTCTTTTTTTTATCTAATAATCTTTATGTCTCATGGTGGTTTCCATCTTAGTAAGAGATTTTGTATGTTCATAGCATTTCTTCTGTAAGGACCTCCTGTTTTGCTAAAAACAGACACAGTCCTATTTTGGAGGGGGTAGCAGCATGAATGGGAGTAAAAAGCAGACTCCCACAATTAATTGAAGCATCATGGCCACTGGCTTGGGTTTTTGGTTGTTTTTTTTTTTTCCCTTTTGGGGGCTTTGTGTGGTTTGGGGATTCTTTTCTTTGTTTGTTTTTAAGGAATCTATGGGGATCTGGGTAACAACAGGAACTGGGTGTTCATCTCACCTGATTTCCTGAGTGTGTCACAGGCCAAGCCTCATTTGTGACATTCATGGTAAATAACTTTTTTTATTTCAGTCTGTTGAGGGTTTTCCCCCTCTTCCCCATTACTGCCGTCTCTGATGGAGCCTGTCTGTGTGGATTTTTGGGGCAGCAGGTGCTACTTAGCCCATGTCAGGCACAATACCCAGGCCCCCACCCATGGGATAAGTGCCCAGCCAGGCCCACAGGGGTGGATCACAGTCTCTGCCTCGTGGTGCTCCCTCTGTGCAGAGAACATGGAGCTAACACAGCATTCCTGACATCCTCCTCTGCCTCCCTTGGCTCACAATCCACCCAAATTTCCTAACACTTCATTTGTAGTCTGTTTCCACTAAAATATTTAAAGGGCAGGCCTGCAAAGCCCTGGGCCCCTGCAGTGCCTGCCCAGCACAAGGACTGCTTTGCAGGGAGGGCCTGGAAGCCTCTTTGCTGAGGGGACAGGCAATGGCTGGGGCACCAACAGCACACCCTGCTTTTCTGAGAGTCTTAAAAGACAAACAGAAAAGTGCTTGCTTAGAGCATTTTTATAAATGGGGTTACACACCCTTAAAAGACACCATCTTTTCAACAGCAGAACAGAGCCAGGTGAAACCTGCCCAGTCTTGGCAGCCTGAATCCTCCCAATGTCAGAAGAAAAATCACTAGTGGCAAACATGTTTGTAGAACTTTCAAGAAGTTAATTTTAGTTTCTTTTGTGATTTTTAAATAGCCACTTGGTATTACAGACGTCTTGCTGCAAAGTAACATTACCGGTGACACCTAAAATGTGAGAAACTAATGAAACAAAACTACACTTCTTTTTTTGACTTCTTTTTTAAGTCCCTGGACCATGATAGCAGTGCAGTTACCTGTGCAGTTACTCCTAAGCAGTTGTATGTTTCAAGCTGTTCTCATGTTTAACAAATGATTACCACAATTCACTGGAAAGTGATGTTCAGAGGCATACCATCCTCTCCTCTCCTCCCTGGTGTCTCAATGTCCAGGGAAAATAAAGTGATTCCTGAGGAAAGAAGGGGGAAAAATCTGTTATTTGCAAATAATGGCCAAAAAGAAAGCAGTGAAACAATTTGTGAACTCAGCTGCATTTTGACAACTGGAAACCACTAAACACATACATAAATATGTGAACAACTAAACACATAAATTTAAAGTTGCCTCCTCTCAGCAATGTTGAATTTCCACATGGCAAGTCTCCCACCTTTTTTTTTTCTACTGTGCCATTATAATGGCAAAAATATCTTGGGGAAAAACAACCCCACCCTCTCAGCAGAAAACCCCAGCTCAGATGCCATGCTCACAGTAAAGTGTCCCATACAAAGTCAACCCTTTTCATTCCTTTGAGCCACCCAAGATTTTTGAGTGTGTCTGTGAGCACCAGAAATAACCTATATGTCCACACATATGCACCAGCCCTTTGGAAGGAAGGATCCCCTGGTGAAATTGTGAGAGCCAGGAAACAAACCTTCCCCTCGGTCCCCATCCCTTCACACAAATCATCTGGTACCTTATGGCAGAGGTGCTGCAGCTCCTGGCTGTCCCCAGGCTGGTTTTTGCTGTCAGTGGCATTCTGCATCGTTCCATGGGAGCTCTGTGGGTCTCCTTCCCTAATTCAGGCCTAAAAAAGTAATAGAGATGAGTCCATTTGAGTTCCACAGAACAACAGAGGCACAGAATGGTTGGTCACCTGGTCCCACCTCCTGTCCAAGCTGGGTCATCCCAGAGCCCATTGCAGTTTTGCAGCCAGACAGCTCTGGATTACCCCCCTGTTGTTGGACACACACTCCAGATTTTGCTTTGGATGAAATCTACAGGCAGCCACATTCATTTTAAAATGGGACTCTGCAAGCAGGGAAACCATACTTTGTGTTTTAATTTTTTGGGTGCATAATCTAGGAATGTTGTTATTCCCTAGCTTTTGATTGCAGCTGAGTTAAAGGGCACATGTAAGAACACAAATACTGCCTAAATAGCTTTATTTTATTATCAGCAATAATGAGTAGCAACCCATTAATTTTAAAAGTTGAGGTATACACTGTAAAGTTAATGAGAACCCAGAGTCAATAACAATTAGGCCATTTTATTGATTTTTCAGCTATCTTTTTTCTGTAGCAATTTTGTGGCACATACCACAGTCATCTGTGTGGTATATTTCAATGCAGATGATAATTTTCATTTAAAAACTCTTTTACTTTATTATGATTGAACAAGACATGCTGCTTTAAAAATTCTGGTTTACTATTATATATCTAAACTCTGCCATTTATACAATTTTGTAAAGCTTTAAACCATTTTTCAAGCTCAAAATTTCTTAAAAGTTGGATTAGGAGAGTCTGGGATATGTGGAGGAAGAGAATAGTCTTTCCCACCCCATATTTTGTATGTGTTAATTCAAGGTTCTCTTCTGGAGAACTTTTCTTCCCCTAAATTTATTTCCAACTACTTTTGTTTTCCTTGAGGGACCTTTGAAACACTATATTGCTACTTTTCATGTTTTTTATTTGCCCTCTGGAACAATAAAGGCTCAAAGGTTCATAAATATGCATTCTGTAAATGTATTATGCTGACAAAGTGTTGCTCAGATAGCTGCTTTTGCCTTTAGGGAATGAATAAGTTTACAGCATGCTTAAAAAACAGTGTAAGAGGAAAGAGAGAGAGAGGGAGAGCTGTGTCAGCGTGTGGGCTGAAAATGGAACAAAAGAGTTATCCTGAATGCACAGAAAAGAGGAAATAAAGTTAGCTAAGACACAACAGCTAGCACCTTGCAAGTTGCAGGGGCAGGGCTTTGAGGGGTGCTGCTCATCAGTGATGTGCCTGAGAGGGCATCACACCTTGTTTTCCAGGAAGGCTGCATAGGCCACGGTTCACAAATCAAACTTTTTTTGCTAGTTTTGGCACATGAATGAGGGTAACTCCTTTGTTCTTCCCAAAACATTCAGTTTCTGGCAGAGTCATTGCCCTGGTTCGTTCTTATCCGATCAGACAGATCTGCTTCAGTCACCTCTGCCTCACTGGAAGCTCAGGGCTGGTGCTTGTCAACACTTTTGGCAAGAAGAAAACATTTAGCAATTAGAAATACCATTTAAACACATACCTCCAATCTGGCTTATTGATGTTGATGTGACAGTAGGCTTTGACAGATAAGACTCCAGACCTGGGAGCTGGGTTTGCTCAGCAAAGTTCTGGTAACAGGGGCGACAGGTGGCTCCTGTGAGAAGTTGCTGGAAGCCTCCCCCAAGTCTGATGGAGCCAATGCCAGTCAGCTCCAGGCTGCTGGCCAAGGCTGAGCCCAGCAGCAGTGGTGGTGGCATAATTGGGATAACATATTTAGGGGACAGGCAGGAACTGCACAACAGAAACTTCAGCCAGAGAGAGAAGAGAGTACGAGAAAGCAGCAGCTCTGCAGACACCGAGGTCAGCGAGGAGGGAGGGACAGGAGCTGCTCCAGGTGCCAGAGCTGCTCCAGGAGCTGCTCCAGGTGCCAGAGCTGCTCCAGGAGCTGCTCCAGGTGCCAGAGCAGAGATTCCCCTGCAGCCCCAGGTGCAGCCCATGGTGAGGCAGCTGTGCCCCTGCAGCCCAGGGCAGTCCTTGGGAAGCAGAGATCCACCAATAAACCTGGAGGCAGGAGCATTGCACAGTGATGCTTCTTGTCTCCTGGGGATGCAATGCAGAGCAGAGCCAGCCCAAGCTGCTTCCATCCCACCTGGAATCATATGCACATACAGACATGCTCTGCCTCCACTCTTCACAGGATGGTGACTTCTCCAAAAGTCATTATCTGTACTTATGGCTAAACAAACATGCCAGTACTGCAAGGCTACAGGTGATCTCTTAGACCTACAAATTTTAAGCCCCTGACAACTCATATGGATAAAACTCAAAGTGATAACATAGCCAACCAGTTGCTACCCCCAATTTTTTAATAATCTTTGAGCTCCTGGCTCAAGGTCTCTTAAGCACATATATTTTCCTACTTCATTATCTAGGTTTGTGTCTGGTTCTTTTCTTGGTGAGTGTCATGGGATCACCTATTTTATATACCAATACTGGCAACTGAAGTTATTCTTTGTGACCTGAGATTGTCTTAAGCTAACTTGGTCATTTAAAAGCCAATCTTTCCTGTTCTCCTTCACTTCATTCCTTTATTTTATGTTACATTTCTCTTAGGCCAGCATTAAATATTTAAAGCTTCTTGATATTTTTTCATAAGATTTTTTTCTATTCTTGCTTTGTTCCTTCTCAACTGTAGGAAAAAGCAATTTCCATCTGAACAGTCAAAGGATGCTCCCTTAGCCATGTAAACAATTAACAATGGTTGCAAAAGTAAAATATTGATAGACTACCAGACATCAAACAATGTCTGGCATGTTGTATTACACTACTCTCAAAAACCCCCAAAACCTCTTACTTGAAACCAAGTTTAAAATCTTGTACGACTACATACCATAAAGAAAAGCCAAGTTTGCAATCTAAAGTTGTTCTCTTCAGAGAAGGCAATTCTTAGCAAAAATAATGATCAAGCTGTGCCTGATCAAACCCTTCTCCAAATGCTGCAAAGAGAGCATTGCAAGATGTGTTTCCCGGTACAGCTCTCAGGATACATCAGTCTGCTCTGCCTGTCTGGTGCTCAGCAAAACCCCAGACACTGCTTAGGGCACGCCAGGAGTTTGAGAACACAGTGCCTTCATTTAGCCCTCTGATTATCCCTGGTGCTTTCCCACCGGGGAGAGCCTGAATTCAGTCTGTGCCGCAGTTCCCAAACTGCCGTGAACGCGGCACACCCACCCCGGAGCCTGGGAAGGTGCCTGTGCTGGATAAAAGGGCTCGAAGGGTGCAGCGAAGGCTGTCTGGAAGCTCTGCCCCGTGAATGGGGATGAAGAGGCAGTCAAATAATCACATCTTCTCCTGTGAAGATATGAACTGATGTTCTGGCTTTGCCCCTCTTGCACAAAGCTTCCATGAGAAGCAGCAGGGGTCTAACAGCCTACAAAGCCTCAGCTTTAGCCTGAAACTCTCCCTGACAGGAGAGTAAAGTTTGAAACAGAAAATATAATTATTTCACTAGTCTTCTCTGTTCTTATAACTCCACTGCAGCCTAGCACAGCTCTGGCCACAGGCAGACAAACCCCCAAAACCTGAGGCTTTTTCCTAATCTGCATCACAGGTCACTATATTGTTCCACTGCCACTTTTACCATCCCAAATTTGCTTTGCTGAAAAGCACTTCCCTCTGAGTATATATTTACTTCCATAAAGCTAATTTTTTCTGAGGTAAAATGATTTAAATGGCCATCCTTGATGTACACTGTGTTCCTACACCTAAAATTGGAATGTTCGCCCAGTTATTTCTCAGCCCAATTCTGGCAGTGACTCTGGACTCAATGCAAAATAAACTCACAAGAAAAAGCCTACTTGCAGAGCACAGAATTAAAAAAATGCATATCATTGCTTGAGACTGGACCAATCTCCATCTTTTCCAACAATGCACAACCAGTACGTTTCTAAAAAGTTTTTCTCAAAATAATTACAAGATTAACTTGCAAAAATGGAGCCCAGCATTCCAGGAATAAATCTGGGGCAAAAGCATTAAAAAACTCCTGGTAAATATATTATTATTAAGGATAAGAGTAATAATCTATGTTTTCAGAGCAAATCTCGATACTCATTCAAGTGACAAATTAATTAAGTACCTCCTAAACTTGTGCCAAACATGACTTTGACCTAAAAGTGGCTGCTCTGCGGACAGGATGTCACACAGATGTGCCACAGCATTGCAGGGGCCCTTTCCCCATGAGCCCTGGCTGCAGACAAAGCCACCATGGGCTGGGCACCTTGGCACAAGTGTGTGCCATTTATTTCCCTGAAATGGCACTGATGCAAACAAGTGAACACAGTCAGATTGTTGGCTATCAGTTCAATCACACCCCTCTGACAGTAAAAACAAATTTTCCTGGTATGGACCAGGCAAGGTTTTAAATTCAAATTGTAAGCAATAAATCTCTGGCAATCAATTAAGGATGAGGGAAAGGGGGATATAATAATCCAGTTGTCAGCCAGGTTGTTCAATCTGCAAGCATTCATTGGCAGAAGAAAGGTGAAAGTCATAAAATGAAGAGGGGGAAAAAATAGGCTCCTGGGCTATTCAAGACAGAGACAGACACACTGTGAGGGTTTCCAACAGAAAGATAACAGATCAAGACAGGGGATACAGATGCACACATGTTCTGCATCTCTCCCATAGATCTATAGTTTAATAAAGCACAAATGATGATCATTTTTTTCTTTTTTTTATCTATTATTAGGTTTTTTCAAGTGTGTAAGTGTGTCTTAATCAAAAGAACAGTTCCATACAGCTCTTGACATCAAAGAACAGCATTTCCAAAGCTATTACAGTATCAAAGTAATATTCTGTGCAGAATCTAAGGTGAACCATTGGAATAATCCTTCTGAGATAGAGATGAAAAAATGCTGCATTCAGTGTTGCCCAGAAGCATCCAAAGCAATCTATCAAAAAAAGACATAAAAATATTGGGCCACACTTACTTGATGCATGTACTCACCACTACTATTATTTTCCTCCATTTTCTCTTTGTCTGCTTAGCTACTAATCTTACCTTTGTCTGAAAGTTCCTGCTGTACATATGAAAGTATCAGAGCTGATTAGTGAGTCACAGGAGGAAATGACCTCTGATGTGCTTCAAATCCATGCACCTTTTATGTATTTGAATCACATGATGAAAAAAAAAAAAAAGTGTTAAGGCAAAAATAGCATCATTGTAGCAGCACTAAGGTGAGAGTGCCGGACATGAGCAATCCTTTTCATGTGCCCTTCGTACATTTTCACTGTGCTATTAGAGACTTCTGCTTCTTCAATATACATTTAAAAGTAAACTATATTTAACTACAGCAGTTTAGCTGGATAACCAATTTCAGTAAAAGACTTTGCTAATCCAAGCAACCATCAATTTAATGATATGCCCTGTACATATCATACAGATATACAGGAAATACAGAGATTTCTCCCTTCAGCTGTGTGAGTGAAGCACCAGCTTCCTTGCAGAAGAGATGGGCAGTCTGGTTGCTGCTGTGGTCAAGAGAACAGAGGGGGTGAGGGCAGAGAGGGAGAGAAGCTAAGGAGAAGTTACCAAACACAAAAAAGCTCTTCCATCTGACAACAGTAGTTAACTTGCTCCTTGAACTTAACATCTGGTAGCATTTCATCTTCTGAACACTTGTAAAACCTTATGGTACTTTGACAGTGGGAGTTCCTTTCCAAAAGAAATTTTAACAGTACAAAGAAACCACAAAATCCATTTCTCACTGGGCCAGGGGGTTTCTAATTCTCAACTCACAGCTGACTTCAAGAATACCCTAGAAGTTCTTCCTTTGAATAGTTTTTTGGGAGCAGTTTTAGCATTCATTTTCAGCAGGGATAATATGCATATATGGAAAGGTTGCCTCTATATTCCTCATCATTAAGGAATAAATGTGGGTAGATAGAGACATTTTTTCTCCTTAACTGCTTAATAAGGCTAGTATGGGAACGAGAGAAAACTTCACTGCTACCAAAAAACATCTAAAATTAATACCCACAGAGGAAGATACAGTATTCTGTGCAACAATGGTTCCCACCTTTGAATATCCAACTGGCAGTGCCAAGGGCCTGTAGGGGGTAAGGAACAGCTTCCCACCCCCTGGAAGGGGGCACAGTGGCATGGATGCCTTCCTGCTGCTACAGGAGAGGGTGGCAGCGATGGGGTGGGATGCTCTGCCCCCAGTGCAGGCAAACAGGCCCAAGGAAATGGAGCCACTTAGAGGCCACCATGTCCTAAGTCCTTCTTCCCTCACAGTACTGCTAAAGCTATGCTGGAAACTCAATTTGGGTTAAATGAAGACAGCAAAGACGGATAGATTGATATTAAATGAGCTTTAAAGGAACTCCACCACTGCCAATTTGCAAGCAGCACCAAGAGTGACCCAGCCACAAAGACCAACACATCCATCGTGGGTGTAGGAACCATTTGCAACCAAGGTTCATTCACAACACAAACGTAAAAAAGCCCTTTAAAAGGGTTTCTTTCTGACACATTTGTGTATTGTTGCCTGATGGCTGCCCTCAATACATGGAATTAACACCTGCTCCTTTTGGGAAAGATTATTTTTAAAAAGCAAAGGATGTGATTAGGTGAGGATGCCTTGCTGACTACCAAGTCGCTGGAGCAGCAGAGCACTCTGCATTTGCCTCTCTCTCTAAATCAGCACCACCCCAAAGCATGAAACAAGCCTGTGATCATAAGAAAAATGTATTCTAAACCTGCTGTGACCCAAAATGCAATAGTTTTGCCTTAGTCTATGAGACAGCATGTAATAAAGAGCAAACCTAGAATGAATACTAAGCTTTGCATAAATACTACTGCAATTAAAATGGGGTTGAAGTTCTTGCAAATACTACAGATTCATTAAGAACCATCAAAATTGGAGAAAACTGTGAGGAACTGCAAAATTAATTTATCAAAAGGAAAAAAAGAGCAACATATACCAAAGAAAAACATTTTTCACTGTGGTCAAACACAAGATAATGCATTTTAGAAAAAATAATGGAAAGCAGAATTCTTTTCCTTCCAAATTAAGTTTGTTCCAAAATTTATTTTAAAGCAACTGTAGAAGTAGACACACCTGAAGACACATCTTTAAAAATATTACGCTCCTAGATCAGATGAAGAAAGTTCTAAAATAAAAGAAACAGACAGCAGTTTTAGCAATGTAGATACAACCTGGAAGACACAGATTCTGAACAACCTCCAGTACCAAGTGTAGTGTGCTGAATCCCAAAGTAGTGCAGTCGGGAGAAGAAGTTACCACACCAACATTTGGAGTAACCCTTTGTAAGAACTCACAGTCAAAACCATCCTTGGGAATCTTCCACCTTTGCTACACAAAGGAAATTCTGCTTCTCAACTGGGCCCCTCCTTTTCCTCAACATCCTAACTGTATTTTCCATAATTTGAAGTTAAGGAAACTTCCCGGTGCGATCATTCCCGAGACTCTCTGGCAGTGACTCTCCCTCCAGGGTCCCGTTCTGTTCCCCGCACACCCCTCACAGTCAGACCAGGCTCCCTCACCGCCTCCGGAACAGGCTTCCCTTGGCAGTGCCCCAGTCTCGTTCCATAAAGCCATTTATTCACGGCACAAAACCACAGAAACAGCCCGAGCTGGGGAGGGACCCCCAAAAGGGACCCCCCGGGCTTTTATCCCCTCACAGTCCAAACGCGGGAAAGTTTCGCTTTTCCTCCTCAGTCCCGGGCTCCTGCCGCGTCTCCCTCACCTGGCTGCGCACCCTCTCCGTGCCCTTTGTTATGCAAAGGCTCTGGGCCCCGGCAGTTCGCGGCCTCTCATCTGCGCTCACCCAGAGCCCAGCCTGCTTCCCAACATACA
>VXAX01004317.1:14314-24837 GCA_013399835.1 Leptocoma aspasia | reverse complement strand
GACCCAGCTCAGCCCCTGGTGGCACAGGGTGACCCAGCTCACTCCCTGGTGGCACAGGTGACCCAGCTCACTCCCTGGTGGCAACAGGGTGACCCAGCTCAGCCCCTGGTGACACAGGGGACCCAGCTCACTCCCTGGTGGGACCCAGCTCAGCCCCTGGTGGCACAAGGGACCCAGCTCAGCCCCTGGTGGCACAGGGTGACCCTGGCTCAGCCCCTCGTGGCCCAGGTGACCCGGCTCAGCCCCTCGTGGCACAGGGTGACCCAGCTCAGCCCCTGGTGGCACAGGGGACCCAGCTCACTCCCTGGTGGGACCCAGCTCACTCCCTGGTGGCACAGGGTGACCCAGCTCACTCCCTGGTGGCACAGGGGACCCAGCTCAGCCCCTGGTGGCCCAGGGGACCCTGTGGTGCTGCAGCAGTGCAGGATCCCTGGCAGCAGCAGTGCCAGGGCCTGGCTGCAGCTCCTGGGGCTGCAGCTCGGAACCCTGGGCACACAGGAAGGGAAATTCAGTTTTTCACACCAGCCACCAGGCAGGGCTCTTCCCACCGTGCACAAATCTCAGAGAGGGCACGAGAACGGCAGAGGAAGCAGCTCTTCCTGCTTTTCTCCAGCCTTCACTGAGAAGGAGAATGGTTTGGAACGAAAATGCAGCCAGAGGTGCACCCTAAGCAAGGCCTGATCCCAGCCCCACCACCCTATTTCACCCCTCCAAATCTGGGATATTCTGTCCTTCCAGCTTCCAGGGCTGCCCGTGCCAGAAAAGTGCATTTTTATGTGCATTACCAGAGTGTTACCTATAGGCTCAGGCACGCAGTCAGTTAGGAAACTCTATATATTCTGTATGCAATATTTTCCTGGCCCACACGGAGCACAGCAGGGCCTGCAGGAACATTTCCCAGCACTCTGGCACACGCTAAGGACATTGCCTGGTGGGAAGAGGGAGATTTCACTCCCCCAGCCCACCACCTCATCCTCCAGACACTTTTTCTTGCAATCAGACTGAATCCAATTAATTTATTCCCACAATAACCCCATCCCTGCATGGAAACAAGCCCCTTGATGGAATGAGGGGTTTTTTAGAGGCCAGGCTGCAGCCACACCTAGGATTCCAAATGAAATTTGCAATTTCACATGAAAACCACTGCAAGTAAACTCCAGGCAGGATCCTGCAGGCACTGGGCTTCAGCATGGATTTAACGGGAGAAGGGCAAAGAGAGATTCAAAATGGACAATAATTGCATTTTCACCTCCTGGTGAGGAGCTGTGTGTCACCTTCTCCCCTCTGAAGGTTCACTGCTTAGGAAATTTCAATTTTTGGAAGCAATCCCCACCTTTTCCACTGGTATCAGTGGACAGTGTCAGGAACCACTTTTGCACACTGCTGAGGAGGTGCACAAACAGAAATCCTCAGGAGGAAAAACTCTCTGAGATCAACATCGTGGCTGGAATCACCTGCCCAAAAATTCTTTGTCAAAGATGTGAGATCCAGCAGGATGAGCTGGCAGGAGGTTTGGGAACCAGGATCCACAGAGCTGCCTAAGAGAACTCTAATAGAAAAATCAAGTTTCTCCCTTTTCCAAGCTTCAGCCACAGGAATAAACCAGGACCCAAAGAGCTACTTAAGAAAACTCTGATAGAAAAAATCAAGTTTCTGATTCCAGCATTCCCTCACTTTTCCAAGCTTCAGCCACGGGAATAAGCCAGGATCCAAAGAGCTGCCTAAGAAAACTCTGATAGAAAAAATCAAGTTTCTGATTCCAGCATTCCCTCACTTTTCCAAGCTTCAGCCACGGGAATAAGCCAGGATCCAAAGAGCTGCCTAAGAAAACTCTGATAGAAAAAATCAAGTTTCTGATTCCAGCATTCCCTCACTTTTCCAAGCCCTCCCACTCTGGGATGCTCCACCACTGCTCCTTTCCATCCTGACTGACCAAAGCACAGCCCCACCCCACCCAAGCCCCACCCTGAACAGGAATTTGCATATGCACAAGGCTTTTGCAGCTCACCAATGGCCTCTGAAGAACTCCCACACGTTCATGAATTTGTACCCTGCCTGTCCCTTTCACACACGCGGGATTATTTAGGGTCTGGTGACAAAACAAGGCATTTTCTGGGTTTCAGCACAGATTTTTAGTATGAATTGGCTTCACCTTTGTGCCTCCTGATCCACTCACTAGGCAACAACCTACAGCTCCTGCTTCCAGGGAAGGATGTTTGAATTGCTTCACAATACTGCTCAGCCTCTGTGGCAAAAGGAAAAATACAAATAAAGGCATCAAGACATCACCGTGTGGGCCCAAGGAACGGAGTCCATGCAGTTAATCGATTTTTAATTAGCTTTTTACCAAACTGTGTGAATGTCCTCTAAAAAACAAAGGCACATTTCACCAAACTTTTTGAGTGAACTGAACAGGGCAAACAAGTTCCAACACATCTCTGCTTCCCCTGCACACAGCTTGGCACCACCTCAGAGTCCTCCATGTGTTTAAAAACAACAGAACAGCGCGGGTCAAAGGGAACTGTGAAAATCCAGCCTGCACCCACGAGCTGGCTGTTCCTCCAGCATCAGTAACTCCTTACAAAAATAAAGGCAGGCCCTGGATCCTCGGCTGCTTTTCAAAGTTCTTCTGTTAGCATCGGGCTGAGCTGTTCCAAGAGCAAACAATAGGGGAAGGTCATGCATGGAGTCCTGCTCAGCTTAACCTGCTCCTAACATCCAGGAAAACTCCAGGATCAGGGGTGTGAAGGATGGAGCATCACTGGCACAGCCCAGTTTAATGTCCAGGACTCGTGGGAAAAGCAGAGCAGGCAGCCCAGGGCTTTCCAGAGCTCTGGAGTGACCTTTGCCACTGCTGAGCCCAAGACAAACACAGGTATGAAAACATCAGCTCAGCTGGGAGCTCACAAATCACTGGGAGGAATGATTGGGAGGGAGCAGAGAGAAAAACAAAAAAATTCTAAATTGTATAAATTCCTGCTTCACCGAAAGGTCCAAGTGTGGTGGTCGCATCACCAAAAAATATATTAAATAATTATATATACATATATACACAGATGAGAAGTGGAAATGTTCAGAGGATGGCACAAGTCCAGCATGACTTCCCTAATGAAGAAATAATAAAAACTCAGAGTTTTCAACCTAAAAATAGAGGACCTGGGGACAGCTATGATCCAATCCAGAAAGCCACGAGCAGCACAGAGAGGGACAGGGAGGAGCTGTCTGTCCTCCTCCACCACAGCATCCATGGATGGAAGCAGGCTCCAGACAACACCTGCAGGGTCACAAATCCCTCCCAAAACACTGGGAACAAAACTGGTTATAAAGGTTCAAGAGAAACCTGGAGAGGCACTTGAAAATAGATTTATTCTGGCTCACCCACCCCACTGGATGCAGAGGGCTGAGCTGGAGGAATATTGCAGGGAGGGGATTTCTCCCACTTTGCCCAAAAAAATTTGGGCAAATTAATGTTTTTGCATAATAATAAGAATTAATTTAATTAATGCCAAATTAATTCTTTTTGCTTTTCCTCCCTCACACATTTCCGCCAGGCTGGATGGAGCCTCGTCTGAACCACCACAGCCACTTCTCCAATCCTAACCATCAGCTCCTAACACATTTATTTTCAGCCATTTCCCCCAAAACCCAAGTGACATCGCCAAATAAAAATGTCACTGCAGAACACAGAGAGTCACATTTTAACAGCAAAGAGGTAAGAGTAGGAATTAACTGAATGAAAACCTGGGTGGACACCCTTTAGAAAAATATTATTTAAAACCCTTGTGATTCAAGCCAACAACAGTTCTGATACTTGAGGAAAAAAAAGGAAAATGTGAAGCCCTGGCATGGAGCGGCCTCAGCAGACTGGCAGATGAGGCTCTGTTAAATCACCACAGAACCCACCAAAAAGCACAGCTCTGTCTGCGCCCCACATTCCCCATCCTGTGCTGCTGGGCATTTCTAGGTGCACTCCCAGCTCCATCCACAGCCTCAGCAGGGCTGGCTCCAACAGCTTTTCCAAGAAGCTGAAAATCTCCACAAATACTTGGACTGCTTCAAAGGCTCTTATTTTGCACCAGGGAAACGAGATCCAACATCTGCACAGAAGTGAGATCATTTTGTCAAGGGAGTCTCCAGAAACAAGATGAGGAATGAATGTATCAAAAACATTCTCATCCACACAACTTTTTACAGGACTCTCCTGCAGTTCAGAGTACAGATTTTACCTGAACTAAATTATCTCTATTGCATTTGGCTTCTGCTTTTTACAAAAAAATATAGAATAGGGAGCTGCACCTAAGCTAAACTGCCAAGGAAAACTCCGTTTGCTGCTATTTTCTTCCTATATTCTATTTTGCACACTAACTAAGCATTTTTTCAGTTGAATATCCTGTATAAACCACCCTGTATATCCCATTTTTCAATTGAATATCTTGTATAAACCCAGCTTAGAAAAGCCAGGCCTCCAAGTTCTGCCCAGCAGGAATGTCTGAGAACACTTCTCACGTGTTTGCACACTCCACTGACTGTGGCCACAAAAGATGCAACTTCAGGTGTTGCAGCCAAGCAAGGAGGAGATTGAGCTCAGTTTTCCACATGCTTTAGGACCATGGATTTAATGGGAGAAGGGGGAAGAGAGGGAGAGATTCAAAATGGACAATAATTGCATTTTCACCTCCTGGTGAGGAGCTGTGTGTCACCTTCTCCCCTCTGAAGGTTCACTGCTTAGGAAATTTCAATTTTTGGAAGCAATCCCCACCTTTTCCACTGGTATCAGTGGACAGTGTCAGGAACCACTTTTGCACACTGCTGAGGAGGTGCACAAACAGAAATCCTCAGGAGTAAAAACTCCTCGAGAAGGACATCGTGGCTGGAATCACCTGTCCAGATCCCATCCCCAAAAATTCTTTTGTCAAAGACGTGAGGTCCAGCAGGATGAGCTGGCAGGAAGTTTGGGAACAGGGCTGGTTCAGCCTGGTGGAGAGAAGGCTTTGGAGCAACCTCCTGGCAAGCTTCCAATGTGGCCAGGAGGTCACCACAGGAACAGCCAGGATCTTCCCACTGGACACAGCACAGGCTGAAGGAAGAGGGTCAGGATGGAGATCAAAAAAAGCCAAACCAACCCTGTTTTCAGCAGGAGAACAGATCAGCCAAGGAACAGGATGTCCACAGAGGTGGTGCCACCTCCATGCCTGGAGGTTTCACAGACCAGACTGGATCAAGCCCTGAGTGCCCTGTTCTGATCCTGCTTGGGCTGGGGATGTCCCACAGGCCCTCCCAGCCACAGTCACTGAATGATCCATGGCCAGCATCAAGGGAGCAAGGAGCAGTCAAACTGAAAGAAACCCCACGAAAAACCAACAGGAGAGCCCTGCTGAACTCTGGTTTAAAGAATTCAGCAGGACAATTCCTACCAGGGCTGGAGACTGGGAAAAAGCACTCGGGATACTCCATAAACAGATAAGGGACAGGGAGGGAAGTGTCTACAGAGATAAAGGGATGCTTCACCATTTCTGAAGGAAGAGTTGAGGCTGCGTGAGCCTCCAAGCAGGGCAGAGACTGGAGCTGGCCCTTGCTCCCTGTCCTGCTGTCAGATGTCCCCCCCGGATGGAAAGTGGCCACTGGAGCATTTCCTGCAGCCCAGGCAGAGCAGGCAGAGCCCATCCATGTTTATTCCCACGTGTCCAGCCAGCTCATTCCCATTTCCTAACCCAAACACGGGAAGTTCACTGCAGAGCATCTGCAGTGCTGCCCACGAGGTGACCAGCACTTATCTCTGTCCCCTGAACCACCTCCCACACGGCCACGGAGTCCCTGCTCTGCTGCAGAGCCCAGGGCTCCCTTCTCCCCAGGAAAAGGCTTCAGGAGGCTCCTTTTCCTGCTCATTAATTATCATGCCACTTCCCATATAAATCTCTTGTATATCATCTCCCATGGACGTGGAGGTCAAGCTCAGGCTGACCTCTGGTCTAATTGTACCCTGGCTTTTCATTTCTTTGTCTCCCACGTTCCAGACAAGCCCACAATGCCCTCTCCAGAGCACTCTGAAGGGACACACCAGACCAGCAGAGACACCCACAGCCAGCCCCAATCCCAAATGGAAAACAAGATGAAACAAACTGCTGACCAGCTCCTAGATCAATCCAGCCTCAGCCAAGGAGGGAGAGGAAAAGCTTTAGAAAGAAATAATATCCTGTTCACCTGGTTCCGTGGGGTTCTGCCTAAAAATCTGCAAGATCAGAACAAAACTACCATCTCCTGGCCCCATCCTCAGCTTTGACACATTCTCAAAGGTTTAATACCTTCTAGTTTGCCTTGTAGCCCCCAAGCTTTTCATTTACTTTCAAATAGCCACATTTTATGGCAGTTTGAAATGGCTTTGATAGCGTTGAGTAAAATTACAGAAATAAGCAGCCTTTTGTAAGCTCCTTTATCCTCCTTATCCCCCTCCCTAGCAAAAGATTCTACTTTTAAGAAAGGCATTTGTTTCCATGAACAGACTGCTATTGAAGGTACTACGTGCAATTTCTGCATCATAAAATCCAATCATCTCCACTTTAAAAAGCCCAAACCAACACTCTCAGCACTTGCTGGTCTGCACAGAGCTGCAGCAGTGACAGAGCACGATCAATACCTGAGCTTCACCAAGAGGATCCCAAAATCCAGCTGCCCCAGCAGCCACTCAAAATGAGCATTTCCCCTTTTCTCCCCTCTCAAGAACAGGACAAGCATTGATTTGTGATTGTTGCAGGCATAATTCTGTTAATCAGAGGTGAAGAGGGGCAGCACAGGCTGAGGCACAGATATTTACAGAGAGGTTTTTTCACGTAAAAGCCATGTTTGCATTCTTCCCTGAAATCTGGGGTTTTCAAAAGGTTTTTTCTACTTTTTATGGAGGGTGATAAAGCTGAGTTTTCCATTAGAAGGGCACCTCCAAAGCAAAAGTTCCTACACTGGAAGCACAGCAGCAAAAGCAAACAGACATTTCTGACACAGCTTCAGGTCTGGAGGTGAAATTCTCTCCTTGTGGAGCCAAGACCAAACACCAACACCCCGTGTAAGAGAAAAGCCCCAGGACAGAAAACCCATTCTCCAGCCACAAATCCTCTGTGTGGGACACTGAGTGACCCACAAATTAACCCTCACAATGGTGATCCCAAAGAAACCACGGGACTATTGCTTCAAATTCCATCGTTTCAGCAGAGCCCAGTGCCACAGGGATGGAGAGCACCAGCCCACCTCACCCCGAGCTTTGGGACAAACAGGAACTCCAGGAGATGCTCCAGAGGGTCAGACCCCACCTCACCCCAAGCTTTGGGACAAACAGGAATTCCAGGAGATGCTCCAAAGGGTCAGACCCCAATACACTCCAAGCTTTAGGACAAACAAGAATTCCAGGAGATGATCCAAAGGGTCAGCTCCCCCTTATTCTGAGCTTTAGGACAAACAAGAATTCCAAATGATCCAAAGGGTCAGCCCCCACCTCACTCTGAGCTTTGGGACAAACAGGAATTCCAGGAGATGCTCCAAAGGGTCAGACCCCAATACACTCCGAGCTTTAGGACAAACAAGAATTCCAGGAGATGATCCAAAGGGTCAGCTCCCCCTCACTCTGAGCTTTAGGACAAACAAAGATTCCAAGAGATGCTCCAGAGGGTCAGACCCCACCTCACCCCAAGCTTTAGGACAAACAGTGATTCCAAGAGATCCAGAGGGTCAGCCCCCACCTCACTCTGAGATTTAGGACAAACAGGAATTCCAGGAGATGCTCCAGAGAGAGGGCTGGGGGTGTCCCAGAACAATCCCAGGGAGCACTGGAGCCTCAAGTGCCTCAAGTCCTGGTTCGGTTTTCACCCTAATGGCACTGGAGACAGAAGTGATGGGATGCTGACTGCCCCAGAAGAGATTCCAGGAACTCCATCCCCCGGTGCCAAAGGCATTAGGGACGAGGCTGCCCTGCCTGGGCTCTGCTGGATGCAGGGCAGAAACCACAGCACTCTGAGAGAGGCTGCATCCCTATAAATAACTGCAGTATCAGAGCAGCTGAGCTCCCCACAGCCTGCTCCCTGGCATGCTCTAACTGTTTCTCTTGTGTGCCTGATCCATGAACACCCTCACCAGGGGCCAGGCACTCCTGAGCACTTCTGCTCCCCGCAGCAACATTCTTCTCCTGCATCTCCTGCCTGCTTCTGACTGCAATTTCTAAATACCTTCATAGCCAAAAGAAAAACCACCTGTAAATCCATTAAAAATAACTACTATGAAATGCTGGTGCTGATACCTTCCTCCTCAAATGCATTTCACTTGCACAGACCCACAGATCCTCCCAGGATGGGGAAGGTTTACCCACAAGTACACTGGCACTGTATTTATGTGCAAGCAACAGTCTGGGGTTTCTTGGCAACAAAAAAGGGTTGTGGATTAAGGCTTGGACGGTTCAGCTGCCAATTTTATCCCTCTGATATCTGCAACCTCAGTGTTGATGACCAAAAGCGCAAAAAAAATAAAGATACCCAGCCCAAAAATCAGTTAAAAATACAATTCTGCTGGCACACACCAAATTACAGCATGAGCAAACATAATCCACGGGCTCAGATAACAATGAAAAGCAGATTATATTTACTTTAATCTCGGCAACACGCAACCTCAGCAACTTCTAAAAGGATTAAGCAGAAAGAGCTCGTAATGCACAAGTGTAAAATTCTAATTGAACACTGAAATAGGTGGATTATGTTTATTAAAATCAGGGATGCAATTCCACAGGTCCATTTGTCACTGTTATCCCAAAAGTGCTTCCCTGGATTCCAGGGAGGGGTATTTCCCAACTGAGAATATGTCTGAGTGGTTTGTGCTCCTCACCATTGTGTGGAAATGCTGTGATGAATTTTCATTCAAACTCTTGGCCCTTTTTTTTTTCTTTTTTTTCAAGTATAAATTATGTCTAACAAGAAACACACCAGGGATCTCTTCAATCCCCAAAGGCACTTTCTTAAAAGGAGAGAGAACAAAGGAGAAAACCTCCCAGCATGTGCTTCCCAAACCAGCTTCTTAGGACAGTATCAAGAATGACAATGGTTGAACACAAGCTTTTCTTTTTCATTCTTTGATCCGTGGTTAATTGAATTGATTATTGCAAACTGTGTAATGATTTCCAAAATGCTGGAGTGGAAGGCGAAGATCACAACAATCTAATAACCAATTTAAAGAGATGTAAGAAATATTGAAGGAAAGATTTAATCACTCAAGTATACTCCTTCCAATTAGAAAGAGCTTTAAATAGCTTACCTTGAGATAAATTAGAGTCTGGGTGCAATTAGACAGGAATAGTAATTAAGATCAGGAAAATTCACATATGCCTCAGCCTATGGAGTGAGGGAGAACTCTGCAGAAGAAGAAACTTTCCACTTACCTTATTTCAGCAGCAGAAAGGAAAACACGCTGCTTCAATGTATCCAAACCTTCCTGGGATCTGCAAAGTTATGTTTCATCTTATCTGATTTTTTTTTTTTTTTGCCCAACAGAACAAACAATCCCAAACGGGGCAAAAAAAGGCTGCAAGGCTCTCGCTTGTGGTAAGAAAACACATTATGGGAAAGGCAATTTCATGATTAAAACTCCATGAAAAATTGTGGCAAGTTAAGACTGACCACTGTTTTTCTGGAGGGAGCAAGAAGTTTAATTTTCCTTTGGCAATAGCACCCATCATATCACATTCCCTAATTTCCACATGTGACACTCCCCACACACAGCCCCAGGGTTCTTTGCACAGGAAGGCAACAAAGTTTTAGAAACTTGAGTAAGTTTTTCTGACAAACCTTTTCTGGCCAGGCAAAAAGTGTCCCTGCCCAAGTATTACAGTTGATTTTACTTTTTCAAGGTCACTCAATCTGAAATCAATCCCATTTGCTAATTAATCAGAGGAGAACCGTAAAAGGTTTCACCTAAGAAAATGAAATTAATTAAAGGAATTCACCGGTCATTCTTCAATCAGCAGAGTCTTAGTCACAAACCCTTCCTTAGCTACCTTTCAACTCTCAAAAAAAGAACTTAAAAGCACGTTTTCTGGGGATTTAGTCCTGCTTAAAAAATACCCAGTGTTCCCCAAGCACGATGTCAGAGCTTTCCATGAGCCACATTTTCCTGAGGAGCACCTGAGAACCTGGAGAGCTGCAGGGTGACAGCTCCAACCCCAAGCAGGAGACTTTGTGCCCCCTCTCCTTCCTGACAGAGCAGGACTTCTTTAATTCTGTACAGTCTAAAGTTTTGAATCCTGTAAAGTCTAAAGTTTTTAATTCTGTACAGTCTAAAGACACAAAAAAAAAAATCAGAACATCCTGAGATCTTCAAAGTATGAATTTATGAAGTAATTGCTTTTTTGTTAAGCAAACTGCCAAACTCCCGTCGCTGCAGAAAAAAGCCCAGCTTCTCACAGAGTGCCATCCTCCAGCCCCTGCCTGCAAGCACCACTCCATCCGTAACCCGAGCAGAAAACCAGAACTGAGAATAAAATAGCAACTTTGGCA
>VXAX01004316.1:531583-573264 GCA_013399835.1 Leptocoma aspasia | reverse complement strand
CGGCTGGGCTCCTGCTCGTCTTCGCGGCCGCCACGGCCGCGCTGTGGCTGCTGTCGGTGCGGCTGAGCGCGGGGCAGACGCGCAGGTGGGTGTGGGGGGCCGGCGCTGCCCGTGCGTCCCTCCCTTCCCCCGGCGCTGCCCGTGTGTCTCTCCCCTCGCAGGGCGCTGCGATTCCCGGCGGACCTGGAGGAGCTGCGGGATCTGGCCGAGGCGCTGCGGGACTACGAGCAGCAGCACCGGGGCGCGGCGCTGGCCCTGTTCTGCGGCGCGTACCTGTACAAGCAGAGTTTCGCCATCCCCGGCTCCAGCCTCCTGGTACGGGGAGGGCGGCGCGGGGCGAGGGGCCGGGGACTCACGGATCGGGCAGGAGGGACCCGACCGGGCCCGCACCTGAGCAGGAGTGACCCTTAGTACCAGTACGGGTCGGGCTGACCTGCTGGAGAGCAGCTCTGCTGGGAACGATCCGGGAGTGTTGGGGGATAATGTGCCCTGAGGGCCAGGAAGGTCAGTGGGATCCTGGAGTGCACCGGGATTCCAGAGCATTGCCGGCAGGCCAGGTAGTGATCCTGCCCCTCTGCTCAGCCCTGGTGAGGCATAGCTGGAGTGCCAGCTTCATATCTGGGCTCCTCAGGAAAAGACACAAGGAGAGGGTCCAGCAGAGGCCACATCGGAGTATCTCTCCGACGAGGAGAGACTGGGAACTAGGTCTGGTTAGTCTGGAGAATACTGAGAGGGGATCTCATTAATGCATATAAATATCTCCAGGGGGTGTCAGAGGATGGTGCCAGACTCTGTTCAGTAGTGCTCAGCAACAGGACAAGGAGCAATGGCCACAAACTAAAACGCAAGAAGTTTCACCTCAATAAGAGGAAGAACTTTCCATGGAGGGTGGCAGAGCACTGTGAACAGCTGCCCAAGGGAGGGCACAGTCTTCTTCTCTGGAGACATCCCAAACTCACCTGTTCCTGTGTCACCTGCTCTGGCTGACCCTGCCTTGGCAGGGCGTTTGGACTGGATAATCTCCAGAGGCCCTTTCCAACCCTAACAAGTCTGTGGTTCTGTGACACACGGTGTCCCCCAGGCCTCACTCCATGTTGTCCCCACAGAATGTCCTGGCTGGAGCACTCTTTGGGCCATGGATGGGGCTGGTGCTGTGCTCAGTGCTCACATCTGTGGGAGCCACCCTCTGCTACCTGCTCTCTGCAGCTTTTGGCAAGCAGCTCATTGTCCACTTCTTCCCTGACAAGGTGGCTCTGCTGCAAGGGAAGGTAAGAACTGGCAGTTCTGCTGACACCCGCGATGGCCCTGGGCCAGGCTGCTCTTGGGGTGACAGTGAAAACGAGTGTGTGCAGGGGGTGCATCAGGCCTGCTGAGGGCACAGTCTAGGAGCAGGCTGCTCTCTTGGAGCAAACCTGTTGGCAAAGGGGCTGACAGGATAATCCTGGATCCTAAGGAAAAGCAGATATGAAATGAAGGAGTGTTTGGGAAGCCCCTGTGCTCCAGAACTACCTCCATCCATCCCATGCTGTGTTGTATGCTGGAGGTGGTTCTGCTCTTGACTTCCTGATCTTTTGTTCAGGTGAGATCCCACTTCCTCCCCTTCTTTGAAGAGGGCTGGCTCACCATTAGGCTCCCATACATACATAATATTGCTGCCTTCCCTCAATTCTGAACTGATGTTAGAAAAAAAACTGAAACTGATGTGGCATGTTAGAAGAAAAATCTACTCCAGTATCATGGCCATTTGAATGTTACTGCTGTTTGAGGAGCAGGAATGATAAGGAATGTTTCTTTTGGCAGGTAGAAGAGAACAGGAGCTGCTTATTTTTCTTCTTGTTGTTCCTGAGGCTGTTCCCCATGACACCAAACTGGTTTCTGAACCTCTCGGCTCCCATTTTAAACATCCCCATATCCCAGTTCTTTCTCTCCGTTCTCATTGGTAAGGCCTGGGGACATGGCCTGAGGGGACAGTGTGGCACTGCTGCTCTTGGTATCACTGAGCCAGAGAGGGCAGAGCTGGGACTCTGACCCTTGGTCTGTTTCCTCTGTGCTGCCCCTGAGTATTCTTTAGGTGTCCTAAATGCTGCAAATTTTGCTTTACACCTGGTTCTTTCTGTTACAAGCACAAACCCCTGTGTCTGTGTAATGGCTGTAAATTAAAACACTGAGTTCCACCTCAACATGAGGAAGAACTTTCCATGGTGGGTGGCAGAGCACTGGAACAGCTGCCCAGGGAGAGCATGGAGTCTCCTTCTCTGGAAATGTTCCAAATTCCCCTGGACACATTCCTGTGTCACCTGCTCTGGGTAACTCTGCCTTAGCAAGGGGGTTTGGACTGAATGATCTCCAGAGGTCCTTCCAACCCTAACAGTTCTGTGATTTCTGTCTCTGGCCTTGGGCATATTTGAGCTTATTTTCCCTAGTGGGGAACTAACAGCTTTTTTCTGCTCTGATTCCTTCAGGCCTTACACCATATAATTTCATCTGTGTGCAGACAGGGGCCATTCTGTCCCAAATCACCTCTCTGGATGCCATCTTCTCCTGGAACACACTGCTCAAGCTGCTGGCCATGGCTGTGGCAGCGCTGATTCCAGGGACCCTCATCAAGAGATACAGCAAGAAACACCTGAAGCTGGATGGGGACAAGCAAGCTCAGACACTCAATGGCAGAAAGAGCTTGTGATGGCTTAGGTGCCCCAGTTTTGGGGTAAAAGCTGCAGGACTCTGTTCCCAGGGGTTTTATTCTGCATGCTCTGTGCCACCAAGGACAGTGGCAATTTTTAATCATCCTTCTAATCTCAGAGGAGGTGTCCATTCTTATTTTTAATGAATGTTTATCTGTGCATGTACCTGCACGGATAGAGAGATACAGGGGCTTTGTGAACACTCAGTTAATTTGCCTGTTTCATTTAAATCAGTCTCCTGTGTGCCTGAGGCTGTGGGGAATAAAAGGAGAGTATTGGCATCCTGTGAGGAAGGTAAACCAGAACCCAGCTGTGGGTCACTGGCCAAGCACAACCCTGTGGGCAGTAGGCAGGCCCTGCTCCCTCCAACTCCAGACAGATTTAGCATTTTTGGTCTGAAATTATGACCCATGTGCTTCTGTGCTCCAGTGCAGCTGTACAAGCACAAAGTTGAGAAAATAATGGTGTTTCAGCACCGTTATTAACATTACAGTGTTGCAGCTGTAGAAGATTCTTCTTTCAGTCCCATGTTAAACCAGCATACTCTGCAGCAAAATGCTCAGGATTTGAGCTGCCTGAATCAGTCACGTGAGAACACTTGAGACAGCTTCTCTGGTCTGCCAGTGGCTGCTACTCCCCATAAAGAATAAAGGGGAAAAGAACGGGAATGGATGTGCCTGACTGGCAGAGATTTGTCCTTGAAAAGCACCTTGAAACCCACACCTTTGCTCCTGCATAACTAGAAGGATTCCAAACAAAGAGGTGGGCTCTGTCCCAGTTGTGGAAAACATAGGATCCCAGAATGGTTTGGGTTGGAAGGGATCCTAAAGCCCATCCTGTTTCAGCCCCTGTCATGGGCAGGGACGCTTGCACTATCCCAGGTTGCTCTAAGCCCCATCCAGCCTGGCCTGGGACATTTTCAGGGATCCAGGGGCAGCCACAGCTTCTCTGGACAACTTGTGCCAGGGCCTCACCACCCTCCTCCCCGGGGAATGACACTCTGCTCTTGGGGTTTTGGTATTTGCTCTCCATGAGGAGATCCGCTTGGAGGATAAAGTAACCTTCCTGGTATGGAAGGGGGCAGATGGGAGACCCCAGAGCAAGGCTTCATGACATCATCCCAAAGTCCATGAGAACCTGTTCCCAGATCACCAGACCAGCCTGCAGCATTGAAGTACACTGGCTTTTTATTCCATGCATTGTTTGCTTTGATAGTCATTCTTGTTTCCATCACTGTACACTGGTCAATACAAAAAAAAAAATCAAGTTTGTCTCAGGAATCCACAGAGCAGGGAGGAGGGGATGAACACTACTGGACAGGGCCAAGATGAAATGGGTACTTAACACGACAGTGGGGAGGGCAACATTCAGCTCTGGGAGAAAATCTAGGCTAGTGTTCAGCAGCTGTCAGCAGCCACAAGAACTGGATCAGGGTACTCGGGATGCTGGAAAGGGAACCCACAGTTTACTTCGGCCCTGGAATGCGGTGTTACTACAAGGAGTAAGCAGGCTCACCTACACCTCTCAACCCCAGACCCTGCCAGGAGAGGAAGTGCGAGGAACCGCAGCAGAGGTGCCCATACAGCGATGTGGGGGCTGTCTGTGCAATCCCAGGGAGGTCACTGAGGAAAATCCTACATAACCCCCTGAGAACTGACAGCAAGCATCCCGGGAATGTGGGGCTGCTGAGCCAGCTCTGCCCGCACACAGCAAGGCCATAGGAGGTGTGTGCAGGGGAGGCTGGGTGACACCTCCATGGGCGGGGCAAGGGGCTGCCCTAGTGGCATTCCCAGAGGGATGCAGGGTCGGCGGCAGCGGGTGGGAGCAGCGACACTGGACTGGAACAGTGCAATGACCCGGGGGTGTGAGAATAGAGCTAAATGTGGCAGTCTGGAGGGGGCAGATCTGCTTGCCCAGGCTGCAGAACAGGCCAGGATGTCTCCAGGCAAGGATGGGGAGGGATCAGTACACATCCAGGAGAGCTGGCCAAGAAGGGGCCAAACACCAAAGCTCTGTGAGCCCAGTGGAGCTTCATCCCACGGTGGAGCCTACAAAGAGACCACAGGTACCCAAATCCCTCTGGAATCTGTTTGTCAGGGACTGGATTGCCACAGGCCGGAGGCCCTGGGAACGGTGACAGGCCTGAGCTGGAGGCAGCTCTGCTTTGGGGCTGTTTGTGGGACTGCCCAAGGATACCAGTGCTGCCCATGGGTCTCCCAGAGCCTGCCAGGTCTGAGCAGTCTATCCAGAGGCACAGGGCTTGGCATCCTCTGCTGGGGACACCTGGATGACAGTTCTCAACCTCTCTTTACACCACAAGGTGTTATGTGCACACAGCTCTCCACTGCTGAATTCCCATACCTTGGCATCCAGCCTCCTGAGTAACCATCTGCACCACCAAACCCCCTCTCACACCACAACAACAAAGCCATCTCTGGCCCTGCCGGCTCCTCCTGCCACTGGCCAAGAGACAAAGAACATTGGGGAGGAGAAACGAAGGGTGGGAAGAGAGAGGGAAGGAGTCAGGAAAGAGCTTCACTCCTGACAAGGTTCTGCCTCTGCCCAGAGCAGGGTGAGCAGGTCATTCCCTCTCCAGGAGCCTGTTTGGTCCTGCCTGGGTGATCACTACCTGGACCCACTGCCCAGGGCAACTGCCCTCCTCCCTGATGTCGCTTTGGATGCTCTGGCCAGGGGAATCTTGTCATGGTTATTCACTTTGTGATCTATTCAAAAGCCCCTCACTCCCTGACCATTCTTCCCACATTCCCACCAGTTCAGTGGCTGCCTACCATCAGCAACGTGAGCAAACTGCAGCTCTGCCCACGAGGAACCTGACTGTATCCATCCACCCCTCTCTGTTCTCTGCCCTGGAGTAACAGCATCCCTGGAAATCACGAGAGGCAGCAACTCCTGACAGCCACTGAGCCCAGCTCTGCTCCCACCCCTCTGGCGAGCAGGGAGAAGGTAACATCACACACAGAGATTACAATTGTGCTAGCGGTGAAGCCAACCTTCTGATCTACAGAAATGATAATAAATAATAAAATAACATCATAACTTAAGATCTGTCTGTAGTCCAGCTACAAAAATTTAAAAATATGGGATAATTTAACTCATACAATACTGCTCTCTGTATAAGTAAGACATTTTCCTTCACTTTGCCATGAGGCTATAAATTACCACAGTTAAATTCAAACCAATATTTTAACATAAAATGTAAACAAACAAAGCAACAGAAGTACCTGTCCATGGTCCATTCCTGCCATTCACCTCTGGCTGACCATGCCAGCCAGCACACTGGGAAGGGCAGAGGGAGAGCTCTCGCAGGGGGACATCAACTAAGGAAGGGGGGGGCAAACGTGCTCTATCGTTTTGTTCTCTTTCAATATTGTTTTAGAAGAGTAGTGTTTGAAGGGAAGGCACTATGAGTTCTATCAGAAAACAAATTTTTCTCATCTGCCAATGCCTCGGCCTGTCACATACCAGTACTATCCTCACTTGCACCTGCAGAGTTTCAGCTTGGAGGAGAAACAGAGGCCCCGGGGCACACCCAAGACACAGCGGTGCCACAGCCATGTCAAGATTCCCTGCACAAGGCCTGCCACGAAGGACAGGCAGTTGCTAATGCTTCCAAGAATGTACAGTGAATAAGGAGACAGAGCAGGGCTGATGCTCTTAGCCAGGCCAGTGATTCCCAGTCTTCCCCCTCAACACACAGCCCTCTGCTGGTTCTCGATGCTGCTGTAGGTGAGAGGCTGCTTCTCCCAGTCCACTCCAGGCGTCTCCAGCATCCTCCCCAGAAGTGCTCGGGCTCTGCAGAATGTGCTTTCCATGCCTTGCAAGTCCTTGCTCGGCCAAAACTGAGTTGATTCATTTCTTTGACTGACTGAGACAGACAGGAGGTAAGAGGAGGAAGTAAACTGGGAAATGGCACACTGCATCTGAGAGAGGTTTCCCTGCTCAGCTGGAGGTTGACACTCCCAGAGTGAAGCAAGGACGGTGGTAAGAAGTGCTCTGATACCAATTCTCAAGAGGACGAGGTTAGAATACATTTGCAGGATCTCACAACAAAATGCTGATTAAAAAAAGAAACTAAAAATCCTTAAAATAAAACCCATCATTACATTCCTGGGGATGTATCGACTCAGAAGACCCTGGTTGTTAGCACCTCAGTACCAGTTTTCTCCAGGAACATGTCCACCTTCTGATTAAAAATGACCCAGCTGGTTATACTGAAAACACTTTGTTCACAGGTGACCCTACAGTCAGGTCTTTTTCTGCTTTTCCTCATTTGATAAGACTGAGTGGTTTAGTTTTCTTGATCTGTTCTCCAATCTTCAGGGCCACGAGGCCTGGTCCCCTGTGCAAGCAGAAGAGAATCCCCCACGTCTGTACACAAAGCTGTCCAGGCAGGACTCCCAGGATGTTTCTCCATAGTGTGCTTGCTTTCTGAACTTTTTTTTTTTGCAACGAGTCTGTGTGTCTATAAATACAATCCACTCTTTACAGTAAAAAGTGTTAAAATGTCAAAAAAATAAATATCCATGTTACAGTAACTAGATTATTCAATAAAATACATCCCTGCCATTCTTGATTGAAATGCTCAAAGAGAATTAATTTCATTTGGACATTTTCCAGAGATTCGGGTTATTGCAAATCACTCCTGGGGTGGGAAGGAGAAGCATCTTCTCTTCCTGTAAAGTGTGATGAAGGGGAATGAAGTGGAATCTCAGGGAAATCAAAATGCCAGTACCAGGAAGCTTTAGGGGAGATCTGTATTACCAAGTAGCAGAGCTGCAGGGCTTATTGGTCCTGACCGTGGCATCAGAACACTCCCCTTCAGAAGAGTCACAGTCTGATTCTCCAAACTGTGGTGGGTTCTGCAATACAAAAGGAAAGGGGGAGACTTGAGCACCATTCCTGTACTCCACATCACCCACACATCCCAGTCTGTCACAGCAGCCAGGCAAAGGTCCCCACCTGCAGAGGAGGAGGGTGGCACACATGGGAGAGGGCACAGCACACGACTGCCCCACCAAAGGTCACCTGTCTCCCCTAAGAGAGGGGACAGCACAGAAGTACCTGGTCAGAGCACTTCCAAACACAGGATTATGAGGAGATCATACAGCAGGCTCTGCCCTACCTCTTCCCAAACACTTGAAAGGCAGAGAAAGGAAGAAAGTCATCCCAGCTTTGTCAGCAAGGCTGCCGATGGATATGTCTGAGGCAGTTTATATCCACTCCATTTCATTATGTATTTTTATCCCACATAATGCAACTGCAAATCTGATGGGCTCCCAAGATCACACTCATCTTGACCAGCACATTATGTTCAGCTTTATTTGTACTACTTTCCCCCACCCACTCTTCTGCCAAGCAGGAGGAAGACTGGGTATTGCAGCAGTTGCTTTGCCATAGTACACCTACCACAGCATTTTCTAGGCAGTGTTCCAACTTTCTGGCTCTTGGATTCCTTTCCATAACATTTATGTAGTTTTTTTCCACTGAGTAGAATGACGAGGGGATAACCAACTCACCTCACAGCTGTGTTCATCTGCACAAAGTTTGCCCAGAGACATCTGAGTCTTGACCCTCCGCACAGCACACTCTTTGTCCGAAAGCCCATCTGACTGCGTGGAGATTTCAATGGGGATCTCTGGAGTCTGGGACAACATGTCCTCCAGCTTCTCAGCCAGCTCATCCTCCAGCTTGGTGGCCAGCTCATCCGGGCTGTTCGAGTGGTCGCTTGTGTTCCCCTCCTCTCCATCCGACACAGAGAAGTTCTCAGAGCTGAAGGTCGAGTAGGACTGGCAGCTACTGATGCAGCGGTGGGGTCTGCAAACAGGGAGAAGTTCAGTGTTCACCTTGGATGACAGTCACAGGGAACTTTCTGGGTGCTGTGTTCACTGCTCTGCTACACCAGGCCTTGTGGACTGCCTTCCACATCCTGGAGCTACAGAATTCTACCCCTTCTGAATGATGTAGTTCAAGACATGCATCTTTAAATTCATCTGTTCTTATCTGGTCCTGTCTGATATGTCCATATTAGCTGATCTGCCCTGGAGCATATTTTTCTTTCACAGTGTGTTTTCCTAAAGGAAGGCAAGGCTGTACTGTGGAGTTCTGTTTAATATTTTTATTGACAACATGAATGAGGGTATTGAGTCTATCATTAGCAAATTTGCAGACAACACTAAGCTGAGAGTGTGTGTCCACCTGTTGGAAGGTAGGAGGGCTCTGCAGAGAGACCTGCAATGGTTGGATGGATGGGCAGAGTCCAGTAAGATGAAGTTTATTAAGTCCAAGTGCCAAGTCCTGCATTTTGGCCACAATAACCCCCTGCAATGCTATAGGCTGGGGACAGTGTGGCACTGGGGACAGCGCCCAGGCAGAAAGGGACCTGGGGGTACTGGACAAATGACTGAACATGAGCCAGCAGTGTGCCCTGGTGGCCAAGAAGGCCAAGGCCATCCTGGCCTGTATCAGGAATAGTGTGGCCAGCAGGAGCAGGGAGGTCATTCTTCCCCAGTATTCAGCACTGGTGAGGGCACACCTCAAGTGCTGTGTCCAGTTCTGGGACCTCAGTTTGGGAAGGACTTTGAGACGCTTGAGCGCATCCAGAGGAGGCAACGAGGCTGGTGAGGGGCTGGGAACACAAACCCTGTGAGGAACAACTGAGGGAGCTGGGGGTGTTTAGCCTGGAGAAAAGGAGACTCAGAGGTGACCTTATCACTCTCTACAACTCCCTGAAAGGTGGTTGTAGTCAGGTGGGGGTTGGTCTCTTTCTCCAGGCAGCAACTGACAGAACCAGAGGACACAGCCTTAAGCTGGAGGTTAGGAAAAAGTTTTTTACAGAAAGAGTGATAAAGTACTGGAATCGTCTGTCTGGGGAGGTGGTGGACTCACCATCCCTGGATGTGTTTAAAAAAAGACTGGATGTGGCACTCAGTGCCATGGTCTAGTTGAGGTGTTAGGGCATGAGTTGGACTCGATGGTCTTGGACATCTCTTCCAACCCAGTGATTCTGTGAGTTCAAGCTAACCCACCTGGCAATACCTGCATCACCTGGCAGCCACCCCAAATGCCAGGCAGGATTTAGGACATCCGCTCAAGAAATAAACTCACAGTTACTTGACCATGGAGATGGCCTTGTGCCAGGATTCAACAGCAATGGGACAACACATCAGTTATGGGAACATGCCAGGAGACCGAGAACTGGGCATCACATGGAAAGGGCAATTTGTCCTCTTAATCTTCCAAGTTAGTAAATCACAGAGAAAGCAACATCACATAGGAACTGTATGAGTCACATAATTCATCCAGCCCAGCATTCTGCCTTCAACCCCAGGCAGGAAGGAATAATCTGGGAGAAGTATGAGAACAGGGTATGCAGACAAAGCCTGCTTTCTCCTGGCATCTCTTCCTGGCTTGTACCATTCAGCAGATCTTACTTCCAAGCAGAAGCTCAAACCCAGATGACAACACTAACAGTCACTGATGGATCCATACTCCAGAAATTCTGCACTTACAGCTCTTCACAGTCTGATTTCCACAGCACACCTTGACAATGAGCTCCACATCTGAAAATGTTCTGGATGGAAAAAGCACTTCCTTCTGTTCATTTTAAAGCTCTGTTTGCTTCACTGGCTGCCCTAACATGAATGTGAAGAATCATTCCTTGCCTATTTTCTCCACATAAATTACAATTTCATGCACCTCTGGTGTTGCCTTTCCTCCTGCTAGAGAAACATTTCACATGGGTTTAATCTCTTCTCCTACATAAACCATCCCTAACCACTCTTGTCACACTTCTCAGTACCTTTCCAAACTTCACTGTGGTCTTTGAGCTGGGGCAATGAAGGGAGCATTAGGATTTAAGCTTCAGGTGTGCTGTGGATACACACAACAGGAGACAAGATTTTATTTTCCTCTCTGCTCCTTTGAATCAAACCTTTAACCTGTTTGCCTACTGGATCACTCCTGCACTTCACGCAGCTGCTTTCATGAAGCTACAGCACGAAGTCCATGATGTCTTTCCTGAGCACAGAACTCTAAGTCCTGCTGTTCCCCAGGCTTATGTAGGAACTCTCCCCCTAAGTCATATTTTACAGGCAACACCATCAAATTTGATCTGCTGTTGTCACTTAGCTCTGCAATCTTATCTGAATTCAGCTACGAAGGTGCTGGGCTGGAGTCTTCCCCACTGCAACAACAACTAACAAACAACATTCGGAGTAGCCCACAAAGGGTTCCCACATCCACTAAGTCTGATCCTGGTGAAACAGATGCAGCAGCTCATTTATAGAGGCAGAATAACATTATCAAGTTATTCTGGCTCTATAAATGTTGTGCTGCAAACAGCCTGCAGGAAAGCCAGCAGGAAAACCAGCAGGAAAGCTGGGCCAGAGAGAACATCTCAGGATGGGCTGGAACAATGAGGGCTGGACATGAGGAATCAGCTGAGGGTGAATGGGACACACTGAATAGGATTCTGTTCTTTTGCCAGCACCTTCACTAGTTTCAGTGCTGGTGTGCAGCTGCTGAGAGTTCTCCTCAGTTTTGTCCCACCAAAGAGAGATTAGAGTGAATTCACCTTTTACCTTTGTCTACGAGGAAACTCCACTTCACTGTCAACTTCACCCTCTTCCTCTTCTGACGACTCATCCCCGCTCTGGCAGAAAATAAGGACAAAAAGGGTGTCACATTTGGGGAAGTTCAAACACAGCTGACTCTTGGTCCTCCAGGACAAAGTCACAGCAAAACAGCGCAAAAACCTACAGGCTGCAAGAATCTAGAGCAGAAAAAGCCTGTGCATCAGGAACGCTGACTTAGACATTGTCTACCAGGAGGTTGTTTCAGACAGCCTCAAGGCTGCTATTCCCACATCTGGAGTGACTGACTGGGAAATACACTGGAGTATTTTAGCAGGTACGGAGTACAGAACGTTCCAGATTCTCACTGAAGCAAATCAAGTAATTAGCATCACATGGAAACCCACATAAATTATGGAGCTGATTTGGAACTCTTGGCTTTACTCTCTTCTACCACACCCCATCAATAGAGCAGGATGGAGGATGGCACAGCCTTTGCCAATGGGTTTCACCAACTAGGAGAACTTGGGATTTGTTTCATACCTCAGTGAGCACAGAGCCCTTTATTCTCCTTCTCCCATCCAAATCTACCCCCACACTGTTGTTTTTTACAGCCTCCTTCTATCCAACCTGTCAGCCCCTCATTCAGATTAAACATTTATCTCATCCCATCCCCTTGTCTTAAAGGTCCTACTCCCGTCATGCTGAGGCCAAAACACACTCTTGGTCTGGTAATTATGCTATTTTCCTTGACTTTTCCAGCCAGGCCCAGTTTTTCTGCTCTTTGAACTCCTGGTTCTTACTTCTCTCACCACCTGGATGGAAGCAAGAGGAACAAAGAGCTGTTTCTGTACAACTGTGCCATAACTTCCTTTTTACTCTTGCAAAATCTTCACAAAATACAGGACAACTATGACTTTCAGTGTAGGGGGACAACTTCTGGCAGGTGCAGCAAAAGGGATGTCCTCAAGACCATGGCAGATGTTGAATCTTTGCCCTGAGACACAGCAGCACCACAGATTCTCAAAGAAACTCTCACGTGATATTACAGAACAATTTAAAGAACGCATTTATCCCTTCCTTTGGAGAAAGGCTTGAAAGCATTTTGAGACTGTTTCAACATCAAAAATTCAGTAGAACAAGTCGCAACTCAAACCAATCTGCGAAACTGCACATAACAGAACCAGGCCCTACCAAAACCACATCTTCAAACCCCAGTCCTCACCTTTTGGAGGGATCTCGCTTTGCAGGGCAGCCCTGAGGAAGCCAAGTGCTGGGGAGTGCCCAGGACAGACACCGCCGTGCCGGGCTCCTCCAGCTTCTCCATGAACTGCGCGCTCTCGTAGAGGGACGCGGGGGACTGGGGGCGGCTCCCGCCTGGTTCCACAGCCGCCATCTGTGCCTGGCCACTGTCCTCATCCCTGCACTGCAGGCAGGGGTCGTAGGGATCCGCCGGGCAGCACTCCCAGCGCTCGGCCATGCTGTCCTTGCTGTCCAGGCCGCGGCGGCAGTCAGCCTCCATGGCGGTGGAGATGAGGTCGGGGCTGGAGCCGGACATGCGGCGCTGGGCGTGGTTGCTGAGGGGGCTGCGCAGCGCGGCCGCGGGGCCGAAGTACCGCAGGTTGTTGGCGCAGGTGGCGATGTCCTGCCCGTGGGCGTGCAGCCGCGAGTGCTGCCCGTGGGGACTGTGGCCGGGCTGCTGTGGCACTCCGGGGGTGTGGGGAGGGTGGGGAGGGCCAGGCTGGGGGGCATCGTCTTGCGCTGGCTGGTTTTTCAAGATCCCTGCAAATTCATTGTAGCTGCCTTTGCTGTTCCCCCGGCGGTGCCGGGGCTTGCTGCGGTACCGGCTTTTGCCACTCAGGGTTGACATCTTGGGACTTCCTGAGACTGGGGAGCCATTGGATGCTGCTTCTGTGCTGGGTATGCCCTCTGACTTCAGTAGATCTGGCCTGGGAGACAGGGAGAAGAAGCTATGTGTCAAGCCACGAACAAAGAAGTGACACTGGCCCAGAGCCAGGATGAAGAGGCAGCTGGAGCCAAAAGAACACTCTGCTTCCTAAAATCTACAGGCTGCCCTCCCCTTCAGCTGCTTGACTCCTGCAATCTGGTCTCTGTGATTCTCTCCACTCAACATCCTTTCCGTTCAGCCCATCCTGCTCTACACTCCCACCTTGCTGTTTTTTCCAATAGCTGTCACACACTCTCCTTTTCCGCTCTTATTTTGATGTTCTCTCCCAAAATAGCTCCCTCTCAGGACCTTGGGGTAGAGCATGGCTCTCACTCTGTGCATGTACAATGGTGGTGATCAGGCTGCTCATCTAAGAGCCATGTGGGGATATTAATTCAGAAGTGATTATTCACGGGTAATCAGGACTAACTCCTGGAAATCCCCAAAAAAGTAAAGACTGAGACAACTCCTCTAGAAAAAAATAATCTCCTTATCTAAAAGTCATGCAGAAGAGAAATAACTGAAAGGACAGCATGAATTCCCAAATCTCAAATCCCAAATTAATTCCTCAACAATGAATCCATCATTCCTGAGGCCTGCCTGATTTCCACAATCCCTTGCCCTGCTTATTCCCATCTAAGTCAACGATGATCTTGGACAGTTAGGAGTTTGAGAAAACACAAGAGACACCTCCAAGCACCATCATCTGCTCAAAAACCACATGGACCAACAATTCATTCATTCAACCAACACATCTTGTGATTCCATGGTTCCAGAGAGCTGCCCAGGTGGTAGGGATGCCAGGATTCATCCCTTTCACCTTAAGATGATTAAACAATTATGATTCTGACGATCAGACCAGGCTCAAGTGTGAAACCTCTCTGTCCCAGTCAGCATTTCATCAGGCTCAAAGGGAAGGAACTGCCCAGTGGGGATCTAGCACTGGCTCTGGCACAGGACTGGGTTGTTACTTCTCACCGTTTGGTCTGGCTGCCTGGTTTATGGGACACCCCTTTCCTCTTCATCAACTTCTCCACTGTATTGGGGTGGATGATTGGTCTCACTGGGTGGCGTTTGTAAGTCCCAGGGTATTTCTTTTCCACTGCTTGTTCTCTCCTGAAATATCAGGGAAAGAAAAAAAAAGAAAACTACATCAGTTGTCTCTCTCTCCAGCTGCTGCTCCTGCTGGACAGGAACTGGCTCTGCAGGGAACACGCTGCATGCCCGACTGCTCTGCTGGGAAAGGACACAGACATTTCTAAATTCCTTCTGCAGGCATCACACAGCAAGTACAGGGCCCTGGTACAGTCCAGGAGCAGCACTGCTGTTCCCTTCACACATGGGCCAAAGGATGCCAGCACCAAATGGGAAGGTGCAAGTCAGTAACCACTGACAGTGGTCTGCAGGAATTCACTCCAACGGAACCTCTCCCTGCTCACCAGCAATTCCCTAAGCTTTGTGGTTTGTCAGGGGACACTAAATGTACAAGTGCACTACCCAGTTTAGAAATGAAGTGCTGTGTGTGCCCTGCTGTGTGCAGACTGCCACGTGCATGTCACCATTCCCAGACACGTACTTGATGAGCTCCTTCTCCCGCACCTCCAGCTGCAGCATGATAGCACTGAGCTCCATGTACAGGTTATTGGCTCGCTCCAGCTTCCTCTCGTAGTGCTCACGGATATCTAATGCATGTCTGAAAGGCAGAAAAGGCTTATTCCAGCCTGATTTCCATGGACCAAGAGAAGAGAATGGGGAAAAGTACAGGTACTTTAGGAAAAGGCCTTTTAAAAGTCAAATTTGCCAGCTGTACTGCACTGAATCCCAGATATAGCTAACAGTGAATGATGATTGATTAAGAGCCTGACACAGCAATAAATCATGGTATGGTTTATAAAGTATTTAACAGCCTTGAAAGAATGGCAACACTTCTCCCTAGAAGAGCTGCAAAAGCCTCACACACACCCAGGAGCCCTCTGGCCAAGCCCTGATCAGCCTGTTTGCACAGAGAAGGGGCTAAATCAGCCTCTACAGAAACAGGAAAGAAGTCATGTGTCTGTATTTCATTCACAGCAGGGTGTCCCCACAGCTCCAGTACAGCTGAAAGATGTGGTGACCCAAAGCTCCCTGGGGACAGGGAACACTGAACAACCACTGCATCAAATTGCCTGGCCAAGGGCCCCTGTGGCTCCTCAGGTTTGACCCAGAACTGCTTATTGGAGTTTTATGTTTCTCTGTCTACTGTATTTGCAAATTTGTATCACAGGAGGAAACACTTTTCCTTCTTTAAATAAACCTTCTACTTTCATTTTTGAGTTGGTCTAATCAAAACGCATCTCAGTGGGCTGTTCATACGAAGTACATCCACTTCTCTAATAACTAACCCAAACAAAGTATCAGGGCAGAGAAAGCTCACAGCCAACCTCAGAATGGATTTCCCACTAAGATGCATGTCTCTGCTTCAGTGCTGTTATCACAAACACTAATTCTCAGGCAGAAATATTCCCTGGAAAGCACACAAGCCTTTGCCACCTTGGAGCAAACTGCTGAGACTGCCCAAGACCAGCGATACTTCCCACTGCTTCTCTCCAGTTTCCATCAGCCAAGCAGTGCTCATGGCCTAGGCCATGCCCATGGGAATTTTGGTTTCCAGGTTCACAAGGAATTTAGGCTGCCCAAATTTATACCACCAGGAATACTGGGTCCTATTTTGGGAACCTCAGTACAAGAGGAGAATAAAAAGAGTCAGGGGCTGGAGCAGGAGACTCTGAGGATAAACTGAGTGCTCATTTGGCTGGGTAGGGAAGGCTGGATGGGAAAAGCAGTAAACACAAAAGACTGTGAACAGACCTCAGCTCTTCTCTTCGACGGCGAATCAGTTCTTCATCTAGCCGGTGGATACAAGTTCCTTCACTTTTAATTTTCTCAAAATGTTTCTTCACTTCTTCTCTCCATTCAGCCTAGGAAAGCAATTTACTTTTAGCTATTTACAAAGAAGTGGGATCTGTAGGTGCACCACAGAAAAACTCTTGGGCAATGTTCTTTGTGTCTGCAGAAAATTACATCTTTGGGTTGAGAATGTATTTTTGTTAGCTGAATTATTTTGGGTAACAACACTGCAGCACATTTAGTGCCAGCATTTTCAAATGGTATTTACAATTTTATGCTCCAAACAGAGAATTTAAAACATACCTGCATTTTCTAAGATTTTTTTTTTTTATTCCTAGAGTTCTTTCTGTCCTAAGAGAACATTTTCTTTACTCTTGGCAGTGGAAGTAAGTAGAAAGGCTCATGATTTTGAAAGCCCCATGATGATGCCTGTCTAGAATGATACTCTATTTGCCTCTTGAAACCCTGGTTCCTGCAGCAGAAGTCTCAGCTTCGGAAAGTTTGAGTAAAAGATTTTCAAACACCCATCAGGTTGCTCCTCCCCAAGAATCAAACTGAAATCATGGATCCAGACTTTCTCTACTCATGCACCCTCCAAAATCAGGTCCTTGGAGTTAATTCCAGCACTCACAGGCTACAGCCTTTCCCCAGTTACCTGGGATTTGAAGTAGGTTTCCTGAGGAGTAGCCAGCACATCAGCAGAGGCGATGTCCAGGTGCATCAGTGTCTGCCGGAAGGACGGCCGGTTCCG
Organism: Leptocoma aspasia; assembly: GCA_013399835.1. NCBI lineage: Eukaryota > Metazoa > Chordata > Aves > Passeriformes > Nectariniidae > Leptocoma > Leptocoma aspasia. Next base: position 556,404 of record VXAX01004316.1, on the reverse strand, counting down.
GGGCTTGCTCTGCCTGAACCAAAGCAGAAACAGCCAAGGGTGAGGTGAGGTGAGGGATGGCCTCTCCTGCCCTTCTGCAGTGAGGAATGGGCACTGCCAGCCTCTCCTGCCCTTCTGCAGTGAGGGATGGGCACTGCCAGCCTCTCCTGCTCTTCTGCAGTGAGGGATGGGCACTGCCAGCCTCTCCTGCCCTTCTGCAGTGAGGGATGGGCACTGCCAGCCTCTCCTGCCCTTCTGCAGTGAGGGATGGGCACTGCCAGCCTCTCCTGCCTTTCTGAAAAGGTTTCACTAGATCCTATTCTCTGAAACAAGCAGCTGACAGGTTAGAGCAAAAGAGCTTTTTTGGTTTTCTCTTTTGCTGAATACAATTTAATTGTGCTAAAGGTTGTTTGTGATGACCCATTCTGAGGAAACAAAAGAGGTGCAAAATTAAAATGAGACTACAGAGTGAAAGATCACAAGAAAGTATAGAAACATTTGCATTTTTGAGAAAAAGGACCAACACTTGAGTTTCAGGACTGAATCCACCTTGCACAGGGCAAGAGCACCTTCTTGAGCCTCCTCTCCCCCACCAACCACCTCCCTCCACTAGGTGGGGATACAAGTGTTTGTAGGTGCTCCGTTGTACCGAGCTGCACAAGCTGCTACAACTCAGGGTAAACAGCCACTGGGAAAGGTCCACACATGCTCTGGCCTGTTGTCCCCTTTGTGCCATGGGAAGGATGGCTGGTAAAACCCATGGAGTGGGAAAATGCTGGAAGAGCCCTTACACCATGCCAAGATGTAATTACAAAGACAAAGCATCAATGTGAAACCCAGGACAAAGAATTTCAACTCTAATCTCTAATCTGGTACATGGAGGAAACTGAAAGCATTTTCCATATCTGAACCTGGAAAATCTGTGTTCCAGACAGAAAGCTCATATTTCTCTTTGTCCAGTCCAAAAGCCAGTTGCTTACAAGGGGTTTTCCAAGTGAAAAAATCAGTTCCCTTCACTCTGGCCTCAAGGAATTTTACCCCTACTTTTCTTCCAGCTCCTTTTGTCTTCCCACAAAGCCACCTTTTATCCCCTACTTTGCTCCAGCAAAGCAACAGCCTCTGCAAAGGCTCCTGAAGATGTCCTGGAGTTCAGGCCTGCTGCCATAAGGAAGCAGAATCCAAAATGTTAAAACTTATTGCTCTCAGATAAGTGTGAGAGTATCTCAGAGCCCTCTGCTCCATATTCCCACCCTGACTTTCAGGGGTTTTGCTGAGAGCCAGCCCTAGGTCTGTGCTGTGTGGGGTTCAGGCTCTTACCAGGTTTGCTTCATGAGGATTTTGAAGCCATCTGGGCAGGTGGAAGGGACGGGAAGGTGGAGGCTGTTACTGCCCACTCCCCAAATGATGGCCGAAGAGTCCACGTCCTTGTAGGGAATCTCTCCTGTGAGCAGCTCCCACAAAACCACCCCAAATGACCTGATGAAGGAATAAACCAGGATAAATTGAGTTCACACAGAAGCTGTTAACAGAAACATCTGGAGCTTGAAAGAAAACTTGCTTGTTGGGCAAAACAGGGAAATAGGGGTGTCTGGTCTGAAACTGCAAGTAGGTACAACAGTGGTTTTTAACACACCAGGTAACTCCTCTGCTCCAGCACTGGGCTGAGCACAAAACCACACTGGCTTCCACCCAGCAGGAAAGTTCCTATTTCCATCTCTATTTCCAAGCCAGACATGCCACTTTCCTCTGTGTCCCATTCCTCTGTGGGACACTGACCCTGCCAAGCTGGAGACTACAGCCAGGTGAAAGGTGAGAAGGATGTTTCTGGCTTGTACCAATACCCAGTGCTTTTATTAAGTTCCTTTCCTGCTTCTTTGTGAGATTTTAAAGATCCTAAAAGTATATTTTCTGTACAGATTAAGTCTTGCTCCTGTTAAATGAAAAGACTCCAAAGTCTACTCTCAGATAGACTTTGGACTGTTCTTGGTGGTAAGAACAGATGACTGACTACTGCACAGACTGACAAGTGTCTTACAGAGACAACACAACAAAGGTTTTGTGGCTTTTTTACATTTCATTTAACTGGTTTTGTTTTCTTTTCCCTAACCAAAGGCTCCCTCTGCTGTTACCTGTAGTCCCAGGTAAGAGTTTCAAGGTTTGCGACTCAGCACTACAACTACTGCAACACAGAAATTAGGAAACAAATGCTACTTGCATAACTGTCAGTACCAAAAGCACATGAGGTCTCATCTGATATTCCTTTTGTTCTGAAGAAAGGAAGGATAAAGCAAAAAAAAAATTAATTAAGAGAACTCAGTCAGGGAAAGAACCTCCTATAAGAACTGAAAGATTTAAGTAAGAAAACTCACTTTGCTTCTCTTTCTCAGTAAAGTTACCAGAAAGAACCAAAACCTTAATTTTTAACAGCAAACATTTGTTTTGTATACAATCATCACCTGATAAAACACCAAAGAAACACCAAACCAGTCAATACAGAGGTAAACAAAACACTGATGAGAACCACCACCACTGTTACTGCACATCAACAACTGGGCTGTGATACAGGTCAGGCAACAATCATCTCTATTTCCAAGCCAGACATGCCACTTTCCTCTGTGTCCCATTCCTCTGTGGGACACTGACCCTGCCAAGCTGGAGACTACAGCCAGGTGAAAGGTGAGAAGGATGTTTCTGGCTTGTACCAATATCCAGTGCTTTTATTAAGTACAGAAGAACTTCTAAGGGATAAACTACCAGGTCTGAACAACCATCAGTCAGGAAAAAACTTCATGTGAAAAACACTGCACTTTCAAAGCCCATTGGCTTCAAATCATGTGTAAAAAAAAGTGACAAACAAGCAGAATTTTCATATTTCTTGCCTCAAAATCCTTTTTTTTGTGGGCTGCAGGAAAGCAGGGATCCAGGAGGTTGGACAAACTACCAGGGAAAGCTCATCTGGTTTTATATTTGTTATGACTAAGAACTGACAAAGGATTTCCAAGACTCCTGATAAGATTATAGATTTATTTTTCTGCATGCTGTTAGAGCTGAGAGAGAGCAGACATATAAGCAGCTCAGGAACTGTTCTCATTTGTTGGCAGCACTCATGAACATCATTTTTATTCATCAGGGAGGAATGGATGGCAAGGGAGAGTCTGAGCAATCACCACTGTTGTGAACTCCAGAGGAACTGGCACTAAAGAGAGACATCTCCAAGTCACTGAGGGAAGGAGCAGAGGTTTTATTGGACAGGATGTTCTGTGAAATATTCCTGAACATAAATCACTCTAAAGGACAGAAAGCTGAGGGTGGAAATCCAGCACTGCTCGTCCTCACAATCCCGTGATTCAAAGGGAGGGGTTCAGCAGGCAAATGCTGGGTGTGTTTTCTTTCCAGAACAACCCAAGTGTTCCTCCCAGAGGAGCTGGCTGTGCTGTGACCTGGACATCCAAAATAAACACACAGGACACCTTGGGCACAAGAGCAGCTGCACACCACAGGTAACACCACCTTCCCTGCAGGAAATCTTGCCCTTCAGGTCAAGCCCAGGCCCAAGCTAGAACTCCAGCAGCAGCTCCTGCCTCCACTGCACCCTGGACCACCCACGGCTTTATCCAGCAGCTCTCTGTCCTGCCAGGGAAGGGACAGCATCTGAAGCTGAAAAACTACAGGAAGCAAAATCCCTCCTGGCTGTAAAGCAGGGAGAAGGGCATTTGTCCTGGTTGCTGACATTTAATATGCAGAAATAATGAGGCAGAAACAGAGATGCAGTTCCCTTGAGGGCTCTGAAACCTGTGGAGAAGCTTCCCAAAGGAACTCCAAGGCCAAGCCCTCTCAAGCATTTTTAATAGCACAGAGACTGAACCATTCCTTGCATTCCTCGGACACAGAGCATGTTCCACATTGATGGAAACAGGTTCCGAGACTCTAACAACCTGTGCTGGGTTCCTCCCTCTTGGATCTGGGATTGGATTCACTGGACTGTAATCCTGTGGCTGCCCATACAACAACCAGCCTGGTATGCAGGAAGAACAAGGGGTGGGGAGCAGAGCAGGGGCCTCCCCACAGCTCCAGCGTGGCCCTGAAGAGGGCCAGAAGCAATGGGAAAACCACCCTGGCTGTGGAGGCTGCTGAGGGGGCCCTGAGCACAGCACTGGGAGACAGCTCTGGGCTGGATAATGACCCAGGGAAGAATTTCTGCATTTGCTTCCTGCAAGACACAGGCTGCACTGAGCCTTAGCTGGAACCTGCAGGTCAGCACCCAGCCAGCACCTCTGTGTCATTTCCCTTTCCAACAGAGCCCACCAAAGCTCAGGGCACCAGGCAGAAGGAGAAAGGAACAGCCCACCACAGAACAAACCATGCTAAGGCACAGGATGAGGAAAGGACATGGAAAGTGCTGGGAAACCAAGGGACTGAACAGAAGGTGAAGGTACTTGGCCATGAACAGGACTCACCAGATGTCCACCTTCTCGGAGACGGGCTCGTTCCGTATCACCTCCGGGGCCATCCATGCCACAGTCCCCGCAAAGGACATTTTGGTACTTTTATCACTGAGCTCTTTAGATGTACCAAAATCTGAAATCTTTACTGCATCTGTGTGTGTAACCAAAACACTGGAGAAAGGGAAAAAAAGAAGTCACCATTTTGTGATTTTTCTTGCACCACAACAGCCACTGGAGTAAATCCCTTCTTAATCAACACAACATGTTGATGAGGGTACACTGCTTGCAAGTGCAGTACCAAAGAAAAGAATTTGTATTTTTCCCCATAAAAAGCTCTCACTCTCTTTTGGGTGGCTGTGTTTTGTGTCTTAAATGCGTTTCTTAATGCTACGAGTCAAAAATCAATCTCAATAAAACTGCAAATTAACAAGTAACTGAGGATCCAGAGGCAAAGCTGTACCTTAAACTGTGCTGTAAATCATCTAAAAGCATTATCTTAATGCACTGCAACAGACTTAAGTAATAAACTTCTAGGGAATAAGAATATAAAGAAGCCAGAACATTTTAGTCAGAAAGCAACAGAGAAATGAGGAAGACACATTCCAGAAAACCAGTGAAATAACAGGAGAATAAGAAGAGAAAATAAAAAGGCAGAAGGCAACAGAATATCCCACTTTCCAAAAAGACCAGATATCATCAAATCATTAAATATTTCCCGATTGCTATTTATCATGGAAGATAACGGTAAAATTTCCACTCTTTTGTTGAGTGCCAACAAGTTGAAATAGCTTCATTCTCATTAGTTTTGAGTCAACATGGGGGAAAAAAAATAGTAGAGCCTTTTGACCAAATTTTAAACTATTTCTCAAGAAAAGGAAGAAATAGCCCCAACTGGGGGATGTTTAAGCAGCTGAGACACACTTTGATGACCTGAAGAACCACAGCCTGGGGGATGTTTAACTTTGGTGACTTGAGGAACCCAAACTAAGGGATGTTTAAGCAGCTGAGACTCACTTTGGTGACTTGAGGTCTCGATGGATGATTTTGTGGAGGTGCAGGTAGTTCATGCCACTGGCAATCCCCGTGGACCAGTCCACCAGCAGCCGTGGGGTGACCTTCCTGCCGGCCCGCAGGACCTCGTAGAGCTGCCCGTGGGCACAGTATTCCATGATGATGCAGTAGCACGGGGCCTGGGTGCAAACTCCCCTGTCAAAGAGAACACACAGTGAGGAGCAGCAGACAGACAACTGGACAGGAAGGGTGACCACCACTTTGTCCTAGACACAGCTTAGCTCCTGGATTGTAAAAACCTTCCCAGAGAACTTGAGCGAACGGCTGTTGCCTGGACAAAGCTCCTGACAAGGATCACAACCTACTTGAAGGCGATAATGTTGGGATGCTTGAGCTTCCGCAGGTGCTTGATGTCCGTCTCGTTCTGATCCCTCACTTTCTTGATGGCCACCTCCTCTGCTCGGAACTTGCCCAGGAAGACAGCTCCCTGTGCCCCACTGCCCAGCCACTGCAGCTCCGAGATCTCCTCGAACGGCACCTCCCACGTGTCTGAGCACAGGTGAAAAAACAGGATAACAGAAAAGGTCAAGGCCATGAAAACTGCCAGAGCACACCAGGGCAGCACCTGCCACCTCCTGCACCACAGGGTGGGCTCTTCTGGAGGGAGTAGGTGACATCTTCTGGCACAGCTGAGGCACACACTACATGTGCTCAGCCCAAACAACCCTTTCAGCCTTCCCAGCCACCTCCAGCCTGGTCATTCCCATCCTTCCAACTGCTTTTTCACCACCCTGCTAACCACTTGTGTGAGCCACTCCAGCTTGGCAGGCAGCAATTTACCATACTAAGGACCCTGGATTGGCAATTTTGGGAGGAGATCCTCTATGCCAACACTGAAGAGAGTGCATGACTCCATTGAAAAGCATAGATTAGAAGCAACATTTAACATTCACAAGTGATATAAAAATATTCCCTGAAATAAACAAAAATAGGAAATAAAAGTCAGAGGTGGCAGGCTGTAAAACACAGAGCAGCAACCACCAAGATAGCCAACACAAAGCACATCAACCAGCAGCAGCAGGCACAGAAATAGGTCCTTTCCACACCAACATTGTGTGTATCAATGTCAAACATGCAAAACAACCTTAAGCAATTCCTCCTCTTCGGTACCCACACACATTTGTAGGGATCATGCTGGAGTGGTCCAGTGGCACTGTATAAACTGCTTCAAGAGAGCTGCACCCATCAGAACAGAAAGCCCTGTTCCCTGTCAGTCACCTTGAAATTACCTTAAATCTCACAAACAGCAGGATAAAAGGCAGGCAATTGTTTATTTACTGTAATTCAATAAAGATCTACGCTTGGAGAATAAATTATTTAGCAGCTAACTCAACAAGTAACTCACTGATTTCTGAAATAAAAGGAGTCACACCTGTACAGATCTCTGTTTCAGATTACTACAAAGGTGTGTCCTCATCTCATCCAGACTCCAAGCCTTCAGGATGTTCCCAGGGCTGCAGCTGGGATGATGCCAAAGTGTCCATTCTAGATACTGTTATCACTGAAGGGAAACTTGTATATCCCGACTGTCTGTGGCTGATCCCAGTTCAAAGCTTTCCCTGGGATCATCCCTGCCACAGGAAGGCAGTGCCTGCTGTCCCCTGTTGAGCGAGTGCTCCCCAGGCACAGCCACAGAAAAGCAGCTCTCCCTCAGAGCCAGACCCCAGCAGTCCTTCTGCTCACTGAACTAAAAACAAAAACATTGCTCATCCACAGCAGAAACTCCCCCACCTTGGCAGGGCAGAGTTCAACCCCCAGCACATGTTCCTCCCCAGACACAAGGCTATTTTCCATACTCATAGGTCTGGTTACAGCTCTGAACATAAACTGGCATTTAAGTCTTTGGACGTTTAAACGCTAAAAGATTTTAAATTTAAAAAATAGATAATTAGTAAAATTCATTCATTCATTTATTCATAATTAAATCAAGAAGATCTGTATTTCTATTTAATTCACACATGCATCACTTCTGAAAAGAGGTGGCAAATAGAGGTGATTTTTGTGCATGTTGATGAACAGTATTTTTATATGGGCAAACTATTCTGTTGTACTGAAATAGCTGTTTCTTTCATAGATTCATGGAATGGACTGGGGTGGAAGGGATCTAAAAGCCCATCCAGTCCCACCCCTGTCATGGGCAGGGACACTTCCCCCATCCCAGGTTGCTCCAAGCCCTGTCCAACCTGGCCTGGAACACTTCCAGGGATCCAGGAGCAGCCACAGTTTCCCTGGGCAACCTGTGCCAGGGCATCACCACCTTCACAGGGAAAAATTTCTCCCCAGTAGCCCATCTATCCCTGCCCTCTGGCAGTGGGAAGCCATTCCCCATTGTCCAAAGTCTCTTTCCATCCGTACCTGTGGAAAGTCTATCTTTCCTGTGCAGGATACAGAACACTGACATTCATTTCCATGAAACATCTACAGTTTGTGAGCACTAATGGATAACTGTATCACCTTGGAGCCCTAGTTTGCTCTTAATATTCCCTATCAGGTAATATTACCTTCCTCTAATATTCCCTCTGCAATGGCAAAGGCTGAGAGAGGCTGTAAACAAAGTAAGCAAAAGTTCATGTGGTTCTTTCTGCAAAGTCATCTCATGTTTATTTAGGAACACAGATGCTCTCCCATATCCCATCTGCATCCTGACTGTCAGGGGCACAATTCAGGAAGGAGGTTTCAGTGTAGTGACAGTGAAACATCCCACATCTTTGGGAATATCAAGAAGAACAAAGAGCCAAACCATAGGTAACATACAGTGCAGTAGTCAGACTCTTCTGGGCCTTATGAAACCAGTGGGATACTTCCCCTAAATAAATTAAAGTGTAATAGCAGCAGGAATTGCGCAAGAACTTGCGTTTCTGAGGTGATTAAGAACCATTTGAGTAGAATGATGAGAATCTATTTCCCATGGGGAAGAAATGCAGGAGCAGCCTGAGCCATTGAACCAATCTACTTGGAGGAAGCTTTTCCCAGCTGGAGCTGGCTGCTCTCCAGCACTGGCACTGTGACAAGAAGCATCTTTGGTTTACACAGACCCCCTCAACACAAGCACCCTCCGACGGGCACCTTGCTCTCCAGGTACACACAAAAACTCTCACAATGATGGTAAACACACAATTCCTGAAAGGGAAGGTGAAAGCAGCTCCTGGAGCTTCTTAATCCAAAGGAAATGGCTGGGAAGTCTAATGAGTCTCTAGGAAACACAAACAAGTCTTGCTTTAAAGTGCTGGAGTCTCCACAATCCCAATTAAATAACTGGTAGATGCAAATTAAAGAACGGAGTGTGTCTCCCTGAAAGCACTCACCAACAGTCTTTAGAAATCAGGGTAAACAACTGGAAAAACATAGGAGGGAGGGATTTTATGGGTCAAACCCCAAGTACTTAAACCTCAGACAATCAGCTGGCATTGAACAATACAAAAGCAAACATTCCCTGCAGGAATGACTCCTCACCAAGCAGCAATTGGCATCACTTGATCAACCAGCACAGAGCCTGTGGCAGCTCCCAGCTGACCAACACTCTGCTCAGCCCATGTCCTGCAGGGAAGAACAGGCACACCCCTCTTGTTGACCATTTGGGTGTCAGGAAGGACACTCAAGCAGTAATTTCAACAAGAAGATAATGCAGAATCATGTAAAAGCTGATCTTTTCCCTCTTTCACCAAGTCACTAGCCAAAGCTTCACAGGCAATATGGGCTCAAGGACATGAAAGCTACTTGTCTTTTACTACTTGCAACCACAACACCACCACCATGTCCCAAAGAATGGGCCTGCAGGACTGCCAAAGCAGGTGGGCAGGGATACCAGGGAGCAGCAAAAAGTACCACGAAGCACCTGCAGGCAACATAAATGGTTTGGGTTGGAAGGGACCTTAAAGCCCATTCCCTTCCACGCCCTGCCATGGGCAGGGACACCTTCCACTAGCCCAGGTTGCTCCAAGCCCCATCCAGCCTGGCCTTGGACACTTCCAGGGATCCAGGGGCAGCCACAGCTTCTCTGGGCAACTGTTCCAGGGCCTCGCCATCCTCACAGGGAAGGATTTCTTCCTAATCTAATCTTAATCTCTCTTCTACTCATTTAAAACCATTCCCCCTGGCCCTATCACTACCTCCTCACATAAAAAGTTGCTCTCCCTCTTTTTTATAACCCCTCTTTAAGTTCTGGAAGGCCACATGGCTGCAGATCCAAACTGGACTTCTACCCCTGCTGTTGATTCAGCCTAACACAAAGGATTAACTCCTAGAGGCTTTAAGTAGTTGTCTCATAAAGGAGGGGGAAAAAATCATCTGCACAGATCCATGGCACCAGCCCAAAGCTGTAAAGCAGCTCCCAGGGAAATGAAAAGCCACCACAATCCTCTCCCTGCTGCTGAAAGAGCCCCAGACATTTCCTCAGCCACACAGCACTTGCACAAACACAATCTATGCATCCTCTGTGCTCTTGCTAAAAGACAGCAAAAATAAAAATAATCACATACATCAGTTACTGAACTGCTGGCTTGTATGTAGCTGATGAAATGCACATAAAGATGATTTTCTGGTGGCAAGAAGCAAGAATGAGATCATCTGGAAAAGAGAACATGAATATTCTCACAAAATCCTCAAGTTTCAGCACAGAAGCAGTTTGAAAAGGTTTATCCTTGGGTAACAGAAGTGTAGTACTGACATCAGGGTAACAGATGTCATCAGAACCAGACAACTGAACAGCTCCAGAAGAAAAAATAATAATAATTTTTTTAAAATCTTCTTTTCAGTCCCATTTCTAACAGTGAAGACACTGAAAATGCTGCTCAGCCACACAGGCTACATATAGCTGATCCAAATTAATCCTCAGCCTTACCACATCTGTAGTCAGTTCAAATCTGCCCCTTTAGAAGGGCCTGATGCCAGCAGCAAACAGCAGAGTGCCCCTGGAGCAGCAAGACACCCTGTGCACAGGAACGAGCTCTGTGTGCACCCTCCAGCCCCAGCACTGCTCTCAGCTGCTCCTTTTCATTTGTTAGTGCTTCAATCTCTTAGTGTGGTGACTTCCATACAAAAGCGAGTGTCCCCTGTGGGTCACCAAAGCACAGATTGCACTGTGGTCTCCAGTGCATCTGCTGGCCCAGTTATATGGGAAATGGGATCTCTCTGTCTCACAGGCAGCTCTCCCAAAGCCACTGCTCCAAGGTGACAGGGACACAGCAGCACGGGATGGCTCACAGACAGCAGTGGGGACAGGTGTGGGACACACAGAGAATTGCTGGGAGTGGCCACTGCCACTCGGCCCCTGTGGCGTTTCCTCGGAAATTTTTAGCTTCACTTACGAACACTGAGCATCCAACTCAAAGCACTGTCACACAGACACTGCCCAGTGCCTGCTCTGAATGTCATCAGAGCTCAGAACCTCCTCTTCCTTCCCAAGGGAGACTGCCCACCCAGACAGCCCCTTCCAAAACTGTCCACCCTTTGTGCAATCACCCCAGCAGCCTTAATTTACCAGGGAATTTCCTCTCACTGTTTTTATTTATAGTCTGAACCACACGTGACACACTGAATTTACAACATGCAAACAAAACAGAACCAACTGTGCCAGAGAATTTCAAACCAAGCAAACCTTTGCACAGAGGGGTGCTGCCCAGGAGGCACCTGAAACGTAGAGGTGCATTTCCTGCTTGCTTGTGAATTGGAAACAGCTGACTCTAGGAAGTTGATTTCAAGGCAAATTCATCCAACATGTTATTTAACAGCTCTGTTCCCTCATATTAGGAGCTGTTCCCCATCCCTCTGGGGTTTAGATTTGAACCACTCAGACAGGTTTCTGACCTTGTATCTCATAATTTGTCGGTGCCAAAAAGCCATTTGATTACTACTGAGTGATGCTCAAAGGAGACTGTGCCCCATGGTACTGTGGTGGCCAGGCTGTTCCCATTTTTCATAAGCCTCAACCATTTCAGCTCCTTAATTCTAATGACAGCTTGTTCTTTTCCCATCTGCCACCTCCCTCCCCCTGTGCTAGGGGAGAAATCAGACACCAACAGCAGAGCATACTCTGCTCTTTAGCTTTCAGTACCCCCTAAAGATAGATATATAGAGATAGATATATAGATATATATGCAGTCAATTGGGACATCACTTATTTCCAAGCTACACATTTTATATGTATTTATACTCACATACACTTACACATTTACGCTTACACATCCAAATGGAAGAGGTATAAATATTGAAGAATGTATTTCTGGAAAGACAAGGACTAAATGATATTTTAAAGAGGACAATTACTCCTGAATAAAAAGAAATAAAAGTCTTTCTAAAAGAAAAGTAGTAGTCCTGTTATTTGGTGGTCAGCTGAGGACAGCCTTCACCTGAAGGTTCTGAAGTGAAAGTGCCTATGTTAGCGTTTTTCATCTGGCATAAAAAACCTCCAGAAATTAACACAGGGATTGTACCAAGTACTTCAACACAATTCCTTCTGATCCCCACGCTCAGTTCAGATTCAGGCCTCGTCACAACGGTCCAGGCCATGGGGCTGAACAGGCAGTCGGTTTTGACTCCCTCACGAGCTGCCTTTGCCAGATATGTTGGCTGTTGGCTCCATAGCGCAGATTTATCCCCAGAAACCCACGACAGGGCTGGACAAGACAAAAAGGGCCACGTGGAGAGCTGGGGAAGAGCCCTGGCTTACTTGCCTCACCTCACCCCAGAGCAGTGCAGGCAGCTCCCTCTCACCTTGCTGCTGCAGTTTGTAGTCCGTGGAGTAGGCCTTGCCTATGATGTTCCACACAGGCCGCAGGCACCCAAAGAGCCCCTCGAGGAAGCCGCCGCTGCCGCTGCCCGTCCGGTTGAACTGGACCTTCACGTCATCGGTGGCACCGTTGGTGTCCCCGTCCCCCAGGCTGCGCGTGCCCTGCGGGAGCCCCGGCTCGGGCTCGTCCTGCTCCCGCAGCTGCAGCACGCTGTTCTCAAAGTGGTCGCGGGCGTCCTCGCTGATGCTGGTCAGCACGGCCGCCGTGCCCGGGCTGCTCACGCCCTCCAGCAGCTCGGCCGGCAGCGAGCCCCGCTCCCGCACGTCCTCCAGCAGCTCAGGGGACGGGTGGCTCCCGGCAGAGGGGTGCTCCTCGGGGAACCTCCCCAAGTCTTTGTCCTCACAGAACGCTTTGCCAATGGAGTTGGGAGAGGAAGACAGGCTCAGGCGCTCCTGAGTGCTGGCCATGATGCCGTGAGTGTGCATCAAGGAGAAGGCCCGAAGGGGTGCTCAGAGCATTTGTAGGACACAACTCACATGTGACACGTGGGCCCAGTAGCTGAAACAAGAGGAAAAAGAACAACTTTCAATTTTTTATTGAAGTATTTTCACTGCGTGCAGTTTCACTGAGGTGAGCTGATAATTAACTAGACTTTCCAGACAGCCACTGATACTTGGTAAATAATTACTGCCCTAAACGAAACAAATAAATGGTTCCAACAGAAACTCCGCTCAGGCAATACTCTCGGTAACCTACTGCAGGAATTGCCCAGCAAACAAACACCACAATTTTAAACGAGAGCCTAAAGGTCAAAATCATGAAAGATTCTTTGCAGAGAGTTCCCATAGAATTATCAGACTGAAGCTGGTCCCAGCTCAGCTGTGGTTTGAGTCCCACCACTGTTCCTGGGCCTGGCACAGCCCACAAGCTCAGGATCCTCTGCAAACCCTCGAGACAAGGTATTAGAGCAACAAAGCCCGGTGATACAGATAACTTGATTCCACCAAGGGATGGTTTTGTGGCTACTCCCTCAGACCCCCACCTAGTTATGATCATCTTGGACCTGTGATTGACCCTCCACATCCATTGTGGCAAGATACGTTCAATTCTCTAACCACATCCACGTCACCCTCATAAGCGAGTAAAACTTTGGGAGTTTCACAGAACAGCAGACTCTCCTTGCTGATCTCCCACCACTGCTCTCCACTTCTCCCCTGCATGAGCTTCTGGGAGGGTACACATAAAACAAGAGCTGGGATCCCATTTAAGAAGTGCCCCCATCTCTTGCTCCATGCTCCACTGAGAGGTCTTTTTTCCACAACCCATGGTGGTGCCAGCTTCCCACAGAGCCAGGTTGATGGCTGGGGATCATGCTGCCAGAGCTGCCCACTGCAAAAACAGTTTTGAGATAGTCCCTTCTGAAACAAGAGGCTATAACACTGGTCCACAAGTAATTAAGTGAATTCAGCCTGCAACATGGATCAAAGTCCAGTTTTAAATTCCATAAGAAGCTAAGAGTAGGGTAAAAAAATGGCTTTAACAGAAAGTATTTTGTTAAAAAGTAAGATCAGTTACAGTGGGTGCAAATTTCCAGGCTCTGCAAACAGCCATTGGAAGGGAGAAAGAGGTGGCCAGGTAGGACACAGCCAATGGCAAGGGAACAGCTCAGTGCCATAACTCCTCAGGATGAGGTCACTGCAGAGAGGAGAGATAAGCCCTTCAGCCCACAGGATGAAAAGCCCTGGCCTTCAGCCCCTCTCCAGCAGCAAACAGGAACAGCCAGGAACCTGGATTACCTTCCTGTATCCTGCCTGATCACATGGGGTTTGCACAAAAGCCTTATTTAGGTTGCAAACTTTGTTCTTTAAAAGAAAGCAAAACAGCAAGTGAGGCAGAGGTTGCAGCAGAGCCCAGACCAGTAGAGGAGCTGAATCAGACTCATGTGGGAAGATGGAGAGTTGGTTATTCCCAACCTGCCAGTGACCAGCATTACAGTGACCAATTCAGCAGCGTGGGAAGCTGCAGTGTGACCTCAGAGTACAATTACTACTAGCAGCAGCTGTTATATTAGCACAGATTTTGTTATTGATAAGAAGATGCTTCAGACCTGAACAGAATTTCAGAAGAACACCAGGCCAAGCTCAACTCAGTGTACCTGGGCACAGCCCCCACTCATCACCTAAAGTTAGGGAGTGACAAGTGATTATTTAAACACTTTGTAGGAGCAAAATGCGACCACTGCTCCTACAGAGAAATCTGCTTTTTGTAACATAGAATATTGAGCAATGCAAATAAAACATCAGCCAGGTATCCTGCAAGAAACTCAAATGTACAGGCTAGAATTTGAGGTAACAGTGTCCCAAAATACCTCAAATTTAAGCCTTGGGAAGTGCATTAAGGATTAAATCAGACTTGGAGGATAAAATAACTTTGCTGTTATGTGACTCTCAAGAGTACACTACTACAGTATAAGGTTTTGCTTTTACATTTTTACAGTTTTCTGCCTCTGGAATGTTTAATTGTGGAGGTTTAGCAGGGAATGAACAGCTTTTCACTACATAGCTTAGCCAAAAACAAAGCCCCAGACTCAGGGATATGAGGTCTGTTTTACCTGATCAAATTGCCTTCTCCAACACTGAGATATTTCAAATAAAAAAAGCCTTTAGGTACAGTGTCCTGCCACTTTACCTGCCTCTTTATGTGCTTCATGGGGAGAGAAGGCATATAAAAGTTATGGAATTATTTTCAAACTGGCATGACACAGCCTTATTTAGGCCCTTACATAAGCAGCCTGATTTTCAGAGGTGTAGCAAACTCATTGTTTGGAGAACATGAAACAGCAGCACTTCTTCTAAAACAACTTCCTGGCAAGCCAACTTGAAGCAAAGTGGTTCAGAAACCCTGGGAGGGGGAGAAGGTGGTTTCTGCCACACCACATCAGTGCTGACTTGTTGGGGAAATTAATGTTTTTAATTCTCTTCTATTGCAGTAAATTCTGCAATGTGCAACCTCTCACCTTAGCAAAATGTGATTTAATCCAATGAAATTAGGTTGGTTTGGATCTCACCATCTCTTCAAACAAAGGAAGAAGAGCATTTTCCCAGTTTTAGTGGGTCATGCCACCACTATTCTTTTAGTCATAGTACCAAAAGGCTGAGATTTTTCATGTTGAACTCTTCCCAATAAAATAAAAGGCAAAGAAAAACATTTTCTTGAAAGTCATCCAGACTGTCATTGAGGATGTATTCATAAGGGCATGTAGTGACAGGACAAGGTGGAATGGCCTTCAGCTGAAGGAGGGCAGATTTAGTTTAGGTATTAGGAAGAAATTGTTCCCTGTGAGGGTGGGGAGGCCCTGGCAAAGGCTGCCCCATCCCTGGCAGTGTCCAAGGCCAGGCTGGACAAGGCTTGGAGCAACCTGGGATTGGGGAAGGTGTCCCTGCCCATGGCAGGGGGTGGAACAAGATGATTTTTCAGGTCCCTTCCAACACAAACCAGCCTGGGATCCCATGTCTATGATCTGCATGTGCATCATTAGCTTTTCCAGGGAAAGGCAAAGCCAAGGGCTGTGCTATTTCTATCCGAGCGATGCTCCTGCTGCAGCAGCCTCGCAGTCAATAGCTGGAAGCTCCATGTGTGGGAGGATTGTGCATATTTAAGAGATTGAGATTTCACTAAGTGCTGCTGCACACACAGACTTGAAGGCAGACCCTCAGATTTGAACTGGTTTGATGAGCTCATGCACTCTGCACTAACAAATTTCTCTTCTGTCTGGAAGGAGATTCAAGGCTCAGTGTAATTTTGTACCATCACAACTTCTCACAAATGACTCCACTTCCATGCAAAGTATTTTTTCCAGGCAAAATCCCACTGCCCCCAGACCAGAGGAGCATGAAATGCTTCTCTTCTCAGAAGAGTGAGGCTGCACTTCAACATGTCAGACAGCCCAAAATTCAGTTTGAAACTACAGAAAAGTGAGAGCTTACCTGACTCACCGAGTGGGTGAATCAGCTACCAAGGCACACTCTCACCTTGCCTGATATTGTGCCTATCTCTGGAAACAGCCATCCAGGAAGTGTCCTCACACTGCCCAGAGCCACCAAAGCATGTGGCTGCCTATACAAGTTCAATATTCATAAGAGTGTCAATGCAATGGTCAGGTTTGCAGCTGAGTTAAGCCAATGCCTTGAGTGAACCATTATTGAAGTTTCTCCTTGAAAGACCCGTGCTAAAAATTGAGTGGCAAATCAGACACAGCACACAAACCAAACCAAAGAAAAAGTCAGTGTGCTGGAAAGGTGGTGTAAGCACAGAGGCCACCACTCAGTCTCATGACAGCCCAAGTCACCAGTAACACTAAGTTTGCTTCCTTGAATGCTATTTCTGTCTTAGCCAGTGAAGCATAATCTCTGCTTGCACTTCCAACATGCAAAGGGAATAAAAGCAATTGTCTGATCCATGTTTAGGAGCTGAAACAGAGCCGCTGGCAGAAATTATCCAGCTGGTACATGGAACTACCACAAACAGAGGAGATTCCTGCCCAAATCACTACTTACAGCCAAGCCCTGTAGTCCCCTTGCTTTTTCCTGGTGCTCAGTGTGATTTCCTCCTGGCTGCAGCAGGCACTACAAGGTAACTACACGTTTCCTCACTGATAGCATGACTGGAATTTATGTGTGTATCATCTCAACTAGTGGCTTGTGACAATACTTTAAAAATGTTCTAAAATCTAACAAAACCACAAAAAGTGTGTCTATAAGGCCATCATGTTCTCCTGCCCCTTGTGACTCTCTCTCAGATTCTAGAGGGAATTTTTACAATAGATTGATGCACAGTCCTCTCCCATCACTGTACAACTCCAGCACAGAAATGACTGAGGGCTGCTGAATTGGCAAGTCCCAGAGCTTTTGTTGTCACTTCTGACCTTTGGGGTTTGAACCATGTGGTTTTACTTCACAGGATTTCAAGAGACTTTCTTTTCCTGGTCTCCTGATAAAGAAAATGTTACATGAGTGGATCAGATACTCTTCTTCTGCCACACTTTTTACGTTACTTGGAATATAGGCTTGTGTTTTGCATGGTTGCTTTGAAAACAAAAAGTAAAAGCAGATTTATTAATAGAGAATGAGTTACACATTACCAAAAGGCAAACTCTTTGTTTTCAGGAGGGTTGAACTTATTTTTTAAGTTACATTATTACATTAATTAATTACATTACATTTTTTAAGTTACATTATCTGTTTTGTTACATTGTAAAAAAAGAAATTACACTATGAAGCTTGCCCACATTAATTTGATATAACCCAGCCCAGGCTATGGGCAAACCTTCAAGCTAACTATGGAGTAGCCCAAGGCAAAAGCTTGGGTGTTTTTAAGCCATTGATCTCTTTCTCAAGACACACTGCTCCTTCTAAGAAGAACATTTCTTCCCATCTCACACCCACATGAATGCCCAGCCACAACCCAGCCTTATCTTTAGATACTACAATTACATTGCCAAAACAATCAATTGCTGATAAAACAAGTGAAAATTCTTCATCTGATCCAGCTGAGATTTTCTGTCACTGCAATAGCTCTGTTTATATTTCTGGATATAAACACTCCTCTACAACAAACAGCACTGGGAAAATGAAGTCTTGTCACACCGGCTTTTTTGTGCTTTACACTGCTCCTTCAGGTTGTCAGATAAACACTACAGTACTTCTGCACCTCCTCCACAATCCTGACTTCAACATATACTTTTACTTCCTCTCTCCAATAAATATTTGGATGCCACCTCAACATAAGACAGCTTTCTTCTGCAGACACCACAATCCTCACCTGAGTGATGCGGTAGCAACTGCTTAGGGCTCACAACTATCATAATCATCATCATTTAAAAGTATTAATAGAATATTAACATAGCCATGGGCACCAAGCACGTGAGACCACAGACATGTAACTATGTTGTGTGTAGTCTGTGCTATCACAACAAAAGCCTGATGTCGTGATGATTTAATTTACCCTTTATTCAATATATTCTACTTATCAAACAACAGGGACACATCATTTTTGGAAAAGTGATTTTAGTTGTGATATCCTTTTGTCTGTGGCTGTACCAGTGAGAAAGAGAACCCTGTGTAGCTCTGTGGCCTAAACCCTTTCTGATGATGACAAAAATAGCATCATGTACCAGCCAAGAAACACCCATAATGGCTGAATTCCGGCTCTGTGCAGAGCCAGCTGCAGGTTTGCTTGGCACCTGGCACGTCCCAAGCAAGCCTGGCTGAGGAGAAAGAAGTGGCACCAAGGCTGCAGCAATGGGATGAGCCAGAGAAGCTCAGGAGGTTCATCCATCCCCCTTTCCTGCTGCAAAGCCAAGGGAAGGCTGTGCAGGCAGCCCAAGCTCCCCCAGCAGTGCCACCAGCTGCCCTGCCCACAGCACACTGCGCTGGGGTCTGTGCCTCAGCACAGCGCCTGTGCAAATGTGTCAAGCAATTCTTCTAACCACAACACTTTGGCAAACACTGTGCTGTGGCAGGGAGTTTTGTAGCTTAACTCTGTGTTGTAGAAGGTAAAACCAGCAGCTCTTCACTTTGCATGCCTTTCATTCCTTTCTTTCTTCAAACAGCCAGTTGTTCACTGCTCCAGTGGCACCTGAACATATTATCTCTTTAATCCCAGCTGTGATTTTAAAAATTATCCCATCCTCCACTCCCATATTTTTTCCTCAAGCCTAACAATTCTCACTTGACCTTCTCACTCACCATATGAAACTTGCTCTGAGTCTTTGATCACCTCTTTTTCATTTCTCCTGTATCACCTTAGAGTTATAGAACATAGAATCACAGAATAGTTTGGGTTGAAAAAAGCTATTAAAACCTTAAAATTCATGGGCAGGAACACCTTCCACTAACCCAGGTTGTTCCAAGCCCCACCAAACCTGGCCTTGAACATTTCCAGGGATGGGGCAGCTTCTCCGGATAGCTGAGGAAGTCAGACCACAGCCAGGATTCCCAAAAAGGACAGGATGCCACAGAAATGCACAAAAGCACAATGATCAGTTTGGTTCTTCAGGATGCTGAGCTAACTTCCATGGGTCTCTTAAAACCTAAGATCTCATTATTGAGCAGAAAAAGCTATGTCAGAGCCTAATTCTGACTGGATGTTAAGACTGAATTATGTTTAATCAACCCTAAATTGAACTGGTATTTTATCACACAAGTTCACTGGAGCCTTCCAGTACTTCCTGCAGGTGGCCTCCATAGTTATTACTCTCAACACCTTCCTTGTAAAGTCTCACAGCCTAAACAGAATATTCCTAAAATATCTGGATAAGGGAAGAAAAGGCAGGAAGAGTATGAGTAGTGCCATCTCCAAAGCAGAGAAAAATGTTTCAACATTACCATCCTTTTATCCCTACTCCTACTCCGTATCATTTAACCAGTAATCTGTCTGCCAGCCTGGTGTCTCAGTTATTTAATAGCTGTTTAGCCTCTTTAAGAGTCTCTGGTAAGTATTCCTGCCAAAATCCCAACAGATTGTATCAACCAGATCCCCCTTCCTAGCATGCTCTTGTCTCCTACAAAGATATTTAATAGATTTCCAAGGCAGACTTCACCTTAAAAGAACTGGTGACTCTTATCCCCACATGCAATGTGTGCATCTGCCCTGGCTCTCAGCACAGGAATTAATTTCTACCTCCAGCACCGTACAACAAATGTTTCACTAGAACCTCCTTCAGCAATAAGGTCACAAATTTGTGGGGGGTGGTGAAGCAGTGCTTGATTTGGAAAGCAAAATCAAGCATCCTCTTCTTTCATTTTTTCAAAAAGAAGGAAAAAAAAAGCAATAAATATTCATCTTGGTGAAGAAGAGGGACAAAGAGCCCATCCAGCCTCCCCTGAGTGCAGGGAGACCTCTCCAGTGGCAGGGAGAGCACGTCCTGCTTCACCTGGCAGCCCTGCCAAGCGCCGGCTGGGAAATAAGCACCTTACGTAACGGCGTATTTTCAGCACTACACACAGAAATGCTGCCTCTATCCTGCAGAAGGTATTTTTGGATCTGCTAAAATGCTACTGTGTTCTTCCAGGGCTTTGCATTCTTCTGCTCAGAAATTGCATAATCTGATGCCATAGGAAATAAGTGGTGTTGCATAATGACTCTCGTATTGGCTGCAGGGACCAGGGAGAGCAGCCCTGCTCCGAGCCCAGGTGCTTTGGGAGAAAGGGGAACCCGCCAGCCACCTGCCTTTGGGGAGCAGGGGAACAAACCAGGAACCACACAGTTACTTCACAAAAATCAGTGTAACCAAGTCACCCATTGGCTCTTTGCTCCCCTCCCCACGGTTGCTGCGTGTCGTGAGCTACATGCACACAGGGAACACCAGCAGCTCCACACACTCCATCTCACCACTGACACCCTCCACCACAGGCCCATCAGTACCTTGGAAAACACTCAGCTGGGATAAAGACAAACTAAATGCTCATTAGCCTTTTATACTACAGAATTACTACTGAAATTTGTCTCAGATTAAAATGTAGAAATGACCTTAAGTTACACTCTTCTCTTTCGCCTTTCTAGCTGTCTCCATAGCAGGAAACAACTTTTCAAACCCAGTCACAGGCTTCAGGCTCTGTTCTTTTCTCTTCATCCTTCCTAGTTCTGTATTTTTACCTCACTGACAATCCCCATGTTATTATCAATCTGTATGCTATTATATTACTGTATAATTACTATATGTTATTATATTACTATACAACAACAGATTTAAGGATTCAAACCAAAATACTTTAAAACAACAAACACCAGTAAAATTTCCAGTTTAGTTCACATAGGCCTTACAGCCCCACTGACATTGCCACATGAAGGCATTAAATGTTCCAGTCCTACCAATGAACAATATCTTGGAATTTCCCCCCATTACAGAACTGAAACACCCTATTTTCCTCCAAAGAGTAGCATTAAAATTAATTAATGTCTGAAAGATCTTTGAGGATGAAGATCAATATCACAGTGCTGCTTTCAGGAATGCAGTGAATGAATCAAAGTCTCACTTTAATTCACGTGAGGTGTCAGACTGGTCTCAGGTAAACTCGCTCACTCCCACGCTTGTTTTTATTTTTATAGTAGATATGAATTATTCAACATTTGCAAAGCACATTCAACATGTAAATGCTACTCACACAAACTTCTCAGCACTAAGAGCTTATGTGCTTCACACCCAGTATTAAAGTAACTCAACAGCTCTCCAGGAAAGTACAACAATTTCTGGGCTAGGTGCAGTGCTCTGGCCCCTGTCACCCCACACCAGGTCTATGCCTGGGTGCACCTGCTGGGAAGGGGAAGGACACTCAAAATCCAGCTGGCAGACCTCGGATGGGAAATGACAGCAGTACTAAGTTGTATTTAGCAAGCACCATACACGAGCAAAGAGGATTACTCCTCGACAGAGGCAGCACAATGCCCCACTCAGGAGCCTCTCGTAAGCCTGTATTAGTGACAGCGCAGGGTTAGAGGTGTGAGCCTGCTCCACTACAGCTTTACGTGCTGGTAACACACAAACAACACAGTCCTGGGGCTGCTCCTGAGGCCTGGCACAGCTCATGGCACCCAACCCTGCAGAGACCAGCACTCAGCACACCCCAACTGGACCACTCTTGGGCTGCAGCTGATGGCTCAGCACCTGAGGATCTCCACAGACGGATGGTGAGGCTGGACTTGCCGTGTTTCAGCAGGAGAGTCACAGCTGTACAGCCACATTACTGATTTTGGTGTCCTCCAGAAGGTAACACAGATGGGGGACAGGACAGGACAAGCATCCCTGGAATGAAGAGAACGTCCACACAGAGACCTCCATTCCTCCAGCCCACCATGCTGGAAAAAGTCCAGCCTCTCCTCTGCCAGGACTTTCTCCTTCGTTCCCTCACAGCACCTCGGTGCTGTGTTACCAACAGCTCCAGAGGGAGCAGCACCAATAATCACAGCTTCACCAGAGGGTTATAAATCACAGACTTTACACAGACAAATCTGCTCTTCCTCCTGGCCCACACCCAGCTGTTGCCAAAGCCTTTGAACCCCCTCCAACCACCAATTTCTCAGCTGAAGTTGTAGCAGGGAGACAGCACAAAGGTCAAAGCACACATTGAGTATTTATAGGGGTGGGAGTAACTACACACAGAGCTGCTGCTCCTGGCCTAGCCACAGCTGCCAACTTGGTATTCAGCCCTAAGTAGCCTGTGTTTTGGGTGAAATATTTATCCCCCACTACCCAGGAGATGAGACCGATTTGCTGCAATGACACAAAACAGGAGCCTACAAAAGCCTAAGCCTCTGCACGGGATGTGTTTTTGCCAAGGAGAGAAAAAAAACAAAATCCCATAAGCTGGACAGGGCTTGGTGAAGTGCCAAACTCCTGAGAGCTTCAGAGGTAACATTTGCCTCAGTTGACTCATTTGGATTCAGTTATGGCTGAGAGCTCACTGGAAGTTGTACAAGCACTGAACCTGCTGCTGCTTTCCTCCACTGGGATCTCAGGTCAGAGCTTGGCTAAAAGGCTCAATGCACCTTCCCCTGCCTGCCCTGGCCCCAAGGACCAGAGATGAAGGGCAACCAGCACTGATTTAAAATGTGTTCACACAAGTCATGCCAGATTTCTTTTATTTTTATACTTTTAAAAAAGTTTTATTTAGTAACTCTGATATTTTGAGAAGCCCTACTCTTGAAAATCCACTCCCCACATCTCAACTAGAGACAGCCTAGAACAGGCACCAGGTGGGAACAGCTAAAGCCTAATCAGTCACCATCTCACATTTGCTATTAAAAAAGTCCTAAGAAAACAGGAAATACTTAAAACTTTTCTTATCCTGCCACTGCTTAGAGCAGACCCATGTTTAAATAACTCCTAATTGTGAAAGGTCTTACCTAGGGAGAGATTTTCAAATAAACTATTACTCAATTTTCTGATCCACTGGAGATAAGCAACTTACCTAGTCTTTACAATAGGAGATGAAAAATGAAGGTTAAAAATGCAACCAAAAAACCCCCACACATGATTAAACCCAAGTTCACCTATAGCTGGGGAACAGTGGGAGTGCCTACCATTTATTCTGTGCTAGAAGTTACTTGCTAATTCCGGGCACAAGGGTCAAAATGAATGCCAGCTATAAATTTAACTATCAGGCAGCAGGGGACAAAGACAAACCTGAATGACAGGACCATTCTAGATCAAAGACTCAGACAGGAGGCCCCAAAGACAGGAAACAAAACTGGTGTTAGAGCAAAACAAACAAACAACCACAAACAAACAAAACCCCCACTACATCAAAATCTGGATTTATTTGTGTTTCTCAGCGGAAGGCTGTCACACACAGAGGGTTCAAAGGGCTGCCTCTCTCTAGAAACAAAACCCATATACATTCAGGAGAACAACAAAAAGGATAGTGACAAAAACTTTTAAACCCATGACAACTCTACCCTCCCCATTCTAGGGTATCCCAAGGTGTCTGTGGCTACCCACACAGCAGGTACTGTGCAAAGTGCCCACATTTCCCAGCCAGACTGACTTCATCTCTCTCCTTTCAAACATTTTCGTATTTTCTCCTTCAAAATTATTGATCCAAATACATTCCTTCATCTTCTTCTACAGAACAGATTGCCTACTGCTAAAATCAGTATATCCAAACACATGGGCCTGATGTCATCTTTCTCCAGATCTACTTAAAATATCCCCTTTTTCATTTACTTAAGGGAGACATGTGGTTTGATATGATTAAGCTACTGCAGCACCTAAACCACCCCCCAAAACAAAAATAAAGAGCAGTTCTTCTTTTCATTGGGAGAAAACATGACATCATGCCCATTCAGGTGAGCAGGAATATGACAAATCTTGCCCCAGTGAACAATATCGTTAACTGCAAAGGTACTCCCAGCTCCCTCATTTATTAGGAAAATGAGGGGTGAAAATTGTGTTCAGCACATCAGAGACAGCTCAAACTGCTATTTTCAATAACACAGGAGCAAATTCCTACCCAGCTGATTGAAGGAAAAATGCACCTCCTTCATCTCAGAAATAAAATGAAATTATTTAACACAGTAACACATAAGAGGAATTGTTTGATTAGCCCACAAGGAAAAATAGAATTACAATTCCTCAAAAAACAAAAATGACAATTCTGCCTCTTTACACTATCTAGTAATTCTTATGTCATTGCCTGTATATTCCATTTATATCCATTCTCCATTGCCATTCCCTTCCCCTTTAAAAGGGGGGCACAAGAAGATAACGTGCAAAATTGCAAGTGAAAAATGTCCAGCACACCGACAGGCAAAGGCCAGGCCAGCTCTCAGATTCATATGCAGTGATGGATAAATTAAGGTTTCACGTTTCCTCTTCCCTTTCTCAGCATCATTTTTTCAGCCCTTTCCCATCACAAATGCAACATCCATCTGTCCTTCCGAAATAAATGGCGAGAGGGGAACGCTGACCATGAAACACCACACACAAACACACACCCCTCACAGAAACACACTTCCCCTCAAATACTCACAAGCATGAAAATTTCCTACGTGATGCTCCATTTTCTTGTTTTAAAAAAATGGAAGGCAAAAAAGAAAAAAA
>VXAX01004316.1:466112-531541 GCA_013399835.1 Leptocoma aspasia | reverse complement strand
AAAGAAGGAAGTGTTGCAAAATAAAAGGAAATTCCACCCACACAATCCTGCAGCCTGCTGCAAAGAAGCACCGAGCGTGCTGACGTCACGGATTCATGAATGGATGGAAATCGGGCTGGATGGAGCCCGGCGGGGGCTGCGCACCGGGAGCGCGGCCGCCAGTCCCCGCCCGCTCCGGGCAGCGGCGGCCCGAGCCCTCCGAGGAGCGGCACCGAGCGCCACGGCATCTCCGCCGGGCCACGGCACCTCCGCCGGGCCCGGGAACAGCGGCGGATCAAATAACAGCCATCTGCCACGGGAGCCGAGTGCACTCGGCTATCAGAAAAGGAGTTCATCGCCGCCCCGGCTTCTTGCGGGATTACAAACTCTGAGTATTATTATTAAAATAACTAAATATAAACACGGACCGGGAGGAAGAAGCGGGGAGAACAATAGGAGGCTTGTGTTTGATTAGCGATGCAAAAGCGCCGGTAAAACAAAAATAGGAGCATTAACAAAATCCCACATTCAGCTCCAGTCAAACACTCCCGGCAGCGGGCAGACAAGCTCACAACCTCAGCAACGTCCAGGAACAAAGATCAGAGCAGGCAGAGTTTCACACTCGGTGGGCACATCACCCATCTCCATTTCCACTCCAGCTCCAATCCCAAACCAGGGGAATACACTTTCCTGTGCAGACCAGAGGCAAGGACACCCAAATCTTGGGCAGAGTCTTGGTGACCGCCTGCAAGAGCAGCTGTGCTTCACCTGGATATGAACAGGGAGCACAAGTTCTGCCTTCTTTTTGTATCTTTGAAATGAGGGAAGGAATGGAGGGATGAGCATGACAAAGAATGAAGGTCAAAGTTTGAAGGATAACCTGGGCTGCAAGCTCTGCAATCACACCATCCCAGGATTGACCAGAATTCATCAATTTGGCCTCAAACTCCTTCTGAACAATTTGCAGCCTCAAAATTATTAAGAGACAGAATTTCCATATTTTCACCACACCTTTTCCTAGCCAGCAGGAAGCAATTATGCCAAAACAGGGTGTCCCAAAACTCACTCTGATGGGGTACATCTGAAAAGAATGTCTGAGACAATCCTACGTTTCCTGATGGAAAGTGGGCAACATCCCAAAATAAACCAGGACTGGATGTAACAACAACACAGATCTGGGCTGAAAAACAAGGATTTTGTGCCTACTTGATCTCATGTGAGCAGCACCACTGATACCAGCTTCTGCAGAGGGAAGAGGAGGACTTGGATTTTGGACTGTGATTGATGAACTGAGACTTATAAATCTGGCTAGGGAAAATTAAAAGGAATGCAAATTTCTTATTACCTACTTTCAAGAAAAAAGAAACCACAAATTTAGTTTTGCTTTAGAAATATCTCTTCTTTAAGAGCTAAAAGTCACCAAAGCACAAGATTTCTGCCCGGACAATGCCACTGCTGCAGCCTGAGCACTCCTGTACCCAAGGGGAAGCAGGAGTGGAGGGATGGAGAGAGATATCTCTTCTCCAAAGGGCTCACTTTGTGCCCCCATTTGAAATCCCAGCTGCACCTGCTTTGACTCCCTGCCTTGCCCTCCAGAGCCCAGCACTCGACTTTACATCACCAAGAGATGGAGACAGCTTCCAGATTTCCCTGGCATTTTCAAGAGTTAATTCACTCTTACCCTAAAAGGATCAATTCAGGAACTAGAAGGGGGAGTACAGTAGCACATAAAAGAAGCAGAAGAAAAGGAGAAATACTGCTATAGAATAAGAAAAGTCAGAATAAAAATAAAAGGAAAATAAAATTTTCAGAGGTTTCCAAGGGTTAATTGTGGTGACATTTATAAAAAAAATACTCAGCAGAGAAAATAAGTGGAAACAAAAGCCCAGGAGGACTCCAGGAGAAAAGAGCTTGTGCATAGAATTTCAGATTTTTTTGCCCATGGTGGCTTGGTTCAGTATCCCAACACTCGATTTCATCTACAATTCAATGGCTTAGGTTAAAATTTTTAAACACAAAGGTCCCGAATTTAATACAAGGTAATATCTTAACTCATTGTGAAACAAAAAAAAACCATCACATTGTCCTAAAATTGATGGTTGCTACACGATAATGTTGTGTTGCAACCAGGTAAGTATTTTCATAGTACACATTACACAGCTCCTTTGATCAGTAACTAAGTTGATCAATATTAAGAAAGAGAAATTATTCTCCTCCCTCTCGCTCAGACAAAATCACTGGTAAAAAAGCAGGGAACTCAAGTATCAGATGCCAAATACAATTTGGCTCAGTATTAATGTGAAAACAGAGGGGAAAATGTACTATATACAACAAGGGTATAAGATACAAAAAATCCAGAGTTCTTAAGGGACCATAAGAAAAGTTGACAAGGCAGCAGGATTTCTGAAAGGAATTATGGGCAACCAAGTAACTAGACCAGTAGGAAAAATAACAGGCCAAACCGATGGCAATGGGTGCAAAATGAAAGCTAAAAGTATTTAATAAAACTATCTATCCACCATATTTGAAAAATACTAGATAATTAAGTATTTCTAAGCCAATTAATAACTAATAGGAATGTTATACAGCATCTGCTAGGCATAACATTTCTAGTTGGCACATCCTATTGATTTGAGTCCAGTCCTAAAATAATCATTTAACAAGTTCTCCAATCCTGTGACCTTCAATTTTAATAAACTGGTGAACAACTAAAATTGCAGAAGACTGAGAATACCAATATTATGCCAGTATTCAAAAATAGCATACGTTGTTATTTGTAGGCCTTGGCAACTAGGGAAAAAATCCTAAGCCAACCTTTGACGAGAGAGGATGGTTCTGCTGCCCTGGACCAAAGGCTGAGTTATCCCAGGATCCTGCCTCTGACAGTGGCCCCATAACAGCCACACAGGGAAGCACAAACCCAAAGCAAATCCTTCATGCTTCCCGTGGCATATTTCACTGACAACAGCAGAAAATTAGAAAAGAGATGGGAGTGACTCAAAGGTTAATTTCATAATTATGCAGCACTAAGGCTGCTAATAAACCTACTCAGCACACACTTGGAGGTGTGAGAGGGACTGCTCTGTGAAAAGTTCCTACCTGGATGAGTAAATAAGTGAAGCAAGACAGCAAATGATTCTCTACCAGGCAAACGTTTGGGTAAATATTTGCATAGATAAGGTGGTGAGAGGGGCATTTCATTGTCAAGTTCTAAACACCTGAAATCTTGAATCCACTCTTCCCAGCCCTAGACACACATCCCTCTTGTGAGTGTCCAGGAAAGAAGGAATCAGAATCATAGAATCAGATTCTTGTTCGTGCTGTCATTATGTGCAGACCTGACCTGGTGCAGCTCACCTTTCCCTTTCATAAGGAACCAAGCTTCTATTTCACATCCTTCCAAACTTGCTATTTACAGAGATTTATGACTAGACCCTATTTGATGCTCCACACATTCCAGAAATATCAGTTACAGGAGACTGGAATATTGTGAAAAAAACTGAAAAAATTGAACATGTAACACAGTAGTATAGGCCGATTTCTCTTATTCTTTTTCCTTTTCTTTGTGATTTTATATCTCTCTTACACACTCAATAGGGCAAATACAACACAATTTTAAATCAATTGTCTCAATGGCACTTTACTAAGACCAGGAATGAAATTTATCTATTTATGATACAGGATTTTATCCAGAATGTGCCCAGACCTGGGACTTTGAGAAGTCCTCCCTGCAGAGGCAGGTGAACAAAACTGTAATTTGACAAGAGAAGCATTGAGACCTGAGAAGCGTGACCAGAGGAAAAGAGAAAAAGCCCCAAAATGGGACATGTGGAATGCCCAGAGAAAGGTGAGCAGCAATCCCATCAAGAACCCTGTTTGGAAAGGGAATCTGTTTACAACAGGACAGCCCTGGTGATTTCAGACCCCATTCCTGAGTCACCACAGCTGGGAGATGAGTCCCACACAAATTGAAGGGGTAAAACAAAGCTGGGGGTAGGTTTTGCTGCCCAAGTTGCTCCTCCACAGGCAAAAGGGCTGTGCACAGAATGTGGCTCAGAGCCTCTCAGATCAGAAACTGGAGATCTGCCTCTGCTCTCCATACAGCAGCTTCAGTGAGCCACCAAGAGATCTCTGGGTCTGCTTTAACACGAAAGCAGGGAGCTGGAAACAGGCACAGACTCACAGATCTGCAATACCCCAAAGGAAAGCTCCCCTTCTCATAAGTGTATCCCTAAAAGCTACTCAAGAAAACTCACAGACACTTGTACCACCATTGCACAGTCTCCAAATCAAAGTACTACCAAGTGCTGTCACCCAAAGGTGAGGTTACCTGCACAAAGCCACCTTCCACACTGTTGCCTGTTGTGTTTTTGAGTGTGCTCTGCGAGCCACGATGGGCAGGAGCACAGAACAATTGCAATAACTTCCTTTAACCTTGTATTGCCTTCAGCAACACTCCAGCAACTAACAGTAAAGTAAAATAAAGACACTAAAGGCACGAAAAGAGAATGACAAGACAAAAAGCATTATGTGTTTAGGCATGGGGTTAGTAAGGATTCCTTTTTTAAGGAGTTTCTCAGTGGCTTCCCCTCCTCTTTCCAGGTGAGCCCTGCCTTTGCAGTTCAAGTCTGTGTAATTTTAGGAGGAGACATAACATTGTAATGTTAGAAAGATGCACTGATGAGGCTGGGAATGTTCAAAAAACTACATTTGCAGGCTACCTTCTTCTGAAGGATGGCAGTCCAGCTCCTGAGACATAAAGAGAAGCTCTGAATTCCATCAGGAAGGAAAATGGTGCTACCTAAGAGACATTATAGCTGCTGAAAGGGCAGCTAGTGCAGCAAGTGAACAACAGCCTCCCCAGATTGACAATGGTGGTGGCCAGCTGAGCAGAGGCCACAAGAGAAAACCAGATCTATTTGTTCAGGGAAATAGGCACAAAATAATATTCTTCTCAGAGAACAGGCTGAAATCAAGTCTTCCATAACAATAATTAATTCTAATAGGGTTCCCAGCAGTAAGAAATATTGAAGAAAAAAAATTTTAAAATAAGTATTTATCAATAACAGTTATAAGGGACACTTGTAAAGTGAGCTGACCCACTGTCACTTTTCCTTTACCAGGTGAGAAACCTGCAAAAAGCAATGAGAGCTGACAATGAAGCCTCAGTATTAGTGCCATATGGAAAGAAAAGTCCTGTAATTTATGTTATTGCCACAAAAAGACATGCATACATGGGAAGCTATTGCAGAGATGAATTAATAAAAATGAAGAAGTGATTAAAAAATGCAGTCCAATTCCCCAAGGTCAAGTGTTGTTCAGAGAAAAAAAAAATCACCTGCATAAATATAGAAACAACTGCTGAGCAGCTGCACTGTAGATAAGGATTGGGGATGGAGAGGATCAGAGACTGAGCACAAATTATAAATATCCAGTAGTCACAAACAAGGCAACTTCTATCCACTGACAGGAATACAAATTCCTGATCCTCTCAGTTTTGATGAAGCCTTTGGGAAAGTCCACTTTTGGGAAAGGCTTGCTGCAAATGTGAGAAACCAGCCCAGAACAACAAGCAAAGGCAGAGAGGTCACCAGGTGAGGGATGGGGGAGGTAACTCAGTGAGGTGGCTCTGTCTGGAAAGAGTGAAATGAGAAGCTAAGAATGAGATATGAAGTGTTTCTACTAAATACAGAAATGGTTTCTGCAAAGAAAGAGGGAAGTCATGCTCCACATCTACAGTGAGCAGAAAAAGCAATGGACTCAAAGTGCAAGAAGAGAAAATTACTTAGGCTGTGAGAAGAACTTTTCCAAATGGAAGCACCAGCCTAAGGAACTTAAGTTGTTTCCTCTATTAGGAAGGGAACAAAAATCATTTCACAAAAGCTGTTCAGCAATAGTGATATTGCTATGATGCAAAGGATCAAGATGAACTATTGGAACCTCTGAGGGATCTTCTGTGAAGATACTGAAGCACTGAAAGCTTTGCAGCAACAGCAGAAGCTGAAAAGTTCCTCTGATCTTTTGCAGTGCAAGGTCTCACCAAATTAAATCTTTCTGTCCTTGCTACTGTTACACAACCCCTTCGAGGAGTAATATTCAGATTTTCTACCAAAAAACCTACAAGAACTGCTGAAAGCCCATTAAGATAGCAGAACTCAAGTCATGAGACTGCCAGAATAAGGCTCTATATTTAGCACCTACACTTTTCTCTGTAGTACTGTGATAAAGTTCCTTCAAGAAGAGTGGATCAGCTCTATGTAAATATTCTCAAGGCAAACAAAACCTGCCCAGCATCTTCCTCCCAGACCTGTGTCACTCATGAAGTTTTCAGTAGGTTTTGCTTCAGAGCTCACTGCTTTTGTTTTCCTCCCTCCCAAGAGAACTTCTGCTCCCCCAGTGCTCACTGCAGACTCCAGGAGAGTCCTCTTGATCTATGTGAGGTATCACGATGCAGAATTACTCAGTTCATGAGTTGTGACAGCACTTTAAATAGTTACTGTCATGATTAGCAGAATATTAGAGTTCAGAACACTGAACTCATCAGCACTGGGGTTTGGTCCTTGTTTTCAAGCACAACGTTGGACACTGCAGTATGATGGAGAAAGCACCCCAAAGGGGTCACTGCACAGCACCCCAAATATTTTCTGAATTAAATCACAGAACTGACCTTAAGGGACAGCCAAAAGTTAAACAGACTCCACCCAAGGGGTACATCAAACTTGGCCAGTGTCCTAATACTCCAGCTCAAACCACCAGCTTTGTATTGCACAGGATTTGCTCACCCCAGGAAAAACCAGCACCACATTAGTAAATTCAAGTCATGGCTAAGAGAGGCTGACTGAGAGCCATGTTCAAAAGCACATCAGCTGAAGCATTAACCCTGGGACCTTCCAGGGCTTCCCAGGAGTGTTTTATAACCTCCAGTCCTCTATAAATGTCACAGTCCTCCTTAGGGCCAGACCTTCCATCCTCAAGCCTCCTCTACTCACCACTATCATACAGAGCACTCCCATATTGAGATCCTTGCCTATTAACCACAAAAAAATCAGATAAATCAGAAGCAACAATGTCGATGAAGCAACTGATGAATTGTCACTGATGAAGCAAGGACAGGGTGGTTCAAGCAACTAATTGCTTTCACTGAGATGGAAGCAGGTTCAAATCAAGGGAGAATTCAACTCTTCAGCAAAATACTTCACCTTAATTATAGCTCGTAACAAGAGACAGCCAGAATCTAAATATATGGATGCTCTGCCTCTACAGCACCCACCACTCCTCACAGAATGGGTAAAAATTGACAGCTTTTATATTAAGAAACAATTCCCAAAATGTAGCTCCATCTCACATCTTCATGCAATCCCACTCAGAGGTGGCTCAGGCACATCCTAAAATTATGTATCTGTAGCTTTCTCTGCGTGAAGCATCTCTGTACAACAAAGATCACACAAACATAAAGAAAATGTGTAGAACAAACCCATTCTCAGTCTCCTCGAGTGAAACAACTACTTTTTCTTGCATTACACAGATACCCAGCCACTAACTGAAGAAAACTCTAGATAATTTTATAGACAAAAATAAATTATTTTCAAGCAGCATCTACAAAGAAATAAGCGACTATTTTTTTACATATTCTTCTAAACTTAATTCCCCAAAGCTTACAGAGTTTTTATAGAAGAAGCTCCTTTTCAGTTCTTCATACAGACAGATATATGTGGTTTGCTAACATTTATGTATTAAAAAATAAGTTTTACCACTTAATTTTTAATACATAAAATAGATGGAGTTAAACTAAAAAACTGCATATATGACACAGAATCAAGAGATGATATATTCCTAGGAACAGCAATATCCAAAACAAACCATGAATTTCTGCATTTCTGGAACTTTGCTGGTGCTCTACTCCAGCTACAACAGCCTGGATTCCTTTGAAAATCTGCATTCTCCAGCCAATCACCAGGGAAATACCATGTAAAAGTACTTATAACAATAGAAAATAATATGCTAAAGCTATCCCCTCACAAAAACAATACACCTGAATTAATAGATTCAAATGTTTTCAGACTCCAAGTTATATTGGAAAAAGGTAACCACTAAGATTAACTTCACCTCCATCTATGCACCCACTCCTCTGGCACTTATCCCTTCCTGTTACTCCCATGGGAGCTGGGTCCCATCAGGTCTCTGCAGGTTCAGCAGGGAAATAGCTTTGGACACAACATAAAACAAAAGGGTGAACTCAGCTCATCCCTACCTTAGAAAGGGAAGTGTATTTAGAATTTAAGGACAACTGCAGGAGTGAGCACATTATCATTTGATATCTTTCTGAGCTCCTGACTAGTTACTACCATTTGAGTATCAACAGCTGCTGGTACCTGATCATTGTTCCAGATGCACTGGAAGCCCATGTCCTCCTGGCTCACTGCACATGTGCCTCCTCTTCAAGTCACAGAAATCAAGCTGTCCTCGGAAGCTGCACCATAGGTAGTGTTTAGGACAGTCCAGCACTGAATTCTTCTCTCTAGAAAGAACAAGAAAGCTCAGAATCCTGCTCAAGTGTATTGAAAAAATGCTCCCAGGATCAAGCCAGCACATCCCCTCAGCACATTGTGATGTTATGTGGCACACTCGAAGGCAGCACAGAACATCCAAAATTAAGTATGCACTTTCAAAAAGGAGCTGGGAGTAGAAAAATACCTCAGCATATTTAGTACATCCTTTCTTAGCACAGGCACACACTCTATAATCCTTTTATGGTACAATTTTAATCTAAATTAAGCAAGCAGCTCCAGTAAAAGAGCTCAGAGCTCTCCACATTACAAAATTACATCAGGATTGGATTAGCCTGTAGATTACCTTGAAGTATGTTATTTTATTAATGACATTTTACACTTAATTTTATACTCAAACTCCAAGCTATTTGTTTTCCTAATTTTAAGCAAATTTTAGGAAAAGTACAACTTACTTCAGTCCTCCTACATACATACAGCTCAAAATATCATTATTCTTGTTACTACCAGAAACAGTCAAGTAGAGACACTACAACTACTGAGACTCCCAGTCCTGAGCCCGCTGCACTTTTTTCACCCCCCCTGCCCCCCTCCCTCCCAAATTTAACAGGCTGCAGACTTAGCCCAGCTCTACATAAAACTAAAGACAAATCAACACCTTGAAATGACAGAACTTAATGCAAACACTAAACTACCTGGTCTTAAAACAGTTTCTCTCTACCCACACATATGGTTTTCCTCATATTCTTCAGCACCCTTCAGACACAACCAAGCTACTACAACACTGAGGAAGAGGGTTAGAAATACAAGCACCAGTGTCATGCCAGAATTAAGAGACTTTAGACAAAAAAATCAATGTGGCACCACCCGCCTCACGTTCTACACCACAATTCAGTGCTCTCAAGGCCACTCACAATGTTTGGGAAGCTCAGGACATTCCTAATTTTTTGCTGAAGTAGGAGCAAGGGCCAACTGTATTTGAGAAAAACACTAAGTTTTGTCACCACTGTCATTTCATTTTATATCTCTCCTTATCTTTGCTGGTTTGCCACAAAAACAGGACAGGTAATTCTACTTTCCCAATAAGGAAAGGAAAAGCTTGTGAGGTCTGGGTCAGGCTACATTCAGAGGCTCTATTTGGGCAAAGGACGATGATGATATAACAATATTCTTGCACAGGAAAGTACCAATTTGCAGCCTCTGTGGCTCCATATCAGGCCTGCATTAACTATTTTAATTACAGAACAATTTCCAAATAAAATCTAGAGTAATGGATCTTAACAGCTTTATTAGACAAACTTTCGAGTTTATGCTTTAAAAATGTAAATATTTGCTTTTGTTCCCAAGAAAATTACATGGTTGTACTAAATCAATGTAAAAAGCCTCAAAAGATGGTAATTATAATTTTTCCCACTATTTTAAGACAGGAAACGGTACCTGTAAACACAAGGCTTATTTTCTTGCTTAAGAAAGCATACACTGTAAGCAATACTACAGATGAAAAAATAATAACATTGAAAGAATCAAAACCACACAAAATAGGGGAAAAATGCATTGGAATACCTTATCCTTGTAAACACAAATCATATACATGTACAGGAGACAGCAGAGAAAACTGGATAGATGTTCATAAAAAAACATGAGACACCAGATGCCCAAAGCTGGCCACATGCCACTTGAATAAATTACTGCATTTCACATGAAAAAACCACAGCTTTTAAGGACAGGTTTAAAAGCACCATTTATAAGTGGCAGCCAAGGTGGGAATGGTCAGTGCCTAAATGGGAAAGGACTTCTGGGGCTGGAGGACTTTCAGCACCAGAGTTCAGCTCTTCCTGCAGTTCCATTTACCACCACCTTTTCTAGCTTTCAATTGCCTTTTAACCCTTGCTTCCCACATCCAACCTGCAAGATTTCATGCCTCTATAATCCAGTCCACTGGGTAAAAACTGCCAATGTGAACAGGACAGACCCAAAAGCCAAAGGTGTACAATACAGAAATCACCCCCGCTGGGAACAGGGGTACAAGCACACCTGCTGATTGAATTCTCTTTTTCTTCTTTAACACAATCACTGTGGACCCAAAGAATTCTTTCAACCTAGTATTTCTCATCCTACCCACATACTAGCAGAATTCCAAGTATTTGGATTCAAGTGCAAACCCCTGCAGATGGATTTTTGTTCAACAAACTGAACAAACACAACATTATTTGCTTTGAAATTCTTCTACTTGTGCTGAAAGCCGAGCTGTGCTGAAATCAATAAGACTGTTGGCATTGTTTTCAACTGAAATGGAATTTCATTTCCAGTACCCCACTTCAGATCTGCTAAAAACCACTAGAACAGAGTTTTGGCCTTTCACAACAACATCTACAGCTCAAAATAAAGCTTTTTGTGCAAAATAAATACTCACAGGGCAGGTTACGTAAACAGCATGAAAGCAGCAGCTGTGGTTGGTTTCTTCAGAGAGAAAACTTTGCCCCCAGCCTGGCTGCTCTGGATTAATGGTGTTCCTGTTCCATACCATGGCTCTGAAGCCTTGGGAAGTCCCTTCCAACTCAGCAAGGTGGAAAGGTTTGTTATTTTAACTATTGGCTGATAACAGCTTATCAGCAAATTTTCAAAGGTTAAGCTCAACACAGATGCATGGCAAAAGTGCAAGGAAAGGACAAGGGAAATGTTGAATTAGTGCTCCCTCTCCTGCCCCTGCAGCAAGGGACAGAACTCTCTCATACCCCATGTCCTGCAGCAGTGCCAGCAAAGAAACTTGAACCAAAACTACTGTCTAAACTGAAAACATCTGAGAACCCAACAAAAGTGCCTTCTTTCAAAGGAGGAGCTTGCTTTGCCTGCTGCATTCCCACTGGCTGCCACATGGGATGGAAAAGCTAACCAAAATCTTTAAGATTGGTCCTTAAATACAAGGCAGTTTTATTACTGCTGCCAAATTTATCACTGACACCAAGCTCCATGACAACTCACTGGAAAACAAAAACAAAATCTTCAATTTAGGGCATGCTATGATTTTTATTTTATCTCAACCATGTTACTGAACTGTAAAGGGCTGATGCAACCTTAAACCAGAAAAAAAAAAAGCCCAGTTACAGACTCATTACTAATTCATCCTGGCTGAAGCTGCATACCAGCAGCTGCTGCCTCTCTCAATTAACAGCAAATATTGAACAGTATTGTCATTTAACGGTGTTTACTGCCTGCTGCCCTGTCCACTGCCTTATTTTCAAGTGCTCTGGCACAATTTAAAGCATCAACACTAATAAACAGAGCTTAGTTTAACCCCTTATGTGTCACAGCAGAAGTGTTTTACTCGCTTCCTACATTCATTAGGTGCTTGGCAGAAGCTGAAGCCCAAGGATGCAAGGTGTCACCAAAATGGGATTTGTAATTCAGAGGCCCACAGGGTGCTTGGCTTCTGCAGAGGGCTGAGCACAGGTGTGAAAAAATGATGGAAGTAACTCCAGCAGAGCAGCTCTTTAGGAATTATTGCCAGAAAGTTGAAACAAAAGATGAAAAAAAGGAGGAGACCACACATTCAGCCTCTGCTGCTGAAAATTTAGAACAAAAACCCAAAGCAAATGGGATAAAAAAAAAAAATAAACATATAGCCATTCTTCAGGAAGAGCATATCAATGCTGTGATTCCTGATGACCCCATCTCTGCACCAGGAAGTAAAAAGAGCCCAAATTTGGACCTCCCTTCCCTCTGCTGTGCCCACAGTTGCCTTTTGGGCAGGCTGGGTTTGAAGAAAATGATTATACAAACAGTGCAGCCAGAGCAAGCAACTGGAAGTGCAGCACTTCCACGCTGCCTCCACAGCCATTTCCGTGCCCTACTTGCTCCAGGGTGTCAAGTTTGCTAGAAGCCACTGCTGTACAAGGGACTGTACAGATTCCACATTTCATTTCCACACTGTGTTCCCAGCACATCAGCAGGAGGGAGCATCTCCAGGCTCTCCCATGAGCCCACTGCCAGCTGGGCCAGGGCCAACTCATGAGTACCAAGGACCTGGAGAAGGGAGGGGATGCTGGGCCAGCCCAGCTCGACTGCAAGGTGCACCATGGCAATTCAGACACTACAGGAAAAGATCAAGCAGCTTCTGTACTGCCTTTATTAGAGGAGGAGCTAGGATGTCATTCCAGCTGATCCTGAAATTGGGGGAACTCCGTTATTTCTGAGGTACCTGGACCTTTGTTCTACCCCTTCTGCAGAGGCAACAAAGCATGGAGGCCCCAAGGAGTGATGCTCTGAGGGCTTGTCAAAGACATGAGGGAATGGCTTGGAAAACTGGGCAGATAAATGCAGGCCCAGGCTCTGGCCAGGGCTCTCTGTGAACATAACTTCCCCAGGTTAGCATCTGACTGCAAGTGCCCTCATTTTCTCAGGTCCCTCTGCCTGGATCCTGTGCAACTCCAACAGCCAGCCTGGTTTTGCTGGGAGGATTCCTTCCCTCTAGGTTCCCCCAGCACCTTTGTGCCCGTGGGGTCTGAGGTGCTCAGATATATCAGGTGATATGACTAATACCTGCCATCTGCTCATTGTTACCTTCCCTCTCCTTTCCTGAAGAGGAGTCAGCACTAAAGTGCTTGTTCTACTCGATCTATTTTAGGAGCGTGGGCTTTCAGCATCCGTGCAGCACTGCTTTAAGCTAGCAAACTTAAATCAAAGAAGTAGACCGTGCTCTGGCAGGGAAAATTGAGCACTAGGTCCTGTAAAAGTCTCTGGCAAGGCTCAGGAACAACCCTTTTTTTGCAAAAGTTATCTCCACTCTGGCATGCCCAAGCAACAGAACTATTGCCCAGGTTTCACTCCAGGCCACAAAGCAGGGGCAGATGAGATCCAGGCCTTGGAAAGTATCCCACTGCTCTCCATGGAGACCAAGGCAGCCAACACAGCTTGGAGCATCAACAGGCAATGTGCTGCAGCACTGGGTTATTCCCTGCTTCCAGGAATGAGGAGCTCCTACACAATCACACCACTTTGGAACAGACCAGGGAACAGAAACAGGTACCAATAACTGAGGGCACATTTCTGCCCATCAGACTGGGGGAAAACCTCAACTCAACCTCAATAAAAGCACTGATTCTACCAACAGCTGCTCCCCATATGTCATGGTCAAAGGAAAAAAGGAAACTGGGTACACAAAGGAAAGATGGGGAGAGAGGCCAGTGGAGAATAATTTGATTTCACTGTGTTTCTTAGAGTAGCTGTGTCAAAATGCAAAGAGAAAAATCATCATAGTGTAGGAGGCTGAAAGATTTGAGATGGAGCAGTGAGGAGTCTCTGGCCCCATAAATGTTTAATTTGAGCAAAGCAGCAGATAAGTAGTAAGCACAGTTCTGCTGCTGTTGCTGAACTGCACACTCCTGCTTTGATTTCTAGATCACACACGTGAGAACGTAAGTAATAAAATAAAATAGGAGAAAAGCACCGGGGAGATTTTCATACCTGACACTACAGACAGAGCTGCACAAGCCAGCAACACACTCAGCTCCCTTCCTTCTCTCTGCTTGGGGCAGCAGCACCAGGGTGAGCAGCACACATGGAGCTCTGGAGTGTTCCCAACCCTCAATTTCACAGCTCTGCCAGCCCAGCACACTGCAGGGGATAACAAGAGCTACTGCACCACACCTGAGGAACCAGTCAGGGCTGCAGATCACTGGTAAAAGGCACCATGCTGCCTGCTAAGAACACTGTGAAACTGGGGAACCACAGAAGGAAGATGCACATGGAAATACAGAAGAAAATGGATCCCCACTGCCCTAGGAGCAGAAAAAGGACCCACCTGGAACAGTTCCTCTTGCAAAACTGTCCCTACAAGGACTGACTTTCTCCCTGAATTTATCAGTAAGGATCATTCTTTCCTCATCACTTCCTTGAGTTACTCCCATCCCACTCAAAACAGTAAGCTCAAACTGGTTAAATAAATCCTGAAGAAAAGTTGCTAATTAGTGTTTCTTGCTGCCTAAAATGCAAGAAGAGTCTGAAAAAGAAATTAAGGCATTCCATGACCCCTGTGAGATCTCCAGCTCCATCCTTCTTCCCTTTCCTGCTCTTTACTTCCCTTAGATTGCCACCTGATAT
Organism: Leptocoma aspasia; assembly: GCA_013399835.1. Taxonomy (NCBI): domain Eukaryota; kingdom Metazoa; phylum Chordata; class Aves; order Passeriformes; family Nectariniidae; genus Leptocoma; species Leptocoma aspasia. Next base: position 516,956 of record VXAX01004316.1, on the reverse strand, counting down.
CACCATTATCTGTTTCTTTCCGCTTCACCATCAGAGAGAAGCATATTTCCCTTCCCTATTTATATCTCTCATCTCAAACTTCACTCTTTTTCCTGCATCTATATCCACTTGCTGAAATTCAGACAACTCCTCTGCTGCCTCCACCAGCATATCAAGTCTTCCTCCCAGTCTGCAATCCTAAAGAGAAATGTGGCTTCACTAAAACCAAGCACAAAGGTTCAATTAGACCCAGATTTTACCGCAGCAGCACAACTGTTTTATTGGAATTATGTCACTTATCCCAAAGCCAGCTATGGGCTGCCTGGACAAGCTTGGAATGAGAGCAGGAAACCCTCTGGCTTAGCCTTCCTCACTCCCAGCATGAGAGCCTCATCCAACTGCACACACAGATAAAGCAGGGAATAGTGTACAACAAATGCTACAGAAATCTGCCCAGCCTCTGGAAAACCTCCACACAACAAGTGAAGGTCATCCATGAGTACAGATTCTCTCTTTCAAAAGCACAAGTGTATTTAAAAACATATACATTAGTATTCTTGTATTTTGCACTCTCCTCAAAGCTGGGAGCGTATTTGAGGAATGACCGTGAGATGCAACTCCAGTAAGTAGTTTTCTGCTTGGAAAAAAATCAGGAGGAAACAGAAACCCACAGCACAGCCCCAATTAACCTCCAAGGATACAGCTACTCATTGCAGGTACAGACACATCAGAAGTCTCTTTTTCAATTAATTAAGCTGCTGGGGAAAACCTTGCAATGCCAGGACAGCACCCTGGACTCTTCCACACACACCTGACACAGGAAAGTATCACCTCTGATAAAGCAGGACCTCAATTGTCACTGCTGGCTGCCCTGGATTTTCAGCTTCCCAAAAGCTGATGTCATGGCATTTCTCCTTGCAAAACAATGACCTTTGCAGGCCTCAGGAGAAAGAAGCAAAGTCCAACAATAAAAAGATATAGATGACAAGGAAAATGCTGGTGTGCACTGCTACTCAAATGACAGAAAGCATTAAACACTTACACTGACATTATGATATGATTCTACTGTAACTGCAATCCCCTGTGACACAACCATGTCATTTTTTCTTCTGAGAAACTCCCTCTGAATATACAAGATAGTATATAGCACTGAGTAAGGGAAGCAGCCCCATCTCTTACCAGACACTGGCTGGTGACCTCACCCTGGTATTGTACCAAGGCTGCAGAAGGGAGAACACTCCAAGGCAGCAGCTCTAGGACAGACTCACAGAACACCTCAGGACACTCAGCCAGTCATGCTTTGTGCCAGGACCAGGTGACACAGTTACTCCCCAAACCAGGACTCCCTGCCTCAGAGGAAACCACAGACACATTAAATAGCTTGAGCCATTAAAAAAACCATCAAGACCTTCTTCCAGCCATCACCAGTTCTCACTGGAGAGCCAAAAGGAAACCTCCCTCACCTCCAGCTAACAGCAGCAGCTCCATCCCTCCAGGACAGAACCAGCTGTAAATACTGGCTGGAAATATGTATTCCCACTGGGGACTGGCAACTGTCTGTAATTGCTGGCAGCAGGGGGGCCAGGGGAGTCTCTCTTGTGCCAAACAGCAGACAAAACAAACCAAAGAAATAAATATTGCCACATGCATATACTACAATACCTGAACCTACAAAGCATTGATGGGGCCACTACATCTGTGTTTAGGCTGAATTGAAAACATTTTAGAACAGCTATACTAAACTAAACTACAAAAGCTGCTTATAAGCAAAATGACTGAAAAGATGTTGTGTCCTTTATGCTGTAGATCCAAGGTGAGGAAAGGCCACAAGGGTATGTGACCAGACCATCAGAGATGGACCACAGGCCTGCAGGTCTGGACATGGACAGTGGTCCTAGCAGAGATTTTTCCATGAGTATTACAACACTGACACAGTTCATTCCATAAATACAACCTCAGCTTGCTAGAAATGCATTTCTGACTAAGCACAGTAAAGAAAATACACACTGTGAACAAAAGACCCAGGTTCATGAATGCTCTATGTGTGTGTGCAGTTCAGCTACATCAATATAGACTGTAAGATATTTTTCTCCATTTTCTTCAACCAGAAAGTGTTCAGGAGTTCATTTAAGTTTTTCGTAAGAAATTCTTTACACAAGCTCATTAATAAACCAAGGTTTGGGAAAAAACAGGCAACTATTAGAATTCTAGTGTGGGACAGCATTTTCTATTCCTACCAGGTGTCTGTGTAAGCTGGGTTGCAAACCTGAAGGACAAAGCTACATGCTTACATGGATTTGTTGACTGACACCAGGAAAACCAAGAAAATAGTAAAAGGAGCACACAGAAAGAAGGCCAAAAGACAACTCAGTACATCTTGTGAAGACTAGACAAACGTTTATGCAGGAGGAAATTTCTGGCTGGGATACAAATGTGAACTATTCCCTGAGAAACAGCCCAGTTCAGCTGCTGAGTACCTGCCAGCCATTCTGTAGGAAGACAGGATGAATTTATAACCTGGTAACTTAAGGCTGAAGAGATGGAGAGCAGTAGCAGGTGGCCTTTGATATCAAGGTCTTTGCTATTGCAGCTTCAGTACCTTCTCCTGCTCCAGGCAATCACTTGATCTCACATGATTCCCAGAAAGACCAAATTCTACTTAAGAGGTTGCAACAAAGCGCAGGAAACATTTTCTCTCAAAAGACATCTTGGGAAACTGAAGCAATCAGAATGATGAGGCTTTTTGCTCCTGCCAAGTGCCTGAGGTAACAAAGGTAATCAAAATAAAGGCACAAAATAAGATTCTGGCTGTAGATGGTCAGTGTCTAATACAGGGATGATATTTCAGGGTCAAATTTTGTGAATATAATCATCTGAGATGACAAGAAGAACAATTTCCTTTAGCACATGAAAGGAGCTTGCAGAGAAGAAAAGAACACTTAATGGTCCCTTCTGCCTCCCCTCTGGGTTTGCATTTACTCTCCTCTGTAACAAACAGGTTGACCAAACTTCTTCCTTCCCACATGCTCCATGGGGAGGGAGGCACTGCAGACACAGGCTCATTGCTCTCAGTAGTTTAAAAGCAAATGTGTTGTACAGATAACGAATCTCAGCTACACAGGAACATATGTATTTTAACCTGAAAATCACAGAAACTAACCCTGATGTTGCAAAATAGAGACCAGGCAGAGTAAGAGAAGGGACTGTATTTTTAGCCAAGTGTGAGAACAGTTTCTCTTGCTCCAGACACATCATGAGTTCAGAATGGGTACAAGTATGTTCTCTAGGCCCTGCAGTATCTCCTGGAAGTCTGAACACACTGGTCCATCTTCTTGTGGTCACCCCAAAGACAGGCAAAGGGAAGGGCAGAACAATCAAGTGAACTGCTCAGGAGTACTGCATTCAACACTCCCTTGGCCAAGGAAATAATGGAATGAGGTATGGAGGGTTCTGAGGCCAGACTGCTGATAGCAGAATAAAGATAAAGCACTATCAGAAATTAGTCCTGAAGATCAATCCTCAAGCACAATGCTGAGTTAGCTCCTTGCAAAGAAGAGCAGAGCAGAACACCTCCTTTAGCAAGGAGCCCATTTCTTCTCACAGGTCACTTATTGATGGTCCCCTTGGACTAGAAGGCTATCAGCCAGAAAACATAATGGTTCCTGGTTGTGGCTACTGGGCACACAGCCTTCACAGCTGTATATGGGACTGTTCTCTAACACCACAGCACCTTCTCATTCCTCCCAGTTGTTTTGTTCCAAAAGAGACTAGAAATTCTGCTTCCTGAGTACTTCCCAGTGAACCACCACAGGATGTTGCAGAGAGAAGGTTAAAGATTCCTCTCACACAATCCCTGTCAAGGTCCTGGTCCTTCACTGTGCTGCTCAGAAATGTTACTTCTACTGCAGTGTCACAATCCAACATCTCAAGACATGACAGGAGAGAAATACACGTTAGGAAAAGGTGGGGAAGGTACATTTAAAAAGTACTCAATGCCACTCCTCCAAACATTTGAATATGAGCTAGACAGTGAAAGTGCTTTACTGGAGCTCCTATGCCCTCCCTGCTTCCAGCACCAGGGAAGCAAAGCCATGGGATGAGGGTCAAACTCCTGCATGGCCAGTGTAGCACAGTTTGGTGGGACTTGGCTGGAGAGAAATTACTCAAAATGGCTCAAACATCAGGTTGGAACGCAGAGAAAAAGCTTTCCTGACAAAGATACAGGTCAAAGAAAATCCCATATTCCTTTGACCTCTGTGTCTTATTGCAAATATTCATCTAGCTTGGGTTTTGGTTTTTTTTTAAAAAAAGCACCAAAAAGAATGAAAGTCATTCCTAATGCACTTACATGCAACATTAGTCTATTTTCACTGGTAACTGCTACTCACCCTTCTTCCATTCCAAACTCTGGTACTCTCCCCTCTCACCACCAAGACTGAGAGCTGACACATCCCTCACCCTTTCTGCCCCTCTTGTTGAAACCTTATTTCCACTGCTCTAATAGTTCTTGACTTAACTGGGACAAGGAAAATTATTCTGGGCTTCTCTGTCCTAGCAGTTAGTCTATTCTGTATTAACCATCCAGAGCACTGCAAAATCATACTGAAGCCCCAGGCAACCATTCTAACGCTTCCTTAAATTCCTGCTTTAATCAAATTGCCCATTTTTACTGGACATGTCTCTAGCCATATATATATATGAACTTACTGTATAAGATATATGAACTTTTTGTATAAAAATCCTTCAGTGTTAAAGAAAATTCAGAAAACCTTATTTAACAGCATTTATTCCAAGAGCTCACAATAAACTAAATTTCTACCTAACCTTAAAACAGAGCTATTCCTTATGCAAGATGGATTTTTTATCCATCCTTTTAAGCAAGATGCAAAAGCATTTTTCACACTTAAGAACAGAAACTTCAGTAAATATTACACATGAATGAAACATATAATTGCATCCACTAGTTTAGGCATGGAGCTAAAAGGCCTGGCTTTCAAAAGCTGGCTACACAATGGCTCCCTTGGCCTGTTTTAATTTAAACTATCACATTCAGCCACCCAAGCCAAAGGAGAGGAATTTTTAGGTGCACTCACCTCAGAGTCTGATCTTTACTTGATGTCCAATATCAACACCATGGCACCATTAATTTCTATAAGGAATGCAATTTGCTTCTGCACAACCCCATTTTTCACAGCAACATAATTACAAGCTTGGTTTGGCTGATGGCAGCAGCAGTTTTTGAACAACACCATGTGCACCTCTGAAGGGATGAGCTCTTTTCAGAGTAAAGTGAAATGCAAACTGCAGTGACCTACACCTGACTCCATTACAGAGCTGTGCAATTTCTGGTAGGAAAACAGCAAAGGGAAATTTTCTGTACTGTACTGTGAGAAAGCAAATCCCTTGCATTTTTCAGATGGCACTCCCCAAAAACTGCCAATCATTTTAACTGCAGGAGACAGCACACTACATAAATGTATTATGACCTTCTAGAGAAGTGCATCCAGAAAAGCCCTTACTTGGAGACACATAACCTGTCTGGAAACTCTTCTATCAGGAGAAAATTCCTCTTTCTATCAGGAAACCATTTTTTTCCTTCTATCAGGAAAAAAATTGTTTCCTTTTCCTGGAGTCTGTGCCTGAGAGAAACAACCACAGTCTGAGTTTGTCACCAAGTTACACTGTCCAGTTTCTCAGTAAAAAACACCCTCCCATCCACGAGCAAGGCATTAAGCACCAGCTCATTTTTCAGCCTCCACTCTACCCATCCTGGGGCTAGAAACAGAGGGAACTGGCTGAGGGCTGGTATCAGCACAGGGCAGAGCAAATAAAGATACCAGTGTAATCACCTTTGTGATAAGGCAGCCAGTACAAGCACAGCTGTCTAAGAAACAGCAGAGAAGCAGGAAGGCAAAGTGTAAGCAGGAGTTCTGCTAGACCTGAAATTACCTGGACTGAGATCCCACACCCTCTCCTACTGCTGCAACATTCTGTCAAGCAAACATTAAGTTTTACCCTTTTTACCTTCCCTCTCAGGACACAGCATTTAACCATTTAAGAGAACACAGCTCCATTTTTCAAGTACAAGAGAAAAATACAAAGTAGCAGCACACAATCAGGTTTTGGGTGGTAAACTATGCACACTCTTTTCCCTCCTAAGTTACAGCTGTAATGGAGAATGCAAGGACAAGGGGGAATGGTTTTAAACTAAAAGACAAGAGATTTAGATCAGATGTTAGGAAGAAATCCATCCCTGTGAGGGTGAGAAGGCCCTGGCACAGGCTGTCCTATCCCTGGAAGTGTCCAAGGCCAGGCTGGACAAGGCTTGGAGCAACCTGGGATAGTGGAAGGTGTCCCTGTCCACGGCAGGGGGTGGAATGAGATGATTTTTAAAGTCCCTTCCAACCCAAACCATTCTGGGATCTATGAAACCATCCAGTTTATTGTGAGCCCTTTTTCTGCTCCATGTCATGTCCCAGTGGCAGAGCCCCTGATTTCAGCCAGCCCTGCTCAGACTCCACCCAGGTGATGCTCTGGCAGCACCAGCAATGCCAGGGGAAAGGCAGGACAGAGCTCACCAAAGGTGTGTGGTACCCACTCAGAGCCACCACCTCAAACCTCTGTCACGGGGCACTTCAAAGATGGACAAACCCTTGAAGGTGGGTGAAATAGCAGCTGAGATTGCCTGCACTTGCCTTCATAGGCTGGAACTTTAATTGGAGCACACTAGAGTGCATTGATAACAATTTTAGAAGAAAACAATACCAACTTCATTTACTTTTACAAAGCCTTTGCCCTCATCTTTGCTGACTACAAGTGTCAAAGAAAGGTCAAAATAGCTTAATTTACTTCTGTGCTGGACAAAAAGGCATGAAGAACAGACAGTAAATTTAGCTTTCTTCATTTGCAGTGGGGCTTAAGGAAGGAGAGAAGGAATTTATTAGCATCAAATTGACCCCAGCATAAACTGGTTGCTTTTATCATGGTTGTGTAAACCAAAAATGAGAAAACCAGAGATTAATGTAGAGATTTAAAAAGATGCATAATCTCAAAGGCAGTGGTTAGATTTCAATGCAAAAAAAATGTGGTAACAGACATCAGAACACAAAAAACTGAGCAGCTTTCCAAACACAGCTACTCCAAAATAGCAGGATATGCAATGCTCAGGCACCAGAGAACAGAGACAAAGTCAAGTGGTAAATGAATTAAATAAAAGTGGATTGTGCTCCTTATCAGTAATGCTGAATTCTCCTTTACCTGGAAGCACTGAGCAAACATTATTTTACTAGACATGTAATTCTGCTTCAAGATGGCAAGTGCAATGTGCTTGAGAAACAATATAATCTTATTTGATAAGGGGACTTGCAGACAAGCAATGCCACCTGGCAAATTTACAGTTTCTTTATTGCTGCACCTGTGTCTACTAATCAGTATCCAAAAGTTACACATGACCAGAACACAATCAAACATTTTTTTTTTAAATGCATTCACACAATATTTAAACATAGAGAAAATTGTTTTACTCAGGCAGCTGAAAAAACCACCATGGGAATCTGAAACAATGTCTCCTTTTCCCTCCAATATGATTACAGATTTTTACAGTTTATTCCCTTCACTAAATGGCAGCCAAAAGTTCTCTGCTTAGCAAAAATTATTTTCTTAACAGCAGATCGTAATAAAAGAAACATGTGCAGTGGTTTTAGTCTTGACACTTTCTAACTAAACTGGCCTGCAGACGACTCCTGGCACAGAAAGGTCCCAGACCAGGAATTCCTGAAGTTTTGTTCATGGCAAGTTAATTACAGTGCAGTGGGCAAACAGCTCACCCCAGGCTGATGCTGATTGTACACTGTGCCATTAAGGGGATCCATCAGGCCACAGTGGTGATATTTCACATCCAGTTAAAGCAAAACAAATGATTCCCAACACAGCAGCTGAAACATCCCAGAAAGGCCACACACATCCAGCAGCCAAGCTGCCAAATCCACTGCTGTAAAATCAACGCGGGGATGAATCTTATGGATTTTCCTACAGGAAACTTGGCGTGTCTCAGGTTGCTCACACTGCTTGTGCCACAGCTCAGCAGCACCTACTGGGCTTGCAGCTTACAACATGGAACCCTGGGGATCCCCAGGAAAGAGAGAGAACCACAGGATGAGCTGGACTTCTTTAAGCGTCTTTGGAGGTGGCTGGGAGGGATTCCCTTGGCAGAAGGGGATAAGCAAAGCCCTGAAGGAAGTATCAGTAAAATAAAGATGTAAATAGAAGTTGATGCAGCTCTGCCTCACAGCTCTCACCTCCAATGGCCTGGTCAGCTCCCCCAGAGCAGTCTCAGCCACGCAGCACTGGAAACATTCCCTCTCCCAGAGAAAATAAGGATGGTAACTGATTCTGGCTGGCCAGCATCATCCAGTTTTTGCCCAAGGTTCAAACTGTCTATATTTTGTCAGGATGCAGGTTAAATTGATGGCATATTTTTGTCCTAATGAGACAAGAATTTCATCTACAAGCACCGAGGCATTTTCAAACCCCATAAGGCCAGTAGTGATGACATACTGGAGCAGACAGGCAAGGAGAAAACCTCCCAGGGACCTCTACACCTATTCAAGGTTTTATAGTTAGGATAGAAGCCTGATACATCAAATCTCCGCATGAAAAACAGACACAAATCCAGACTCCAGACAAAACCCAGTGGTTATCCAATATCAGAACAGTGTGCACAGTGCAAGTCAGTCTTACAGTGCATGGGTGAGCCAGTGGATAACATGCCATTGTCCCTTGCTAGTAGAGCTTCTCAGTGAGCACAAACACTTGAAGCACCCTGTCCCTGTCCCCATGGAAGCCGCAAATCTCCTCCAGGAGATGCACCATGTCATGTTACCCAGAGAGGTTGTGGCTTCCACACCCCTGGAATTGTTCAACGTCAGGCTGGATGGGGCCCTGAGCAACCTGATCTAGTGAGTGGCAGGGGGGTGGAACTGGATGAGCTCTAAGGTCCCTTCCAACACAAACCATTCCATGGTTCTAGGATTCCACAATCATTCCTGAGGCACCTCTGGCTGCAGGAGCTGCTGGAGAAGCACAGCTCACAGAGCCCCAGCCCTCCCTGCAGCAGCCCAGCAGGAACAAACTGCTGAAGGCTCCAGTGACAGCTCTGAACACTGTGCTCCAGTGCTCCCACGGGATGCACTTCCTTCCCATGCCCTGTCCTGCAGGAGGGATGCAACCAGAGCAGGCACCACATCCAGCCCACAGGCCACCTGGCAAGATGCCTCTGATCAAGAGCCAAGAACCAGAACTGTTTTACTGGAAATATCTCCAAGTATTTCCCAGCTACTGTTGAAAAATCCCTCCTTGAACAAGGCTGGAACAGCTCCTGGCTCCAGGGCAGGTGCCCCTCCCCAGCTGCACACCGTGAGAAGTCCCCGTGCTGACAAAATCTGCTGGGGTTGTGATAGCAGCTAAGAAAACAGCTAGTAAACAACACACAAGAAACAAGAACAAGTACTCAGAGCAGGAATACCAGCACAGCCTGGTATTTACTTAATGACTCATCCAGAGGAGGATCTGTCCCTTTAGGCTTATGGCCAGCATGAGAACAGGTAATAGGAGAGTGTATGAAATCACTGGAGCTCTGCTCCTCCTGACCTCTGAGAACAAAGAAGCCTTAGAACAGCAAAAAATATCCTCTTTTCGCTCTTCACTCTGTTGCACAATCTTTCTCCACAGAGTAAAAAAAAAAAAGGTGTGACACTTTTTACAGATGAGGAAAGGAGAAAGTATTTCTGCTCATCCACACAACAGCAAAACACAGGCTACACCAGAAAAGGTATTTCCCAGGGAGATTCCCTAGCTTTACAGGTCTTTTGGCAAAAGGTTCACAGATAACATCTGAAGAGGACACTTGGAAAACACAGGCACTCTGGAAAGAGTGCTTTTAGAGCTCAGAGAGCTTTTAGAGCTCAGTCACACCTTTTGCTTTGGGGCTTTCAGGTTTCCATCCTTTTATGCAGAACTGTGCAGATCATACCAGACACCAAAGAGCACCAATGAATGTGAACAGTATTTTTCTTTCCAGCTACAAGATTTTTCTTCCCCAACAAGTAAAATCCCCTGACACTGCATCCTCTTGTACCTGTCAAGTCCTACATTCCTGAGAGGCTCTCCATGCTACCAAATACACAAATGTTCAAGGAATTCACATGGCTAATGAGCTTCAAATCTATAAAAGCACATGAAGAGTTCACTCCAGGCTGAACTTCTACTGGGATTTTTTCCTCACACGGAAAAGCATTTATGTACAAAAGGCCTGTGACACCAGTGCTGAACATTTTCAAGCAATTTCTGTGCAGGCAGAATGACAACTGACAACCAAATATTCACCATTTACACTCCACTATTGTCTTTGAGTTCAGAGCTGCTAGATGGCTCATGCCAAATAAGAGAAAAAAATTCTTAACAAAGTAGCCATCAGAAAGGCAAATTTATGAGCTTAATTTAAAAAAATAAGAACTAATGCTGCTAAGTGGGCAAACTTAGGTCTACATAGCTCATGTCTTCCTTTTATATGCTATTTATTAAAGTGAGAATAAAGTCTAAACCAAGATATTTTAAACCTTAACTGTCTCAGAAATGCTGGTTTTATTTCAATGTTGAGTGCAGGACTTATGTAACATTTCCCATTTTGATTTCTGTTACTAAAGGATTTTAAAACAAAACTGTACGGTCACTGCCTACAGCCCTAAGGGGCTGAGTACAAAAATAACATAAAAGATATCACAAACTCTACAAAATACAATTCTGATTTAATTTCATTCAAGCATTATGTTCTTTACTTTGGGGAAATTAGTTTAGACGAGCAAGCACTCGTCTTCAGCTCTTCTGAACACTGAAAATATCATCTGAGGTACGACTAGAACAAAACTTGAAAATGCCTTATGTAATTTAAGACACTCACCAAACTAAACCAAAGTTTGTCTTACAAGCTTAACTTTCTCATGCTGCAAAAAAACCACCTACATTTTCTCCACTCACCAGAAAATATCCATGTTCCCAATGGCTCACCTCTTTCACTAAGCACTCCAACTTTTTCAACAGCTTCTAAATCAATGATAATTCATTACTGGAAAATATTCCCTGCTACCTTCCTATTTCTCCTGGTGATAAAATACACATTTTCACAAGCACATTTCCATGGGTTGCTGCAGCCCAGAGAGGCAGTGTCAGGCCAAGCTGGAATGAGGGTGGATCTGCCTTTGGTCAAGGCCCAAGATGCCAGGCAGCTCATCTATCACACACAAAACCCACTCACCTTCAGGACATGTTATTTTCCAGTAGCAAAGTGTGAAAAGGCTCATTTCGGAAGATGTAATGGTCCATCAGTTTTTGTCCTTAACTCTCTTTGCTGTTCCTCCCAAATTGGTGTTCTGGAGATATAAAAAGAACTTCCATTTAAAATACGGCTCAGATAAACACTAAATTTTTCCTACTTTTTACCAGGCCCACTGAAAGGTCACCTGAAACCCATCTGATGATCCAGTCACTGAATTACTACTGTCTTATCTCAAAGGAGGCTGTAAGGAATTATTTCCTCACCCTTGCCACCCCCACAGCTTACACATCTACCATCCACAGTAGCAATACTGAGAATTCACAATACTGAGAATTCATCCTGAAGATTGGGAATGGGCAAGGGACTTATTTAAAGTCATACTGGTGCCAGAACCGAGAATTACACTGCGTTATCAAAAGTCCCTTTTCACCTTGCCTGCTACATTTGACATACTGACATATATTTACTACACTCAGGTTTATCTCAAAAGCATGAACACTGAACTGTTCTGCTGAATTTTGCTACAGTTCCCTCGATGACAGATTACCTCTCTTCTCCTCTCAACCACAGATCACTTGGGTCCAACTGTGCAGCACAACCAGGGCACTTCTTACCCTGCTTGGGACTAGGAGGACTTGGACATACGTTTGCAAAATTAGGCTGAAAAAGCAAAGCAAAAGTACTGGGAGTGTAAATGAGCAAATGCCACGCTAGAAGCAATTTCCCTGGCAGTCCCATTTTGCAGCCAAAATAATTAGATCACTAGCAAGAAACATCCCAAACAGATAATGGTGTGTTACGAGGTTAACCAAGGTCACTCCTCTTACATCCGGCTTTCTAAAAAGATGCCTCCCTCAAAAACTTAACCCTAGGACTCCATCCAAATTAAAAATTCACTGGTGATGTACATCAATACAAACCAAATCAAAGTATTCCAGAGCCTGCCAAGTGCTGACTGCCCAAGGAAAGGCCACATGCCTTCTAAGTGAGAGAAATCTCCATTTGAGAGCCACCTAAACTCTGAGACTGCTGCTGCTGCTGGGTGTTCAGAGATAACTGCCAACTCATTAAAATCCCACATTAGAAGTTTATTAAATATGCAAACATTAATGGAATTGGACTAGCAGCTACTTAGGCAGATAAAATTTCAACGCGGCGCATCCCGCAGTTCCCGTTATCAATGTTGTGTCCTTTTGGAAGCATCTGTGAAAGAGTCACAAAGTTTCTCAAGGCAGTGAAAGCCTTCAACTCTTTCAGATGACTCCGGTCACACTCAACGTTCCCACTAGCCTAGAAAAGACCCCTGCTTCCCAATGATTACAGCTCAGTATCTACCATCCATTTCCACTTTCACTGCTGGAGATGCAAAGTATCCCCAAGGGTTTTTCCCCTTTGGGAATACCTGCAGGACAAGTCCCACACCTCTTTGCAAGCTCACAGATATAGAGGTTTTACACATATCCCAAATTCACAGTCCTTGTCAACTTGCTGCTGGAAGAACTACAAAAGGAAGAGCAGAGTGTCATACAGACAACAGGGATTAAAGAAAAGTGCTTAAAAAGCAGTTCTGAACTTCAGGTAACTCCACACGTGCACGTGTGTGTAGAGCTCTGCTTGGAGCTCCTTCTTTCAGCTCTCTCAAACACAAGCATCAGTCCCTCCTGCAAACACCACTCTCAGTACATTTTGCTCCACAAAATACAGTTTCCTTCTTGGGTTACTCTGCAAAGTCCCAGTGCCTGGTGAGTGTCTCAACAAACCTCCAAGTTTCTGCTGTAGAGTGACATCAGCCTTGGAATCGTTCTTCACTAATGCTATCAGCATAATCTGAGTTAGCCTGAGAGAAAGGAGGGCAAGAAGTATCACTCATCACACAGAGAATAAACAAGCTCCCAAGAGTCCCTAATGCATCTCCAAGTGATTCTGGCAATAGCCTTGCTCTCTCAGTGGCTTCAAAGAAATGTCTGGAAGATTTCATCCTCTAATTATGGAAAAAGAAGTGTGGTCTAGCACCACCTTCTTGGAGACACGAGGTTTCGGCAAGAAGGAAATGAAATCTTGGGAAATAACCTTGGAAAAAGCATGACTTCCAGGGGAAGAAGGGAAATGAAGAGGTATGAAGGGACCTCCAAAGAAAGCACTGAGCTCATTGAGCTCACTGGGCACAAAGGGGCTGAGGAGGCTCTTTACCACCACCTTTCCTGGTTCCAGTGACAGTCTGGAGAAACAAGGGCTGTTGTAATTGTCAACAACTTCCCAGAACCAGCCCATGGGATGGAACACTGAAGTTTGTGTTTCTTCCAGTCCTGCAACCATATGGGCCTCTCAAAATAGAAGGTTCAAGGATGCCTTGGCCAAGAGGGAATCAACAAAATCCCCCATCCATCACCTGATGCAACACCAGGCATCACATGTTGCAGAACCTTGAGCAGCAGCCAGTTTGAGGTCAGGCACACAATAGCCTCCCACTCCATGAACCAGGAAGCCAGGGCTTAGATTTAGATTTTTTAAAGGAGAACTGAATTACTTTGGAAATTAAGGCAAAGAGAGACTTCAAGGTAATCTGGGTTCTGAAAACGGTCCTGACTACATCTCACATGGATTCTGGGGACTGATCTTTGTTGCTTCAGTGTGTTCAGAAACACAGAAAAGCAGCCAGGTCATGGCTGGCCCCAAGATCAGCTCTTCCCTGACAAAGCAAAGGAAAACCCATACAAATACTTTTACCCCTTAAGAGACATCATGACGACTTTCTGTTGCAGATGGTACATTCTGGCCCTAGACACAGGGAAAAATGACTGTGCAAACATTCCCTAAGGCTCTGAGCACCAGGAGGCTTCTATACAGGTATGTGCTCTGTCAGCTGCCCATTTGGTCAGTCCACTGAGCTCCTCAACTTGACTGCACTACACAGAGTACATCAACAGTTTGGATTATCTCTGCCCAGAGAGCTCCTGCTCACAGGAACATGCAATGGATGACTGAACACAAAAATAATACTTGTAGCTTACAGCCAGCATGCTTGTTCTGCCCTCCAGGATGCAGGAGGAGCCTCTACCCATGAGAGCACACTAAATCAGTTAACCAGCACCAATATTTCCTCCCAGTACAGACAAGCACACTGAAACTACAGGACACTGTGCCTTGGGGAATGGAAAGAACCCATTAAAGAAGAGCTCTGTTTGTAAGGGAACCAGGGAAGTCACAGTGCTCTGTGTCAGGTATATGACACACTGACCTGCGCCCAGCGACACAGGAGTCCTTCCAGCAACCCTACAGCCAAAGCAACTGCTGAACATTCTTATTCCCAAAGTGGTGTCCCAATGCCACCAAGCAACATGGTGAACTTCAGTGTTCAGGTTGTAAGGAAAACAGGTAGAAAACAAATGATTGTATGAAAACTCAGCCATCCATCTGCCACCTGCTGAGGACCATGGCACCACCAGCATGAGGGCCCAGCACTCTGCTTCCTCCACCAACATGGAGGTGTCAGGCTGACCTGAAGGCAGCAGCAGCACTGGATACACAGCATTAGTGGGAAACTCCTCTTTGAGGGATACCTGAGTAGCCCAGACACAGGGAAGGATAACATTTCAAGGAAATTTCATCCCCCTTAGCACTGAGCCATCCTGCCACAGGCCAAAGGTCACAACTGTAGTGGCACCAGCTGAGAGAGTGACAATGGAACCTCACAAGACAGGCTGGCACACTGATCCAGAGATATGGATGCTGGGGACAATGCCCTTTATCCATGAGTTGGAGGGCAAATCTGTTGAGCTAAGATAGGAGCAACCAAAATTCACAAGTCTCTGAAATGTGGACAAGGTGTTTCCTGGCAACAGCAACAAACCAATGGAGTAAAATAAATGTTTTCTCAGCACTTTGCTGTTGAGTGACCTCGCTACCACCCTTTTGCAGGAGACAGGATCCTCTCTGACAGAAGTACCACTAGCAGCTGACCCAGCACAGTGACCAAAGCTGACACTGCTGCACTCCCCTCTTTGCTCGGCTCCAAGGTTGGATTCCTGACCACCTTCTCCCCGAGGGAACTCCAGAAATAGCCTTTGCTCACTGAAGGGAGTCCACGCCTGAATAAACCCCAGGCAGAGGCCTTTGTTCACAGCCCACACCACAGCAGCTCACCCGCTCCGGAGGTGGATGCGAGGAGAAATGTAGGCCACACATGCAGAGAAAAAGAGACATCCAGAGTTCAGAGATGCCAGAGATCCTATGGGCAGAGTCAGGAAGTGAATGCCCACTAAAGCAGCCTGCAAGTGCTGGGGTACAGCTCAACACAAGCCAGGCAGGCTAAGGGCAAAACACACCCCAGCAGAAAGATAAAAACTTGTGGGCTATTTCCCCCACTAAACTGCCTGATGAATCATTAAAGAATATCTTTGTGATGTAACTATTCAGACTTACACAAAGAAGCCTTGTAATTAGCTCTCAAAGTAATCCTCTGGCCACCATCTGGAGCTCAGCCTAAACCTTGACCTCAGTGACACCAGACAGCCACACATCCGTGACACACACCTGACAGTGAGTCACACTGCTACTCTGCTTCACAGCGTGGAGAAAGTTGACAGGAATGCCAAAAACTCGAGCCACTTTTTACTCTACAGGTTCTTCAGTTCACACCCATCACACTCAAGGAAATGGCTTCAAAAATACAAAGTTAAAAAGCAGGAGTCATCAACCCAATCTTGCATCTAAAACAAAACGTTTCTTCCATCGAAACCTCAGCTTATAGTAAACAAAGTTGACACATGACATAGCCAACCTTCTTCCAATAACACAGGAGAAAAATCTTCCTAGAACCAGATTCTGACAGAAAACAGACTTACCACAGATATAAAATAACTTATTCCCCCAGGTATAAACAACTCAAAATATTTTACTGTGAAAGGATTGCAAAATTCTTTTACCTAAAGCACCATAGATGACTGGATGTTCTTTTTTGCTAAAACCTTCTGATTAGTTTGAAATTCCTGTTCCCCACAAGCAAATAAAGTCTAAGATGCCTACCACCTCTTATAAAGCCTCTTAGCTAGAGAAAAATCAGGGGTTTTTTAATATACTGTGTCGCTTACTGAGCTCTCCACAGCAAAGCGGTCAAGAAGGATACTTGCCACATCACCAAGAACAAAATTTATCTTGTCAGTCCCAGAGGAATTCTATTTCCAATGAAGTTTAGCAAGCAGATTTTAGACTTTTGTAAAAAAGCCCACAACACAAGGAAAGACGATTGGAGCAGGCTGGAAGTGCTGAAACAGTTATTGCTTAGTTCATATCTGAGAGCAAATCTCTGCAAGAATGAGAAATGTTTATTTTTTCTAAGGATCACGTGTCTATAAAGCACAAAGAGCCTTCTGTAGTAGGAGCCATGGTCCCAGAGCAGAGACCTCCTACCAGCTGGGCTCCTGGCACACACAATTCCCTCCAGCTCAAGGGACAGCTAAATACAAATAAGAGCAAGATTAGAACGGACCACCAGACGTGGCACAGCGGGGAGACCCCAAATTCCAGTCATTTCACTAGAGAGAGACAGACTGGGGCTGTCACCACCACCAGGTACAGACGTGGTTGTCTCCTTACATCATGCAGACTCTCAGCCCTGGACATGGGGACACCATGGGGGGTTTCTGAGCCTCCTCTGGGACCATTCCCCACAGCCAGACTGGCTTCAGTTTGGCAGAGGGTGGTTTAAAGTGATTATCTTTGCCACAACACCTTTCTCCTGGCTGCAGCTTCAGCAGGGATTACCCAAGACCAAAGTTCTTACACAAGTCAATATTTAACTCGAGCTCTGCACTGCTGAGACCCACCTGGAATATTGGATATAGTCACTTATTAAAGCTCATGCTGCCACGTCTAATAAAAAAATAATAACAGGCAAGTCATCTTCTTCATGAGAACTTGTGAAGAAAAACTCTACCGGGACAGCAGTTAGAGCCAGCATAAGTAATTTTAATAAGAGAACTAGAGGAAAATGCTTCCAGGAAAGGAGATCTAAACAATGGGATGTGTACACTGCAGAGCAGGTTCCAGGCAGTGGCAAGAGCCACATGGCAAAAAGCATTTAAAACCAAACCACACCAAGGTCTGGAAATTCAGCATTTGTCCCAGAAATAGTATTTCAACATTGCCATTAAGCCATTAATCTATGTCACAAAGGCTTATATAAAAGTCTTGCACATTACAAGGAGAAGCATTTATTCTCCACAAGTTACCACTAAGTATGACCTGCTGTACTAACACAGACTTTAAAATAACACAATAAACAAAAGTGATTTTTTCCAGGTTGTTTCCAGTCTTAGTGAGGGTAAGAAAACTGCTTATATTAAAAAAAATTCTCTGCATGCATCTGATATAAATTTTTGCCAACAGCCTCACCTTTTATCTTTTTGGATTGAGAGCTTTCTGCTGTGAGAAACAGCTGTTAAAATACAATTCAGGCCAAAAGTGAGCAACTGAGAGTAATTCTGTCTTTCCTACATCTGTTTCAATTCTTTATCCACCTGTTCTCTGTGATTTCTTTATTTGTTCTTAGCACTCCCACCTTTACATTTAGCAAAAACTGTTTTTGTTCAGAACATCTGTTGTAGCAATGATTCCTGTGGAGTTATGGGTGAAAATCACCACAGACACCATTCTAAAAATGCCCCAGTTCTGTATTTCCAACCCTTCACAGTTTGGTCAGCACCCAAAAGGAAACTTTTTCAGGAAACAAAAATGTTTCTACTGAGAAAGAGTGGAAGGAAGAGGCTGAGGATATTAGGAACATCTGGAAATAAGGAGTAGCGCACAGCTTTCATCCTAAAAAAATCCAAAACAAAACAACAAACACCACCAAAAAGCCAAACCACAAACACCAGGACTGCCCAGCAAAGTGTGGCCTCGGGGAACACTTTCAGGAGCAGCTTAAACTGGTTTTGGTCCCTGTCACTGCCTAATGGGCGGGCCTGCCTCTCCCTGTTGGATGCACAGACTCACAGCTCCATGGATTCAATTTCCACATGGTGCTAATTGCCAGTGGGTTTGGCACGTGAATCCAGCCCACCACTTACACCTGCACTTGAAGAGCGAGGAAAACAGACAAGCAGAGGAATGGAAAAAAGGTGCACAGGGCTCCTCTTTCCAGCAGTAATATAATATCAAACCTGTTCCTGAAATTCCGTGCTTCCAGACCCATACAGTTACCACAAAAATGCAAGCTTTCACAGCTCAAACGCCTCCTTGGAGCAATCAGATCACGACTCCACTCCATCTTGGAGTGAATGCAGAAAGTATTTACCTTTATTTTTCTGCTCTGCTTTGAGAATGAGATCAGTTTATTAAGAGCAGCCTATCTCTGAAGCTGTAAAACTACAGGTTAAAAGAACAACTGCAATTGAAGTCACAGCCAGGTCTCAGCACTTTCCAGCAGCAAAATTCCCACAGAGCTCAAATGGGAGAGGAGGCAGGTTCCTCTCTGTTTTATCGAAAAGTTTTATTTTCGTTGCACCACTCCTGCAGGTGTTACTTACACCCAATCGCCGTCCATTCAGCAAAAATGAGGCACAGTACAAGACTGTGCCTGGAGAAGCACCCTTCCCTACAAGGGGAAAAGAGGAACGGTTTGAATTGGAAGGGATTTTAAAGCTCACCCCATTCCACCCCCTGCCATGGGGAGGGACACCTTCCCCTATCCCAGGTTGCTCCAAGCCCTGTTCAACCTGGCCTTGGACACTTCCAGCCACAGCTTCTATGGGCACCCTGTGCCAGGGCCTCACAAGGAGGAATTTCTTCCCAATATCCCATCCATCCCTGCCCTTTGGCAGTGGGAAGCCATTCCCCTTGTCCTGGCACTACAGTTCCTGCCTTCCCTTGTTAAATTAAGAGCTGCACTTCTCTAGGCAAAGCCACATAGCCCAAGTGAAGCATGCACTGAACTTCTCCCATCCACTCCCCCAAACTTCTGCCAGGTGAGAGAAGCACCAAAATTCCTATACTTCTGGTTTTTATACTGGAGAGGGCACAAAACCTTTGGAGCCTGTGCTGGTCTTTGTTGTTGTCAACAGCCCCCAGGCGGGATTAGGACAGACACCACAGGCTTAGCTCCGGCGGGATTTGCTCCAGGTTGTCTGGAGACTGACTGAAACGCTTCCTGCTGCCCGGAAAGCAGCGACAACACCCAGGGACTGCTCACCTGCCTCACAACAGGCACCGCCGGCACCGCGGCGGCGGCCGGGGCTGCAGCTCTGACCGCTCTCTTAAACTGGAAAAAGTCCCTTTTTTATAGCAAATACACAAGCGTGAGAGCTCCGCGCCTGCAAACAGGAGCGCAGTTTCCTGAGCGCCCCGAAAGCCGAACACCGCACACCCCGAGCATCCCGTCCCCGTGAGCACACCGCATTCCCGGAGCACCCCGTACCCCGAGGACCGCGTGCCTGGGGCACATCATTCCGTCAGCACTCCGTCACTCGGACACTGCGCTCCCCGTGCCCCCCGTTCCCGGCGTACCCCGTACCCCCGAGCCCCCCGTTCCCGGCGCACCCCGTACCCCGAGCTCCCGTTACCTNTGAGGGGCCGCGCACGGCGGCTACGGCCGGACCCACAGCTCCTCGGGCCGTGCCCGTGAGGGGCTGGTCGAGGCGGGCACCTTGGGATGTGAGGCGGGATCCTGAGGGATGTGTGCGGGAATCCCAGCTGGTGAGAGCTGGGACAGCATCACCTGCGTGGGCCGGCACGGACAGACGAGCATCGGAGTCGTGGCTGAGTGCGATAAGGGCGGCCAAACCGCGACTTGGTATCTGAAGTTTACCTTGTTTTCGAGTACTTGGTAGCAGCAGCCCCAGTGTTCTAATATTACCTGCCAGTCCTCTCAACACCAGGTTACAGCCTTGCGTCCCAAACTAGATATTAAGATGCCAAGCTTTGACAGACACTTTTAACACTGTAGTTTACTCCTGAACACAAAAGAGTTTCTTCAGTGCTACATTAACGAATCTGGAATGGAGACCAGCAAAACATAATGATTAACATGTATCTTTTTGTCCCCTTCATTGACAAAGTTACTGTCTCCTTCAAGAAATAGCCCTCCACAGCCGCTCGTGTCTGTTTTACTATGCGCGTATGAACATTTCCGTCACATCTCAGCCTTCTGCAGCCATCGGAATGT
This sequence comes from Leptocoma aspasia, assembly GCA_013399835.1. Lineage (NCBI taxonomy): Eukaryota > Metazoa > Chordata > Aves > Passeriformes > Nectariniidae > Leptocoma > Leptocoma aspasia. The sequence continues at coordinate 496,485 of VXAX01004316.1, read as the reverse complement.
TTTTCAGTCCGACTCTTCGTGTTGTTCCAGGGTGCTGGATTGTTCCACAGGATGCTAGTGCAGCACAACAGCACCTTGAAGCACGTGTACTGCTGTGAGCGAGGGCACTGTCACCTTGCTCTTTGTCCTGTGGTATTCCCAACTCTTCTGTAGTACTCTTGTTTGCTCCTAAGGACACCCACGTTGATTTAGCACCCAGGGAATAGGATCCTTGGAGCACTAAGGAATTTTTTTGAAACTGCTCCGAATTTACCTTCATTCTTCTGTTTTCTGCTTCTGTGATCAGTTTTATGGTGGGACAGGGAAAAGAGAGCAAACTAATAATGCAAAGATGAGCAGTAACATCCATTCATCATTTATAGGCATGACAGCAAGCATCCTTTGCTGGCTTTGCTCCTTTATGGATAAAGCCCTGCACGGCTTGTGGTGATATTGTCCATTGTAAACCAGCACCTGTGATATAAACACAGACATACACACAAAGGAAAAGCACAGCAATGCCTGTCAGACAGCACTAAGTGCTTATGTGTGCTCTCATTTTAAAGAATTCTGGACCACGCTACCAACTTATATTTCTCCCCCAGTGGAAGCTGGAAAAGCCACATCCATCACACCCCGATTTGCACACTGAGCAAGGAAAGGTTTTTGCTGCAGGTCACTGATAGTCTGGGAACAGTTTCTCAGAGAAGCCGTGGCTGCCCCATCCCTGGAAGTGTCCAAGGCCAGGTTGGATGGGGCGTGGAGCAATCTGGGATAGTGGAAGGTGTCCCTGGCCATGGCAGGAGGTTGGAATGAGATGGGCTTTAAGGTCCCTTCCAGCTCAAACCATCCTGTGATTCTATCACTCCACCGCATTCCTGGTTTGTCGTGTATCATCCCACGAGGAAGGTCTCTTCCTGCACAAGCAATACCACGGCTTGCCAGGAGGTGTTGCTTTGAAACCACGCAATTATCAGAGCTCAAAAGTCATGAAATAGGCTTGCATCACTAAAAATAACCAACATACTTTGTTCTGGCACGGAAAAATCGAGGTTCTACCTTAGAAATGGCAATTTTTGTTTAAGACAATTTAGATCTTAAATGCCCAGCATGGTGCAGAGTGAGATAAATACTGAACAATCCACTCGATGGGAAATGCTGTGAGTTCGTACATTGCTAACATATCTGTCAGATCAGCTTTATGTGTGCAAAGTTGTCCATGGCTGGGTTGGCTTTATCACGTTTCTTCCTTGTTTTGGGGGTTCTGCCAAATGTCCTTGTGGCCTCTAAGTTCTGCACTCTGTGTGCCCACTCTCGGTGGCACATCACACACATCCTTCTTCCCCAGTGCTGTCAACCTCCCTCCGTAGGACTGGGACCATTGAAACATGTGGAGCCCTAGACCTTAGCAAGGCAATTCTACCAACAAGGAATTTCTCTTTCCAGCACCAGGGCATCACTTAGAGCTTGTGAGCTGCTGTTTCACGGGTGAAATCGCCTTTCTTGTTGATTAGGCTTGGAAGTTACAAAGCTCAAACATTAATTAACATCCTTTCTTAGGAAAATTTCCATATTCCGCATTTTGCAAGCCCAGCAGAGGCAGCTTTCCGCCGGCCGAGAGCCAGGGCCAGCCCCGCGGTGACCGGGCGGTGAGGGCGGGCTGCGGGCGGGGCGCGGCGGGGGCTGGCCCGGGGACGCGGGGACACGGGGACACCGCGGGAGCGCTCGGCATGGCGCAGTACGAGAGGGGCTCGGCCGTGGCCGTCATCCGGCTCCGCAACCCGCCCGTGAACGCGCTCAGGTACCGCCGGCAGTCCGCGGGGAGCGCGGGCCGGGGCTGCGGGCTCCCTTGTGAGCGGGTGAGGGATTCTCCGATTTCCTTCCTTTCCTCTCATTCCCTCTCGCCGGGCCCGAGGGAGGCTCCCTCCAGTCCCGGAGCGGGGGCGGCCCCAGAGAGCCTCAGCCGGGACTTCTACACTGCTCAGTACTCACAGAGGCTCCGGCGGCTCCTTCCGAGGTAGCTCGGATCTCGCTTTGCAAACAACAAGCTGAACTTTGCCATAACTTCTGCTCTTTCTTATAATTTCTAGTCGGGGGGTTTCACAGGAGAGGTGTCAGGCTCAGCAAACCGTACTTTCTGTCATCTCCCCCGGAAGATATTTAACAACTTTGCCTATTTCTCATCACCTTCCAGTCTTCAAACACCAAGTTAACATATTGCTTCAGCAAGACATAGCACAGCAGCATTAGCTCAGCCTGGAGTGCCTTCAGCGTTGTTTGGTGCAAGCCAATTCTCAGATTTCCTGGTGTGATTGCCTGCCCCACACTGCTCAGTGCTTGCCTGGCAAATCCCTGCGCTATCCAAGTGTGCCGGGGGGAGAGGGCAAAGGGCTCTGTGGATATCAGGCGTGGTTCAGCAAGCGGAGCTGGCACCAGGAGTAAACCCAGCCAGGGCTATCAGAAAGCAGTTCATTTGGCCTCTAAAAACGATTGGGAATTGACCTCTAAATACTGACCTTGGTCGAGAAGGGCGCCGTGCAATCTCAAACACGAGCCAGTCAAACACCAATCTGTAGGAGCCTCTGAAATTTTAGGTTTTTGTGTGTCTTGAAAAGGATTTATGTGCTTTTGGCCTTACATTAGTTGTGGGTAGCACATAAACCCTTTTAAGCAGCTGTAGTTGTTCAGTAACAGTGACCACAGTGTCTATTCATTCTGTATTCACAAGCCAAAAAAAGTCACTGCAGTTGTGCTTGACTTATAAATGAGAAAGTTTGTTAAAAAGAAGCTCATAGAGACAAGGAAAAGCATGAAAAGGAGATGAAACCTGATCTTCTGTAGCAAAGTTACATTGTAGCTTGCAGTGCTCACTCTTCTGTTGCAACTTGTTTAGAAATGCAATAAGAACATTTTCACATGCTCAGGCAATTACCATGAGAAACTTGGAGTGACTTGATGAGTTTAGATGAACCAGACATGTAGGACTCCCAGAACTATATGGTGTAAGACATCCTTTGGACCTCCTGTGCCCAAGACCAGTCTAAGAAAACTTCCAGGCTGTACTCACAATAAACTTTCAATCCTTACCATGAAAAATACAAAATACACACCTAAAGAATCATAGAACTGCTGAGGTTGAAAAGACCTTTAAAATCACTGAGTCCAACCATCAACAGTAACAGATATGTGCTTAAGGAACCTTAACTCGCCTCTTTTGAGAAGTCCTGGAGAAACCCAAAGTCACCTCTGCCTTCGAACAGCAACAGCACAACAACTTCCTCAGGACAGATCTCTGCCTTTACTGCCCTTTCCTCCTGGCCCTGCAGTGCCCTCACAGCAAGGTGCAGTTCTGACACACCAAGGGAGACAATGTGGTTATGGCCCTGTCCCTCAGCCCCACAGGGTAGAAGGAAGACCCTGGCCGACTTCAGATCCATTAAACTACAACTTGAGATGTGTCTGTGGTCTTCGGTGGCATGCTAGGGTAATACCTGTTTTGAAAGAGATCCATAATTCCCACACTCTTGCCATTGAGTAGGTGTTAGCTGAGATTTGACTGCAGATAGGAAAGGTAGAGCACACTCTGATCCCTGGGTGCTCCTCCTGCTCCTGCACATTTCTGTACTGGACCACAGGGAGCAGGTTTGTTAGTGCTGTTGGAAATGTTTGACTGCACAGGTGATAGCAGGCGGTGAAAGTTACAGACAGGAGCCATGTCCTGCAATCCTGAAAATTTCATTTCACAGCAGGCACAAATGCTTTTTAAGACTGGTGAGTTTTTGCTGCTGTGCTCCAGCCTCCCCTACCTCCCCCTGTTATATCCATTTCCCCCCTCCTGGGCCATCACACTGGCCATTAGCACTTTAGAATCCACTGGTGGGCAGGAATTTGCTTTCTCCTGTCTAACACCATCCTCTGCTGTGTACCTGCGGGCAGTGCTTTCCTGAGAAATGTGTGCTGACTTGAGAGTCTGGCAGCAAATTTGGTTCCCATACTGACTCCCCTTTAAGCTAATCACTCTCTCCACCAGTAGAGGTGGTATGTGCCAAATTTGATTTGTTTGGAGGGTTTTTTCCTGGTTTGCAGCAGTTTAGTATTCAGAGATCTGCATTTACGAAACCGTGGCATTGAGAGAAGGGATTTAGATATGCAAAGTACTTCGAGTCTGGGGGAAGAGAAAGACAAGACTTGCAAAAGGAAGGACTGACTACCCCTTCTCTGCAGAGGCAGGCTGCTGGCACTGGGAATTACAAGGACTTTAAGGAGTATTTCAACATTTGAGCTGACAAGGACAGAAAAGCTCCAGAAAGGATAGGGGAGGCCATGCAGTAGGGGAGCTTATGAGTGGGAGTCTCTGAAGTGTGATTAATAGTGAGCATAACAAGTTTGATTGAGAAAGGCTCTCCCTGGCTGCCAGAAATGTCCTTCTGACCCTGATCACCATAAATATCAGAAAATTAAAGGAGATGGGAGAAGCTGCAGTTTCAGACAGATAGCAATGAGGAGAGAATGTGACTACCCATGGATCAGCACCTCATCAAGATGAGATATTGAGAGAAAATTCTGGGATGAATAAGCACCAGCTCCCTAAAACAGCTATTCCAAAATTCCACCCAAAAGATGCCACTCTGGCTCTAGCCTTAATTTATGTGCAGGACTGTTCAAGCTGTATTAGCAACTTGTCACAAAACAATGTGTGACAGTAGCTACTACACAGCTGGATCTGCCACTGAAGCAAGGGAGAGCAGAGCAGGTAACTCCAGCACACAAGTCCTCAATTTCAAGTAGGGGGTTATATAATACCCAGCAGATAGTTCAAAGAAAAACACTGCAGGAAGCTATCCAAAGGAAAAGGAGCCTGTGACAATGGGAGAGCCTGGATTGTTGTTGTTCAGGTTTGGGATTTCCAGATTTTTAAAGTATATTAAAAGCTGAGAAAAATACAAAGGGAAAGTACCAGACCTGCATGTTTTCCATAAGCAACATTTTCCACTGTTGGATTAAAATCTCACTTCTTTAAATGTGACTAAGTAAATTTTCAGGATTCCCTTATAATACTTTTTTTTTAAATGAAAAAAAATTCACATTCACAAACTCCAGCTAAAATGTGAAATAATTAAGGTAAATAGTAAAACCCTGTTACAAATCTAGCACATCACATTCACTGCAATGAGTTCCATAAAATAAAAACAACCTGGTATGGTAATCTCCAAGAATATTCTCTTGCTCTGGTGTGCACCTACTCTTTAACAGCAACTGTTTTGAGTTCCTGAAACCTGGAACACTGAATCACCTTGGCAGAATCACTTTTCTTGCAGTCAAAATAGTACCCATGGTGGAACTGACTGCATGGCATGGGATGCAGCCTTGAAAAGCATGGAGGGAATTTTTGCATTGTTACTGCTAAATGAATGACAGTGTCACAGTAATGAAATACTTAAGAAAATTACAGTGACTTTTTGTTTCTTAATGCTCTAGCAGTTTGAAGCTGGAATTCTCCTGAGTACTTTTATAATTCTACTGTCATATATTTTACTATGATGCTTTAATTGAAAATTACATCTTTTAGTGCCGGTTATACATGTGAGTGACAAAGCAGTGCAGTCTGTGTGTTGGACTATGACATATCCAAGGCAAACTTATCACTCCATCTTAGGAAAACAAGAAACTGCAAAAAGTCTGATTTTTCTTCCTTTTTATCCCACAAAAATTCATATTGGGAAAAAGTTATATGGAAATAGAAGAGATATTTATGCAAGTACCAAGTTAAATTATTCACTGCCATAAACGGTCCTGTTGGGTTAATAAAGGTGAGGCAAGGATCAAACTGTGATTTTGTGGCAGCCTTGATGACTAGTTTTTATTTTGATAGTAGTGTGTTGTTGTAAGTGCTGAGGGCTTGTATCTGATTTCCCCTGAACCTTTCCATTTGCTGCAGACAACCCTTCTAGATGGGCATTTTGCATCTGCTGGTCTCATGGCTGGAAGAGACACAGAAATACTGATTGCTTCTTGTCTGCTCCTGACAGAATTGTGCCATTTGTCTATACAATAGTTGCAAATTAGTGACTTCACATTTGTTTGGATCATGGAACATATTTTTTCTCCCTCTTTGCACCATGGTTTGTTGAGTGTAATGACATTTCCTAATGGCTTTTCCTGCAATCTCCCAGCCCCTGGGTGATTTTGGTGTTGCTGTGGCCTGGCTCTTCACACAAACAGAACCCAAAGAGCAGCAAGTATTGGGTGCAGCCTGTGGGTGGGTGCTCCTCAAATAGCACCAACCACAGATATGCCAAGGGGAGGGAGATTAAACACAATTTTTTAACATATTAAAACACATTTAGTGTATAAAATTTGGAAAGGTTTTCATATTCTGCTATGTGGAGTGAAGGGATCTTTACTGACTCATCTCACAGTTTTACTTTGACACGGCCAAATTATTCTCATTTTAAGTTTCAGCCTTCAGAACCATTACTAACATCAGACTTCAGAGTTGTCTTTGATGTCTGGATTGGGCAGTTGGTACAAAACTGGCTGTTCTCTTTCCAAAAATAACACTTCTCCCAGTCTCTGGTTGTCAGGTCTCAGAGCTCCCATTGACCCTTCTGTGTAGCACGGCCTTATACAGGCAGCAGATGGTCCTGGAGGCCCTCCTAGACAGCCCTCCTCAGCCAACAGCCCTGATTGTTAGACTTTGCCAGTGGTTTGTCTAAATTTTCGATTTTGAAGGAGGAATATGCAGAGGTTGGCTGGGATTCCTTCACACAGCTGGCTTACAGGGAGCTCCTTGGGCTGGCAGGTTTCCCTTTGCAGACTGTGGATTGCCATGGGAATTCTGCAAGCATTGCTCTGTAAAAATGCCTGTACACTGGAGTACAATGATGTGTTTTTCATCTACTTCATGACAAACTTCCTTTTTAGATGAAATGCCCTCTAACACATAGAGCAACATGGACACGCTGAGTATGCCTCAGGCCTTTTTATTAGTTCTGTGTAATTAACACTGTTCCTCTCCACTGGGCATCAGCAGAGCTCTGCTCCCTTTTCCTCAGCACCAAGCTTACATGTGGAGCTGGGCTCAGGGTTTGGAGAAGGTCGAGGAAGGAAAGCTGGTTTTATAAAGGAATTTTATAAATCATCCAAGTGTGGATGATACTTCTTGGATATTCCTCCAGCCTCTATCTGCTTGTGGCTCAGATTTTCTGTATCAGAGGCATCTCTACACATGCACACAGAATAGTCTCTCACAAACTATATCAGTATGTGTGTATATCAGTACATTTTAGTATCTAAATTATATATACATAAAATTTGTATTAATATTTCTATTACTAAAGTGTTAATGCTCCTATTTTTACCTACTATCGCTATTGTTACCACCTTCTAAAACAGACTAGGTTCTCCAAGTCTAACATGAATTAGCTTTAAAGAGGCAAATGCAAAGTGGACATACAGTTGGGTCAGACTTTTTAAATATCTGATTTGAAAAAAACCCTTTTTATGCTTCTACAGATCCATTTTGAAATTCTTCATTAATTCTTTGCTGGTCACATTTACTACTGGTGCCTGTAGACCTACCTGTTCAGATGAGTCAAGACATGCTCTGTGTAATGTTTCATGCCCAAATTCCCTTTGACAGCATCCCACACCAGTTTAAGTCTGGACCTATGTGCAGATCTTCACAAGATGAAAGCATTATTAACATCAGCAGAGCCTGTGTCAGGTGTTTGAAAGATAACTTTTTCATCCCTAGAGCTCCTTCCAAAAAGTTCTTAGATTGTCAGTGGTTTAGCATTAATTGCTTCTAAATTATGCTAAACTGTTTTCTTGAAAATCTGAATGTTTAATTCATAAAGACAACTTCAAAAGAACATTTCCCTGTGCTGCTTGTTGTGGAAACAGCAGTGTCATAGCCTGAAGATGAGTTCTCCAGGCAGTGACTGACAGTCAGCAGTCAGCCTGTTGGGTTTGGGTGCTTGTCCTTGGAGTAAGAGGGAGACTAAGGACAGGATTCACCTGGAGAGGCTGTGGCAGCAGCCAGGCATGGGGTCTGCCTGTTGGACATGGTGCTCACTTTCACTGGGCTGCTCGGTGTTCATAACACACACCTCTTGGAGGGGGGATGTAGTTGAAGGCTACTCACTGAATCTCTATTTTATTTCAGTCTGGCAGTTCTCCAGGCTTTAGAGGATGGGCTGAAGAAAGCAGAAGCAGATCCCTCAGTGAAAGCTGTTATGATTTGTGGTGAAAATGGAAAATTCAGTGCAGGTAAGACATCAAACACAGATGAGCACAAGATGAAACACTTTCCAGCCATCATATCTGAAGATTCTCTTCCTCATAACACTGCTGACAAAAGTCCTGATTTGGCTAGAAGTGGCCACAAGAGAGGGTGCTTTGTCTATTTGCTCTGCCACAATTGACATAGGGCACATGACAAGCTGGACCTTGAAACAGGCCAGAAGAAAGTTGGTCTGTTCATTCTGAAATGAGGGACAGCTGCTCAACTCCACAACATCCTGGTGTTTCCTCAGTCTCCGTAGCTTGGTTTATGTAAAATCTCTGGACCATTTACTGGTCTAGTGTATGGAATATGCCTGGGGTGGGGCAGTGGTGAATATCAGATCTACAGTTGAAGAAGCCTGAAAAGCTAGGGAATTTCTGTGGGGTTGTACATTGCTTGTTAGTAGCAACTTGCACTTAACTATTCCAGGCTCAATATTTGCACCAAGAAGTTTGCAAATTTCTGCAGTCACTGCATGATCCTTACAGTTACTCTGTATTTTTGTCCTCAGCCTTCCTCGGAGCTCTGTGAACAGTGTCAAAGATCCAGGGTTCCTTGAAGGTGGTCCCAAAAGGGGTTGGTTCCTGTTAACCACTCTCCTGCCAGCAGGATGCTCTGCAAGGACTTGGGCAGCTGTGAGCAGCTGTGTCCAGTGGCACAGAGGGAAGGATTGTTCCAGTCACCGCCTCGCCCACTAATTCCTCCTAATCTTTTGGCACTCCCTCAGGGGCTGACATCCGAGGATTTTCCTCTCCGAAGAGACATGGAGTTGCCCTGGGCTCCATCGCGTCTCTCATCGAAAGCAGCGAGAAGCCGGTGGTGGCGGCCATTGAGGGCGTCGCTTTGGGAGGAGGCCTGGAGGTGGCGCTGGGCTGTCACTACCGCGTCGCACACGTGAAGGTAACACAGTCTGAGGGCCAGAGGGGCTGCTGGAGGCATCGGGAGCCAGGTACAGATGGCACGAGCAGAGGGACAGAGTGCCTTTCCTGGGACCCTCTGCCCAGAGGAGAGTGGCTTTATAGCTACAGCACACAAGTCTGTGTGCTCAGACATTCTTCACCTACACCACCACCCTTGATGTCTTTCCTAAATCTTACTAACTAATTTCAAGTCATTTCTAAATATAAAGTAACTAGTAGGATAAGATGGCTGTGTAGACATTTCAGTAACCAAATGTTAATTTGCCCTAGGTCTCATTATCTATATTCTGATGCAGACAGCTGTATCTTACTGACTCATGCAGCGTGACTTTCTCTTATTTATTTTTTTTTCCCCAGCCCTGTGAATTTTGCACTTCTTTCTGCTCATGGCCTAGTTTCTATAGGTAGTTGAAACTCAGCTAGCATGGAGCATTTATGGTTAGATTCCTCATGAGCTCTGGGTCCCCAAGGAGCACTTTGACCAAAAGACAGCTTGAAGAATCTTCAGGAATGATCAGGGGTTTTTTCTTCAATCCCCTCCTTCAAGGTTCAGGAATGCTGAACCACCCTGAGCAGTACCTGTCTCCTTGTACAGACTCCTCACTGACAGGGCCATCCCCTCACTTCTGCAGTGAGTCACTTTCTCTGTGGCAGTGTGGGTTGCTGTAACAGCATAAAGAGATATTCCACATCATCCTCTGTGCCACCTAAGGTGAGGGCCATGGAATCACAGAATCATTAAGGTTGGTAAAAACCTCCAAGACCACTAAGTCCAACCTTTGACCAATTACCACCATGCCCACAAAATCACATCATGAAGTGCCATGACTACTGGAACTGTAAGTAGTGGTCTTAAAGTAACTCAAAATCTCTTAAAAGCTCAATAGAAAGTGTGCAAACTGTTTTTTAATGGCAACAAAATCTGGATACATTTTTTTAAGAGAAGACCTCCATACACTTTCTGCTGCCTACAGCTCATCTGCCATGACTCTATCAGATATGAAATGCACCAAGAGACATTTGAAGGAAGATTAGGGAAGAGTTCAGTGGTATTCACATTCAGGTTAGATGGGGCTCTGAGCAATCTGCTGTAGTGGAAGGTGTCCCTGCCCATGGCAGGTAGTGAAACAAGATGCTTTTAAAGTTCCTTCAAACTCTTTCCTAAACTTGCAAGAATTAGAGTAGGGAGATGAAAGTTAAGCCAGCATGCCCTCCAACAGTTGGTAACAACTACTTGAAAGCATTCTTTATGCATGTGTCAATCTAGAGAATGCTGTTGCCCCTACAGCTGTCCCCCAGTGCTGTACTAGCACAGAAATCCTCTGAAAAGTCATGTTTTCCTTGTGCATTTGTACAGAAATCCTTCAAATGGTCAAGTGGTTTTTTTTCTTAAATATTTTATGTAACAAAAAGCAAGGATGAGGTTTCTATGTAGAAATTCTGAGGCTTCCTAGAAGAGCAAAGTGACTTTCCTCTATTTTGCTCATTTTGCAATTACCACTCTTTCTGATCAGATTTTTTGTTTAATTTTACTGCATTTTAGGCTCGGATGGGTTTGCCTGAGGTCACCATAGGGTTACTTCCAGGTGCTGAAGGCACTCAGCGACTCCCCAGACTGATTGGAGTACCAGCTGCTCTGGATATGATCACTACAGGTAAGTGCTGTGTCTGTATAGAAGAACATGGCATTGGGTCATACCAGCTTGGTCTAAAAACCAGGAATCTTTTACCTGTGTAGCTGCTTGGGTTGTAATTCTACTTGCTTCCACCCATGAGGGGCTTATTACCAGCTGCACAAGTCATTTGATCAGATGGAAAAGAAAAAAATTGCCCATCTGGCTCCACTGTAGTCACCTTATTTCTCTTTTTATGGCAGGAAAACACATTCCAGCAACTGAAGCACTGAAGCTGGGCTTGGTTGATGAAATTGTGGAAGAAAACACCATTGAGGCAGCAATCCATTTGGCAAACAAAGTGATTGGTGAGGAACAAATTGCAGCAGTGCCCGGAAATAATTGGTGATGTTTCAGGGCTGAAAGGAGTCAGAAAAAAGCCCACCACTTTGTTCCAATTTATATGCTCCATTCTTGAGTTTTGGCATCCCTATAAGATAGAATTAATTGCAGAATTTTTTTCCTGTTGTCTGAAGTGAAAAAAATCAGATGCTGGAAAGCTGCAGAAATTCAAGTGAGATTCAGGGGACAGATATATATCAAATCCTCCTGCTTTTTAATTGTATATCCAAACTCACATGGTCCTCTGGGATGCTGCACTCTGCAGGTTTTGGGGAGTAAATGCTCTATCCATATATAGTTCTGGATCCCAGCTAGCATTGCATGCATTCTGGTTGCACCATCCATAATGGCTGAGCAAAAATAACTTTCTCCCTGTAGTGGAGAGGCTGGCACATCCTCTGCTCCATGGTCTGTAAGTGCCTCTGTCCCTAATCCTTTGGGTGCCATGTAAAAAAAAATGGCCTGTGCAGATGGGAGGGATGGGGAGAGATTTTTTCCCCATCTTAGAAATAAAAGAATCAAATTTACTGGAGTTAACTTAGGAAGAGGAACATTCCTTGTGCAGCATGAGAAGCATTGCTTTGAGAGAAAACAGGGCATTTTCCCACTACTGATCTCCTTGTACCTTTGGAGTCTGACCACTGGATTTCATCTGGGGCTTTGTCACAATGAGATGAATGCAGGAAAGCAAAAAACCCATCCTGCTTTGATCACATGGCCTTTACAGGCAATGCTGTCCCAGCTGGGATGTTGGTTTTGCTCCTCCAGCTCTCTTCACTACAGACAAGGCCCTTTCTCCATGCTAGAAGCTGAGGCAGCCTAAGCTTTGTCCTAGATGACAGTGCACCGTATTTTAAGGTAATTCAAAGAATGGACTGTGCTTAAATATCAGTGTCTTGTGTACTTCCCCACACCTTGAGATGTACCAGACAGGCACCAAGGTATTCTTTGGGTGGGTTTTGTATAGCAGATGCCTGTCCTTCTCACTGTATTCATCCTGCAGAATGTTAGGGCTTCATTTTCTAGTGCAGAATCATTGACATAAGCAGTCCTCTTTTCTCTTTCCTGTATGTCATCAGACTAAATATAATTCTTTAGCAAGAGATGGGTGATGTACTTCACTGCTGCTTCTAAGAAAAACAAAGGTACTTTGGTTCACTGAGTTTGTCTGTTTTGAATGAGAATTCTGTTTCTCCATCTGTTGGGAGAGCAGTGAAATATTACCACTCTTCTAGGCAAATTAACCCAACAAACAGTGCTCCCTGTGATGTACCCTCTGGGCTCTGAATGATGCTTTGCACAAGATCTATGCCAGTACTGATGACAGCAGCAGCAGTGTGTCATAAAATGAGTAATGGATACATTGCTGGAACTGGCAAACCAGAAAACAGTCTGGATTTCAACAAATGCTGTGTGCAGTTGGGTGAAATTTAGATATTTGCATCCTTGTTTCTTCCATGACAGACATTGTGCAGTGGCTGACAGTTGTGAAAGCCAGTTTGGCCTTAGAGGAGACCCTCAGGAAGGAAGCATTGATCACACTATTTCTCAGGGTAACTGCTTTCTGGAGCTTATGTCCACTACCAATACTGACAAAATCCTGTTCTTTAGCTTCATCTTCTTTGGAAATTGTCAAGCTTCATCTTCTTTGGAAAATATAGCTACCAATTTTTATTTTTTTTTTTTAAGTTGTATAAGCCTACAAGGATCCTGGCTGAAGGTCCAGCAGGTAGCCTGTCCCAGTCTTACTCATTATTAGATTTTCACTCTGTTTATTGCTGGTTTGAGTTATCCCAGCAAAAATGAGTAATGTCATTGACGGTGTTTCACACCACACTATACATCAACTCCCACAGAACTTTAAAAATGCTTTCAGACTCTTTCCAACAGCTTTACTGGCATTTGCAGTACATGTTTTAACAATGAAAACACTGGTGAGCCAGCTAATCTATTTCTTTCCTGCTTGAAAAATTTCTCATTAGACCCCGCAGAAGACCATGACAAGTTTTGATACACCATTTACCCTCAGGTTATCTAAAAATTTGAAAGATTGGTGTACCCAGAGCGTGTATGTTTCTTTTGAGTCATTCCTTGCTTTGTCCTTTGCTTAAAGTTAATAAATTTCCTGTCCTACCAAGGCAAGGCAGCAGTTTCATTTTTCTCCATCAAGCACTAACAGGGCTGCAGAAGAGATGGTAGTCTTGTATAGCTGGTCTGGAGTTTGTTCACATGGAGTTCTGCTTTCAGTAAATGCTTTTCAGATAATCTTAATAAAACCAAAGAGAATGTACCAAAAAAAAACCATCACAAAATTCCACTGGCTTTGTGTGGCATGCAGCATTTTGTTTCTGATGAGTTTTTTTAAAAACATGAAGCTACAACTGCTGACTTCTTACAGAGCAGTCTGGCTAAATAACTGGTTTTGTCACCACTGGCATTTCTATTCCTGAGAAGGCTGTACTGCAAGATAACTCTCAAAGAATCAATTCAGAAATAATTTTCTTCTAAAGCTTTTTCAGCGCCAGAGCTGCAGTATCTCATGGCAAGAGATCAGTCTCAAATGACTGCCTTACTGTATCAGGGGTCCTTGATTACTGTTGTGATACACAGCTGACAGAGCTACTTTTATGGCACGTTGGGAGAGCATTCTTATCCACACATTTTTATGGGTTATTCCTAATGAAGAACACCTTCAAAAGATGCTCTGAAACAGTAAGTGGGTGTAGGAATACACAGAGGCAATTACTGATTCAGAGTTAGATTTTTCATTGCAAGCCAGTATTTATGTATAGCAGATAGGAAGCAAGAATAATTGCCTGACCTCTCCAGGCAAACTGGCCTCTCCAGGCTAAAGAAAACATCTTCGCTTCTGAAGGCATTTTTAAAAAGGAATAGACAGGAGCTAAATCCTTGGGGACAAGGAGAACGTCCTTTCATTAAATGTGCTTGACAATCACTGCAATAATCCAAAGCTGCATTTCAGGCTTTTCCCAGCTGATGGCATCACAAAATTGACAAATGGCTGGAACTGCTGGTGGCATGCAGTAGCTTGCATCTCATCCTGCCCACTTTTTGCTGGCCTGCTCTGGTCTTCCTCAGCTGGAGGAAAAATTGGCTCCTGGCCTTCACACAGCAGACTTTGAAACTCTCCATATACACCCCTTGTTTTTCTGACCCCATCTGCTGATTGACCTCAGGGCAGAGCAGTACCAATGCCTTGCACCAAAGAGGCAAGGAAAACCAGAGCAATTTGGAGTGGCTCAAGTCCCCCAGGTACCAATCTGTGTGGAAAGATGGTGAGTTTCTGCCTGTAAGCTACTGGGAGCTGCTGCAGAGGAAGCAGTTGTTCCTTCTGAGGCTCATCAAAGCTAGGGGTGGAACAGATGCTGCTGGTGGGTAATTGCAGCCTTGCAAGGCTGGAGGAAAGGCTGTCCTTTAGAGCTGCAAGGTCTTTCTGTGAGCCATCTCTGCCAAGATGCACAATATCAAGACATTTTAATCTCTCCCCAGGGCTCAAGGTTCTGGCTGACACCTTCCTTAGATAGAGGCTAGCCAAGGGTCCCTTGGACACAAATAGAGTTTGTGAAAGGTCTGACATGGTCTGGAATTGTCTCTGGCAGCCTGAGGGGCAGGGCTCAGCTTTATTCCTCAAAAATTCACAAGCAGTTCCCTGCATGAGGAAGAACATTAGGCTAGCCCTGTCTCTTGCATGTGCCATCTCCTAGTGTCCCAAGGGCTTACAACTCTGGGATGATATTTCTTTCTTTAATTAACATAATATTTGATACTGCATGCATATGTGGTGCATTTGCTGACAGAAATTTTATAGACTTGATCTGCCCTTTGTGCTACCTGGACTACAAACCTGGTAAACAAAGCAGGAGTCTGTGTTAGCTCCTGTGTGTGGATGATGCTTTTCCTGCAGCACTGATGTCTGGCACTGTCCATCATCTTCCTGCTGCTTTGCTTTCAGAAATCAAGCTGCAGGTGTCCCACACTGATCTCTTCTTCCCAGATTTGGATTCTGATAATTCTTTCCTGATCATAAACATGTCCTTTATTCTTATTAGTATTGCAGAAGCTAAGATACTGCTCAGAGGTGCTGTAGAAATCCTATTCAGTTTGCAGCTAAAATGAGTTTTATTATAGGACCCTGAGTTATTTTTTTTAGTCTGAGGAACTGTCTCCTGTCCCCCGTCACTATTTGTGCTTACAGTACTATTTGCTGCCTGAAGACCAAGCTTAAAGGCTTCCAGTGGTATTCCTTTTTTACCAACCCTTTCCACTGAATGTCATATGAAGTCTCTTGATCTGCACAATCTTCCAGCCATCAGATCAGCTTTCTGGGACAAGCCTGAGCTTTCCTCTTGTGATGGAATATAACCCACTATTTAACTCCTAAATAAAGAACTGCAGATAAAGAGCATTTCTGGGTTAAAAACTTAGACTTAGGAGAAAAAATTATTCCAAAATAAAGGAACATTATCCTGACTAAATCCTGCAATACTGGCTGATACAAATTATATCCACTGTCAATGTGAAAATATTTTGTGAACTCTGATTACAAGGGAAGCTACTTACACACAGTGAGTGTTCATCTTTTTGTGCTCACTAAGAGGCTTAATTAAAAACTTGAGCTCTGAAGACCTTTATTACTAGAAATCAGTATATTAACTCATCCTGGAAACTTGTATTTCAGTTTCTCCTAAGCATTGCTCAGTCGTGGAGGAAGAGCTAGAGTCAGGACATGCTCCTCAGGCAACCATGCCTGCAGTGCTGCCATTATTTCTGCTCTTCAGCAGCCCCTGTAGCATTTCCTGAGTATTCTGCTGGTGCATTGGCACTTCCCAAGTTCAGACAACAGGAACAGAAAGGGGAGCTGGATGCAATGTGCCACCTTGGAAGGAAGTGTACCCCCATGGCAGAGCTCATCTAAGAGGCCAGAGTAGAAAGACACTGTCCCCAGAGAGCTTCAGCATTAGGTTCTCAGCCCACCACCTTGCTTTGGTGGCAGTCCTGGCTGCTTCTGGGAACAGCACTAGCAATCCATGCAGTGCCATGCTACAGCTGATGACCTGGGTGTGGCTGTGATGACAGCAGGGTCCTTGTGAGAGTGGTGCAGTATCAAGGGGATACATCCCAAATTGCTGATCTTGTTCCTCCCTGGTCGTTGCTGAGCAAGCTGCCTTTGGAGCAGAGAACACCTCAGTATGGCCAGGTCTGTACTTACAAAGAAGACAGAGGATTTTGGCATCAGAAATGTAACTAAGTTATCTCAATTAAAATCCTTTCTAGGTATCACCATAGCAACCTCTGTCTGTAATAAACTTCACATATTTGTGTGGCTGTTTGATTCATCCCTTGCTGACACAAACATGAACTCTCCCTTATTATTCATTTGCTGCCCAACTCATGCTGAGATCTCCTTTTGGTTAGCCCCAAAGTGACTTGAGAAGCTCCTTCAGTCAGGGAAGAAATCAGGGTGTGTTTTCCACTCTCTTGTCAGTGTCTGGGTCAGGCCTCTGGCTGGAATGCCTCTGGCTAGTGTCAGCTGGGTCCTGAATACTAAACGATACTGGAGGAAAGCTTCATTACTGAAGCCTATAGAAAGATCCATATGCATGTGGCAGCAGGGACTGTAGAGGGAGAGAACTGGAAAGTCAGGGCACTCGGAAGCTGAGAAAAGGAAGGAGATAATTACTTCTTTGAAAATAAAGTCTTACTTTTTTTGAAGTCTGAGAAGGGACTTGAAAAATTGTAATTGTCAGAGCAAGCAGAAATAAGGAGAAATGTCAGAAGCTTTAGCTCTAGACCCAGCTCACTGTGCCATGCAAGCCCTAATGCAGTGGGAGCTGGAGAAGAGGCAGACTGCCTCTTCCAGCCTGTGGAAAAGGGTCTGGAAGCATGGAAAGACTACATCTGAAAATATGTGGATGCTTTGCTCTGTAACTCCGTTTCTCTCCCCCCTAGGTCAGCCCCTGGGACCCCGCAGGCTCAGCCTTACGGCAGTTCCCAAACTGCCCAACATGGAAGCGTTTCTGCGTGAAGCTCTGGTGCGGGTGAAGCGACAGGCGCGGGGGTGCCTGGCTCCGGAGCTGTGCTTCCAGGCCGTGCGAGCCGCCACCGAGCGCCCCTTTGCCGAGGGGGTGCGGCGGGAGCGGGAGCTGTTCCTGCTGCTGCTGAGCTCGGGGCAGGCCCGGGCGCTGCAGTACGCCTTCTTCGCCGAGAGAGCCGTGCGCAGGTGGGCAACCCCCGGCGGAGCCTCCTGGAGCAGCGCTGCCCCGCAGCCCGTGCGCAAGGCAGCCGTCATAGGTAAGGACAGCGACCTGCCGCGATGGGGGCTGAGCACAGCCAGCAGCTCAGCTGGCAGTCCCCGGCAGTCACTCACACCCACCACACCCACACAGATACTCCACACCCGCTGGTGAAGTTGTCACTGCGTTGGGAAGCTCCAAATTCAGATGGCAACTCACACGTCACTAGATTAGCACCTGATGTCTCCTCTTCCTTTGGAAGAACAGCTTTCTCTCACTTCACAGACAGGTTCCTGTGTGGACCGTAAGCAGTCTGCTCCTTTTTAAACACCAAGAGCTGGCTTTGCTTCTTGCTAGAAGCAGGCCTGTAGAAAATCCTCCTCCTCCTGGTCTAGTTCTGTACTGCAAGTGCATGTGCACAGAGTCACTCAGGGATATATTAATACAAAAATGTTTTGACAGCTGTATTTTAAGAAGATTTCATCTCACTGGGATCCACTCCTGCCATTTTGTAGCCCAGCAAGATAATGCCTTCATTAATTTTTTATAAGAGCAATTTAAATAAAACCTTCAATGCACTGCTGAGATTAAAAAAAAAGTCTTTCAGCTCTAGCTGTTGATAGTAGCACTCAAAAATGGTTAGACAAGTAATGGAGCACTTGGAAAACATCCATTCTGCTTCAAGGAAATCTCACCAGATCAACACTGCTTTTTTTTTTTTCTGGGTGCTTCTTGGGGCTCTTGAGCTGTCTGACAACTCATTTTAGGCCATAGAGATTTTTTTTGGAAGGTCTCTTTGTTAGCTGCCATGCCATATTTTTAATAGAAATGGGTTTTTAAACATCAGTCCACAAACCCCATGAAAAGGAACTGTGGCTTTTAAAGTATTCAGATAAAGAGGCATTAATTATTAGCAGGTTTTTTCTATGACTTGAAGAGCACAGAAGTTTGAACACACACTTTTGTCAGTCCCAGACAGGTCAGTGCTGCAGTGCATGCTTTGACAGGAGGGCTCGTGTTGGAGTTTGGGGGAATGACTAGGTGACCAGAAAGGACATTCTCTGCTCTGTGCTGCTAAACCATGCCAGAACATCACACTTGAAAAGATCTAATCACAGTGACAGCTCAGCCAGAAGGGCTGTTAGAGCTGAGGTGCCTATTTTGGGGCTGTAACTGAGCTAGAGGGAGTTCTGAGGACAAATGCAACCCCTATTTGAAAGTTTCTAGTAGAAACATCATCTGTACTTTGTTTCCAAGCAGAATTGGCTGGGCTGTATGTCTCTTCCATTGGATTAAGTATTTGCCACTCATCTCTGGACAGATTTCTGAATTACGGTCTGAAATTGCCCCAAGCTCACCCCCAGGTTTCAGGGGTTTCATAGCTGATTACAGACAATGCCCAAGTTAACGCCTCCTTCTGCAGAACAAATAAACTAAGTGCTTTGATACTTCTGCTGCAGAGCACAATCTGTCACACCCTGGTCATTTGATTTACCCTGAACTTTCCCAAATTTTTCAACACTTCATAAAACGTGCATAGTCCAAGTGGGAACAGCATTCCAGGAGTAATTACACCATGGCCAGGTACCAAGATGTTTCTTCCTTGCTCCTGCTGAGGATGCCCAGGGTAACAGGCAACCTTGATATTAGCCATATTCAACAAATCCAGTTAATTATGTACTGGCAGGGAGTAGCTGCAGCCCAGGGATGGGGAGCCAATGGCAATAACAGCGGGCAGAACCACAGAATCCTTGAGGCAAGAAGGCACCTCTCAATGTCATCTTGTCCAACATCTCTATTCACATGGGGTCACCTAGAGCCACTTGTTCAGGACCATGTCCGTACAGCTCTTGAACATCTCCAAGGATGAAGACTCCACAACTTCTTTGAGCGACCTGTGCCAGTGCTCAGTCAGCCCCACACTAAAAAGAATTGTGTACTTTTGTTCAGATGGAACTACCATGTTTCAGCTTGTGCCCATGACCTCAGGTCTTATCACCAGGGGCGCGATGAGTCTGGCTCCATCTACTTTACCATTTCTCCTTTCTCTCAGGTGTTTATATATGCATGGGTGAGATCCCCCAAACCTTCTCTGTGCTGAAGTCACAACTCCCTCAGCCCTTCCTCATGAGACATACTCCAGTCCCTTAATCATCTTATTTGCCCTTCTCACTCCAATCACTCCACATCACTCTTGTACTGCAGAGCCCAGAAGTGGACCCAGCACTCCAGCTATGATCTTATCAGTACCATGCAGAGGGGCAGGATCACCTCCCTCAAGCTTCCAGCAAGACCCTTCCTGATATAGCTCCATATACCATTCATCTTCTCTGCCACAAGGTCATATTGCTGCTCAGAGTCAACCTGGGGTCCACCAGCAGTTCCAGACCCTTTTCTGGGGAGCTGCTTTCCAGCAGCTAGCCCCCACTATGCACTGTTCCTCCCCACATACAGGACTTTACACTTCCCCATTCCTGAAGATCCTGCCCACCATTTCTCCCTCTGGATGGCAGCACAACCTATTGTTCCATCAACATTGACAGTACCTGGGCAAGGCAGGCAGGACAGGTCCAAAGATCGTGGCCAGGACCTACTGGAAGTACAGGTGATCAAGCAAAGTTCCCAGGATGATACAGGTCCAAGGTAAAGGTGAGAAGCCAGTCTGCAGGCTGAGGTCTGGATTAACAGTGGCCAGAGCCACAGTAAGCCACCAGAACTCCTCCAAGGAAGTTTAAGAAGGGAATACAAGTCCAGGTCAGAGCTTAAATGGGGCTTAGAGGCAATGGGCAGTTCAGGTAGGTGGATGCTCCAGGTGTGGCTGGTCAGGGACATTAAATCCCACCTGTGCACTCAGGGCCCTGACACTCACCCAGACTCCAGCCCTTGCTGAATCACTGTTCCCATTACACAGCCCCTGTATCCCACCAGTAGAGCTTGCTTTATTGATGCTCTTGTTCATGTGACATGCTCTTGTTCATTTCACATGACATATCTTATCTTGGAGGTTCTTGATCACTTCCTCTTAACCCTGAATCCCACACCAAAGTGTCACTGCTTTCTATCACTTCTTTCTGCATCTTGTTGTGCTTTTTTTTCCTTCCTCTGGAGGGTTTCCCTCCTATTTTGCCTTTTGATATAAGTGAAATTGTAAGTCCATTAGAGACAGGCAGAGAACATGCCAACACAATTGTGTTTTTTCTTTCAGGCTACTGTAACAAAAAGTCATTCTCCAGCCAGTACAATGCTCTACGGTGTTTTGTAACTTCATGTTTTTGATCTGAAGTACATCCCTGCAGCACCAGAAATCAAAATCCTAGGGATGATTTTTGAGGGACTGACACCTTTTAAAATAGTGTTGCTCATCCATGCAAGTATTGAGCCTACCTTAAGTGACCCACAGTCTCTCTATTTTCACTGCAGAGAGGAGGGCAGAGAAAGATGCTGCTTCAATTTAGGCCCCTCATAAATCATGCAGATCCCACTTTCCCCCAAACAGTGCTGTGCTGTTGCACACAATAAAACCATGTTGCATTATGTTGCTGCTTCCATCTCTTATTGCTGCATGGTGAGAAGCAACTGAGAAGATCATGTTGACTTTTTCATGATGACTTTTTGTTTCCCTTGCTTTTGTTGTTCTGAACTCTTGGCTCCCACCTCTTTTCACTTTCTCTGGTTCCTCAACACCTAGGAAGAAAGTTCTTTTCTCTCTGTCCCTTGCAGCTGCATCTCCCCACAGCTCCCTGCTTGCCTGGAGTATCATATTATTTCTGCTTGAAACTGATACCCTGGAACAGAGAAAGCAGCAGCCCCAGCCTACAGCAGCCTATTACTGCCAATTGCTTATTGTTGTTTTTATCAGGAAAACCGGAACAGTCCCTGCATATTTTTACCAATCTATAAAGGATTATTTCAATTGCCAGGCATTTTAACATCCAAATATTCATTATAGTTCAGACTGTTTTCCACTGAGCAGTATTTCTCTAGTGTGTGACTGTACATGATCTGCCTTGTACATATTTCAAGTTGTTTTGTTTTGAAATTTGTATTTTAAAGTCCTTCAATTAATTTTGTATGATTTTTCATATTCTAAGTACCTCACGTGACAGATCAATAATTAACCATCATTATTCACTCAGCTTGCCCAGCAAATGGATTTGTCATACCCATATTTGGCCTGAAATTACATATGTACAAGTGTAGCTTTAATTATTTGTCAAAGCTTCATTTCACAATAAGAGACCAGGAGCAGGGTGGCTGGGCACTGTTCTTGCTCCTGAAGCAGATTTCAGTCTTTTTTGGAAAGATGTGCCTTGGTCATGAAAATAGTCCCCTGCAAGGAAGACGAGACAATAGGGTTTTCCTGGTTTGGGGGAAGGGAGAACACTATTGAATAAGAAAATGGAACATACAGCAGAAATTCTGGAGCAGTTCCTCACAGTGTTTCAGTCTGTGTGATCTGAGCTGAGCATGAGACATCTCCCTTCCTCTTTCTTCCACAGCCTTCTACACATGTAAGGCCTAATGATCCCCTGCCATTTTTTTTCTGCTCTAACATATTCTTCCCCAAGATCACTTGGCTTTCTGAATTGCAAAAGAGGAGTCCTCAGAAATGCCTCTTTTGCTGCTAGATAGCCAAAGCTCTCCTTAGTTTTATAGCCCAATTTTAGGAAATATTTCCAGGGGAATCATGCTGTGCAAGCTCTAATGTAACAAACCCCTTGGGGCTTTCATTACTCTCTCTGCCAGCTTCATTAAACATCATTTCATACAGGCCATTGCAGAGTTCTGTAGGAAGTTGAGAGACAGCTTTTCTAGGTCAGAAACAAGCTCATATCTTATCTATAAACCTGTTCCTGTGGCCTAGAAAGTGTAGTACTACAAGCATGTGTGCCTGTCTCTCATGGGATGGCTAAAACCTACACAGAGCACTCATGATGAGAGCAACCAGGGGAATCCCCTGGCACCACTGCAGAGCTTCCCTGGG
This sequence comes from Leptocoma aspasia, assembly GCA_013399835.1. NCBI lineage: Eukaryota > Metazoa > Chordata > Aves > Passeriformes > Nectariniidae > Leptocoma > Leptocoma aspasia. The sequence continues at coordinate 474,046 of VXAX01004316.1, read as the reverse complement.
AAAGAAGCTTGGGGAACATCTGCTTACAAAAGAGGTTTCAATCTAGGAAAAGCCAGTGTGGTCATATGGCAAGAGAACCACTAAGATTTCAGTCAGGAGACTGAAGCTGGGAGGATCAGGAATGCAAAGGACCCAGGATGTGGGGAGAATTTGGAAATTCTAGAGAGAAACCCCATGCCTCCATGGTGGGAAGGAAGGGACTTCAAAAGGGAGCCATGTGGAACTGCAAACACTTCAGCTTGATGTCTAAAGAGAGCCTGACAGATGGGGCTGGGTTTGAGGGGTGAGTTACCCTCCTGCACTGCAGGAAGAAAGCACTTCGTGTGCCTCACCAAAGCCAGGGAAAACCTGCCCCTAATTGTACCTGCTCCAGCATCAAAGGCTCTGGGGAGTGAGCACAGTGGGAGGAGCTACTCATGTTCAGGCTTTTTCAGCCAGCAAACCATAGACACTGAATTACTAAGAGCTGATTCATGTTATTCTAGATTTATTTTCAAATTAGTTTTCAGCAGAACTTGATTATGAAGTAGCAAATCTAATTTCCTAGAAAGGAACTTCAGCACTTACTTGGGAGTGTAATGATGGTTTGTAAGCAGGCTGCCAGCTAGTGATGCCAGTAAAAACTGGTGGCTAAGCAGGGAATGCTTGAAATGTTTTGTGTGCACACAATCTGAAGGTGGGCAGAACTAGACCAAGAGTGTGTAGCACGCAGGAAAAACATCCTACCTTGTCTGACCTTGGTTGCTGGAACTTGTTTAAATGATGACATCATTTCAGCTCTTCTTTACAAAGCTGATTTAGACAAAATTTTTAATCCCCTTGTTTCTGTTTATTTGTTTAGCTGACTTTGATTTGTAAACCTGAGATTAAAAAAATCATTTTTACAGAATTATAGCAAACCTATTCTTTGTCTGGTTGCTGCTATATTTAGGATATTAATAATCCTCCCATTCAGAGGCTTCGTACTTTCAAAGCTGGTGAAATTGTGCTGACCTTCCCTCACTAGTTTGTGTTAATTTAGTTGGAAAAGCCTCCACCATGGGAGAGCAGGATCAGTGGTGTGGGTTGTGTGTCACAGGAAAGTGCAGCTTCATTTAATGTCACAGAGGACAGAGCTGGTGCGAGGGATCAAGCCAGTGATCTCTACACTGGTATTCCTGGGGGTATGAGCTGGAGGTAGCACATTTACGGACCCTGGAGGAAAAAATTACAGTGTGAATGGATTCTCAGTTACAGGAATTCTGGGCAAGAGCTTTAACTGTGTGGTTGGACAAGGAAGACTGAGTTTGAGAATCTCCAGAAGTTAGGAATGGCCTGTGTTGGAGGCCTTGAAGAGTTCCTGGTGGGCAGAGATACCTGACAGAAAGTGAACAGCAGGTAAAGGCTACTTATGTGGCAGAGTGATTTAAAAGGAGAGAGAAGATGTTGAAATCTAGATAAAGAACACTGCATTAGTTCCATCGTGTTTGACCAGGAACTGAGAGATACACGAGACCTTAGAGAAAAGTTTAGAGCAGATCAGCATCCAAGTCTTTACAGAAATAGCAGCCAAATTTTTTTGCTTCAAATATCACGCAATGAAGCACAGAGGGAGAAAAGGAGGGAGACAAAGAAGAAGCTTGGAATGATGAAGGAAAACTCTTTGAACTTTGCTGGTGTCAAAATCTCTTGGGGGGGATGTATCTGCTCAATGCCCATAACAGACCATCTCACAGGAGCAGTGAGGCACTGATACCCTCAGGGTGAAATCTTGCTTTGAACCTGCCTGCAGAAGGTCATAGCAGGGTTGCAGAAGCTCAGAGCTTCTCTCTTTGATCCCCAGGTCCTCACTCCTCAATGATCCTAGTTTCCATAGGTATAAAACTTTGCAGAGATGAGACATGAATCACACGGTCTGTGCACACTGGGTGAATCCCACTGGCATTTTGTAAGCTTGTGAGGGTACTAACTTGCCTTTGTGCTACCTCTTTTCAAACATTTAGGCTCACTGAAAGAGGAAATTCACCTTCCTTTTTCCCAGTCTTCAGTATCTGTTTTCTATGTGTGTACTACTTGTTTTCAAGAGCCCTCCCCTTTTTATCCTGGAGATACAAAGGAAATGCTACTTTCAAGAGATTAATTTTCTATTCATAGTTTTTGATTCTATCTTGCTTTTATCCCTAGGGCTGGGAACAATGGGCCAAGGCATTGTGACTTCTCTCGTTAAGGCCAACATACCTTTGGTAGCTCTGGAGCAGGATCTGGAGTATCTGAACAAGGGAAGAAAAGCTGTGATGTTCCTTTTGGAACGTGAGGCTAAGAAAATGGAGGGGGGTGCCCAGACCCTGGATTTCCATAACCCTGCACGTCTCCAGTTCACTGTGGACTTTGATCTGTTGCGTGATGTAGACCTAGTCATCGAGGCTGTGTTTGAGAACATGGCACTAAAGAAGGAAATATTCCACAAGCTGTCAAAGATCTGCAAGCCGGGAGCCTTGCTGTGTACAAACACATCAGCCCTGAACATCGACGAAATAGCTTCTGCCACGAGCCACCCAGAGCAGGTCATTGGCACCCACTTCTTCTCCCCTGCCCACGTGATGAGGCTGCTGGAAATCATCTACGGCCGCCACACGTCCCCCACCGCCATCGCCACTGCCATGCAGCTGGCCAAAGCCCTGAAAAAAGTTGGAGTGGTGGTAGGGAATTGTTTTGGGTTTGTTGGGAATCGCATGATGTTTCCGTACGTACAACAAGCAGTTTTCCTTTTAGAGGAAGGAAGCAGACCAGAAGCAGTAGATCAGGCTCTTGAAGATTTTGGGTTTAAGATAGGCCCCTTCCGCATGTCTGACCTTGCTGGGCTGGATGTGGGCTGGAGGTCTCGGAAGGAGCAGGGCCTGACAGGGCCGTCCCTCCCCGCAGGCACGCCGGCCCGGCAGCGGCACGGCCAGCGCTACAGCCCCCTGCCAGACCTCCTGTGTGAGCAGGGCCGCTTCGGCCAGAAATCCGGCAAGGGCTGGTACCAGTACGAGAAGGCTGGGGGCAGGACAGCCACGCCAGACCCATGGCTCCACAACTTCCTGTCCCAGTACAGAGACACCCACCGCATCCAGACCCGCTTTATAGACCAGGAGGAAATCCTGGAGCGGTGCTTGTTTTCCCTCATCAACGAGGGCTTTGCCATCCTGGCTGAGGGAATAGCATCAGGCCCAGAGCACCTGGATGTCATTTACATCAATGGCTACGGGTGGCCGAGGCACAGGGGCGGCCCCATGTTCTATGCCTCCACCGTGGGGCTGCCCCGTGTGCTGGCTAAACTGCAGAAATACTCCGAGGCCCACCCTGATGTGCCCGGGCTACGGCCCAGTGCCTTTCTGAAAAAGCTGGTGGCTGTGGGGACCCCCCCCATCAAGGAGTGGATGTCCTACCTCAGCCAGCAGAGCTCCAAGCTGTGATTCCTCTGATGGAGGCTGATCTCCTGAAACTGGTGCTTCAATTGCACTGCCTCTTCCAATAAAACCCAAAGTGCTTCAGGCCTGTAAACAAAGTCACGGGCCTTCCAAGACCATTGCAGGGAATAATTTTGGCTGGTAATTGATCTCAGTCCCCCACCTGCTGCAGGTCATCACTGTCTTCATCCATCCTTCTCTCTCAGCCCCAGCCTCACCCACTGTCTTCACACGCTGCTGTGTAAAGGCCTGTCTCATTTTGCACTGCCTGCAGGTCATCAGCTGTACTCCTCTTCCAGTCTGTCTTTGGGGAAGGCAGGGAGCAGCATTTACAGCCCACAATGCAAATCATGATTGGGGCCAAGAAAATTACGATCACAGTTCAACCAAGACCTGCTGGATCTACCAAATCCTGTCTTCAACCTATTTCCCAGTTTGTTTCAGTTCTTTCCTGTGCGGCCACCTCCCCTCAATTTCCTGGCTCTTCTGCAGCCAGCCAACTGGAACCTGCTCCCTTCCTGCTGCTGGGGGACAGATGGCACAAGGGTGCAGCAGCTTTCAGAGGTAAAGTCAAATGAAGTGGAGAAAGCAGGTCTGGGCAGAGAGCAAGGGGCAGTCCCTTGCTGTCCCCTGGTACTGTCTCTTCTCCCTGCTGCAGAGGAGGCTCTAATAAATGCCAGGAAAGCCACAAGTACATCAGCCTGACTAACCTGCCCTGTGGTGTTGGCTCACGACTGGCTTTCTGCATCCAGACTCCATCCTCTGTTGCCATTATCCCCACCTGGCTTTGTCCAAGCAGAAACATCTTCTGGCATCTCTTCAGTGTGGAAATGTGTTGCCATCACTCCCTGCATCTTGCTTGAATACACCTACCAGGTCTCGGGGCTCAACAGGCTCTAATTGACCAGCCTGAAACATGGCCTGCCACTGGCCAGGTTTCCCATGATCAGAGGGTGCGCTGGGAAGGGCACAGCACAAGAGCTGTGCAGGCAGGGACACTGCTTGCAGGCAGGCAGGGAGGTGGCAGATCTCTAGCAAAGGGCAGAGCAGAGTGAGAGGGAGCCAAACTAGCTCCAGACTTGACGCTTTGGGACAAAGTGTCCCATTTCACATGGCTAGTGAATGTATCTTCCAGTCTGGTGTGGGGAATAGGTTGGTCTGTATTCCCTTCTCAGGGACACTGAATCTTTAACTTTTGATTTTAATTTAATAAAACTGCTTTGATTATCTAATGACAGATTATATGGTGTCACGTGAGATAGATGAAAAAAAAGCAAACGTGCTTGGTTTTTGTTTTTTCCCTGTCCCTTCTTTATGTGATGGAATTAGATAATTTTCCTGTTCTGGAGGAGTTTGTATCTGAAAAGGCTGTATGCCTCTTTTGTCTAAATATGTTTTACTTTGCCCTTTGTGTACTCCTGTCCACCAGTGGGTGAGGGAGAAAAATTGAGGGCAGGAAACCCATCAGGAGTTACAAGGCAACCCAAGTGCCTGGTTCCAGGGAGGACTTTTCTCCAAGACAGGAGAAGGAGTCACTCTAGGCCCAGCAAACTGTGACAGTTTGCTCCAATCACTCCTGTGCCATAGCTGAGAGCAACCCAGCTTGGCTCAGAGGTGAAGCACTGCTTCCACACGAGCAGGCTCTGTGTGACACGTTACACAACAGCCCTGGCTGTGCTGGTGGCTGGTCTGTCATCCCCAGGACAGCTCTAGACATGATGCCCTGCCCAGGCTAACCTCCCCTCTCCTGTGCTCCTGCCGTGGTGTTCACCCTCACTGGTGATCACTTGGGAAAGGGCAATTCCCTTGCAGCAGGAGGCTGTGGAGCAGAGAGCGTGCCCTTCCTCTGGAACAGCAGTGTTATCCCAGGATAACACCAGCTTCTATCCTGGGGCCAAAATGCTTCTCGTCACCTGCAGCACCTGTGTGCCTTTGATGGGTCCGTTTCCCTCGTCAGGAATTGCTGAGAACAGAGGTTGTTCACACCAGTAATGTCTCTCCTGGCAGAAGTTCATTTGTAAATTCACATCGACCAAAGCAGCCCAGCATCGATCGTTCTGTCTGCCTGACGCCCCAGCAGCCAGCGGTGACACTGCTGTCACCGCGAGGTCACACTCCCAGCTCCGGGAGGGCGGGGCCAGTGCGTGGGAGCCCTGGCCTGTGGCAGAGCGTGCCCAAGGGCAACCACAGCTCCATGGCCCTCAGCCCTGCAGGGCAGCCTGATCCAAAGCCCTTGGTGCCTGCTGACAAGCAGCCCAAGCAGCAACCACCAGCCTGTTCTGTGAGCTTCTTTGGTAAATTGTTAACAGCCTTGCACAGTCCCCATCAGCTCAAATGTGCAGTGATGCCAGAAATATACCCATGAGTGAAATGTTTCTTCATTTAAGAAGAGAGAACACAGCCCCGTGCAGAGGAGAACTTGATAACCACTTGGTACAGGATTAGTTTTCCCACCTGTCTTTTGAAACCAGTTAACCATTTCCACTCCGTAGGAAAATATCTGTTAAAAATGTTTTCTAGGTAAAACCATCCCCACAGGTGAGGAATCCCTACAGGTCCCCAGCTCTACACACTTGCTGCATGTCTGAGTTTTCCAAGCTATCCATGAGCTGAGGTTATACAGTTCTCTGGCACGGTGAGGCTGTGGCAACACACAATGCAAGCTGGCTCCAGTCCATCTTTAATCTTTGGGCCCTGCTTTTGCTTTCATGTGGTGTCTGGCTGCATGTCTGTGCTTTCTGCACAGCAGGGTGCTTGCTTTCAGTCTGAGGAGATTCGGTGTCGGCCCTGCGAGCACCCGTGGCCTCTCTCATGCAGCTGCAGGATTGTTAGATATCTTTAATTAAGTCAGTGAACTCTGCCAGTGCAGCAGATGCCTCCATTAACTGCTCAGCCACAGGCATTGTGCAGAACTGTAGCGAATGGGAGTGCACCAAAGGGGAGGACTGCCTTAGCTTTGATCAGAGTCCCCAGCAGCACTGGCCCTTCAAAGGGAGGCAGAGAGCTCCCTGCCTCAGGCTGCTCAGAAGTGCTGTCCTGCAGCGCACGCCCAAATTGGATGGGGCGCTTGGGTCTTGCCAGAAACACTTACCCCTCATTCTGTAACCCACACTTCACCTTTCTTATTTCTTTTGAAGAGAAACTGATCTGGCAGCCCAGGCTGGTCTGAGAGCAATTCTGGACGTGAGACAATGCTGGAGAGGAAGGACTTTGTGCCAGCAGATAGAAGTGCCAGCTCTCCTTGGGCCAGGGTTCTCGTGGGAGCTGAGCTGCATCCCTCGTTTGCTGCTGGCAGGCTCCAGGGAACAGGGAGACATCAGGACAGTGTCAAAGAAACACCTGGATTTGCAATCAATTTCTCCTTTGCTTGCAAACAGCTGAGCAAGGTCCTAAATGTTTGCAGATTTCATTGGTATTTTGGCAAAACAAAGGCAGATAAGCTTCCAGGAGTGTCAGAATACTCTCTGTCCATTGTAATAAATGCTGGAGACATTTAAAATGTACAGGCCTGTGAAGGTCTCCCACTCCTGGTGACCAGTGCCAAGGGAGGCTCAAAGCCCCTGCTCAGTGCAACTGGGCACCCATCTCCTCCCAGATAAGCTGAGTTTAATGGTGTAGCCATTCCAGATCTGAGAAGGTGAGGGCACAGCTGGGACACAGTCATGTGGCACTGAGGTGCTGCAGGAGGGGACCATGGATGAGCAGGAAGGGCCAGCAGCACTGCAGAGACCAGGTCTGCACTGCCAGTCAGGGATCACAGTCAGAGGTGGTTCAAAGCCTCAGTGTAACTCTGTGCTCTGCAGTTATGACCCATATCCCTTGGTCTGACCCATAAAGTGTGGAGTTCATCACAGCCAGACAACAGCAACTTGGCTGTTCGTAAGCCCTTCTTATTGGCAAGAAGCAAATGGTTCTCTCAGCACACCTTCAGGAGGGTGTACAGGATGGGGACACCTCTGGGATCTATCCAAGGACAGACCCTATATGAACTGTCTGGGAATATTCTGGAGAACACAGAAAAATAAGTATGTTTTGACTGTTTCTGACATAGAGCTATTGGGTATTGTATGAAGATAAGGAACTATGAAAATGACCATTTGATTTCTGTTCTAACAGAAAGCTGACTTCAACTCTCAGTGCTGAGCAGAGCAGCAATAAAACTGCAATTTTCTTTCAAACATAGCAGGGAAACAAGTCTACCACGACACTTGGGAAACAAATAATGTAGCCATGACTCAAGATAAATCCAAACTTAAATTTTGGCTTAAAGATATGATTGTTGGAAAATAACAATACACTTTCATATGTTTATTAACCAAAATGATATCTACTGATTATTTTACAAAATGAAAGACAAAGTTTATCAGGTTTTTTTTTAAATCACTGTGTGCTTAGAAAGAAATGGGTTTCTGAAGTAGATTAAGTAGCATGATGAAAAAAAAAACAAACAAACAAACAAAAAAAAAAAAAAACCCTGCCTGTGCTGCGGGCCACGGGGGCAAGCAG
>VXAX01004316.1:301160-466050 GCA_013399835.1 Leptocoma aspasia | reverse complement strand
GGCGCTGCCCCCGCGGCGCTGGGCGGGCGGGCGGTCCCCGCTGCGGCTCGGCGCCTTCTCCTCCTCCTTCTCCTCCTCCTCGTCCTCAACCTCCTCCTCCTCCTTCTCCTCCTCCTCCTCCTCTGGCCGCTGCGGCGCGGGGGCTGCGGGCGGAGCGGCGGCGCCATGAGCGGGGCGGCGGCGGCGAAGAGCGAGAAGCTGGACGAGGCTCAGGCGCTCGCCCGCAGCTGCGCGGGCAGACCCGACTTCCAGCCCTGCGACGGGCTCTCGCTCTGCGCCACCCACAGCCACGGCCGCTGCTTCCGCCTGCACTGGTGCTGCCACCTGGGATGGTGCCACTGTGAGTGAGGGGGCGAGGGAGCGGGCGGGGCGCGCGCGATCCCGGCCGTCCCGAATGTCCTGTCGGTCCCCGCGCACTGCTGCACCGCCCGTTCCGTTCTGTCCGTCCCGTCCCGTCCCGTCCCGTCCTGTCCCGCGCCGGGAGCAGCCCGCTCCCGGAGCTGTCCGTGCCGAGGCGGCCCCAGTGGGACCCTGATCTCGGGCGCTGCTTCCGTAGGAGCGGCAGCGGCGATGCCCGGAGTTTTCTCTCGGGGCCTGGAGTCTCAGTGCCCCTCTTCCCCGTGAGCCGGCCGGAGGGTGGGCACCGCTGTCCTTCGCACCAGCCACTTCATTCTCGGTGCTAATGGTTTTCTTTTTACAAGCACAAACCCCTTTGAGCAGAGANTAGCAGAATAAAAAAAAAAACAAAAAACAAACAAAAAAAAAAACCTGCCTGTGCTGCGGGCCACGTGTGCAAGCAGCTCAGGGTCCTGCTCCATTGGCTCTGGCACTGCAGGGGTGATCTGTGCCCACCTGTCTCACAGACTAGCGAAGAGCTGCGCGCCCGGAGCGCCCCAGATCCTTGTAATCGAGGCTGCTGCCTGCCCACACTCCCCGGAGGCTGCTGTCCGGTGCCAGAATGCCAGGATCCTATTTTTCAAGCCCGGTGGTGTCTGGAGAGGAGCTCCACATGGCCGGGGTAGTGTTCGGGGCAGCCTGGCAGCCGGGCTTATTCGCCCGGGGCTGGTGGCCGCTCCCGCCCGTGCGCTCCGGCCGCTGCGAGCGCCGTGGGAAAGCAGTGAAACCTCACAGCTGCCGGCAGCGCCCTCGGGCACCGTCCCGGGCTCACCCCGCCGCGCAGGACAGCCCGCGGGTCACCCTCCCACCCAGCCGGGGGACACAGCCACGGGGGGCACAGCCATCGAGGGGTACGGCCATCGTGGACACAGCTGTGAGGGACCACGGTCACGGCAGGGCACTGCCATCGTGGGGCATGGTCACCGAGGGACAGAGCCATCGGAAGGNGCGCGCGATCCCGGCCGTCCCGAATGTCCTGTCGGTCCCCGCGCACTGCTGCACCGCCCGTTCCGTTCTGTCCGTCCCGTCCCGTCCCGTCCCGTTCTGTCCCGCGCCGGGAGCAGCCCGCTCCCGGAGCTGTCCGTGCCGAGGCGGCCCCAGTGGGACCCTGATCTCGGGCGCTGCTTCCGTAGGAGCGGCAGCGGCGATGCCCGGAGTTTTCTCTCGGGGCCTGGAGTCTCAGTGCCCCTCTTCCCCGTGAGCCGGCCGGAGGGTGGGCACCGCTGTCCTTCGCACCAGCCACTTCATTCTCGGTGCTAATGGTTTTCTTTTTACAAGCACAAACCCCTTTGAGCAGAGAGGTAACTGCTTTAGGCTATATATAGCAGATAGCTTCAAAATCCAGTATTGAGCCAACTCTGGTGAAAAGGCGCCCAATGACTGTAATACGGTATTCAAGATCCTGATGTATCTAATCATGGAGGCTGAGATTGAACTGTGGATGTCCAAACATAGTTTGATGAATAATTAATCATGTAGAGCCTTGAAGAGCAGGCTCTCCCAGCAGTGTGTTGATGCGAGGTCAGGAAATGGTGATAGAGCAATGTACTTGGGTCATGTTGTGTTCTGGAGATCTTAAAGCTTGGATGGTCAAGGTTAACACTGGACCCTTATGTGAGGGTTACTTGGTGCTGCTGAAGATGTCCCTGGACTCCTGACATCCCATTCTCCTTTTAAGTCCATTGCCATTGCCATCTCTCCTTATAATTTAGTCACCTTCACGGATTCCCCTTCACACCGACTTTTTGCAAATTTTGTTTCACAGGGAAAATGGGCTGCCCCGAAAGTCAGCTTTTGTTTGGATGCAAGCTTCTATATCAATTAAATATGATGCATTTCAGGAATTTTGCCTTGATTTGGGATAATTTGAAAGCAGTTCAGGACAAAAGGTTTTCTTCTGTCTGTGCCCTGAGTTCTGTGTGGCACAACTGGCTGTGTGAGAAGGTGCCACAGTCACCTGTTGCACAGGGACAGGGATGTCTCACTGGCGTTTCATCGGTCACACAAAGGTTATGACCTAGATTCTTCCCGACATTTCCCTGGTCTCAGTTATTTGTGGCCACCATCAAGATATAAAAGTTTATGAGCACTCTGGAGTACAGGATCAGAGCTCAGAGTGGTGCTTATAAACTGGAGATGTTACCCAAAATCATCTGGGAATGGTCCTGGGCTAGGGAATCAAAGATGGAACTAGGAACACCTGGAGAAGCAATTGCAGAGAGGGATCTGGGGATTAGGATGGATCACAAACTGCCCATGCGTCAGCAGTGGGAGGTCTGTGTGGCAGAAAAGCCAAACCCAGAACCTCAACCTTCGCTTTGGGATGCATTACCAGGAGCATGGCAAGTGTGCAATTTAATTAGTCTCTTCAGCTCAGTGATGAGGAAACCAGGCTGATGGGCTGAGCTTTGAGCGTTGCACTTTATAGAGCTGTAGGAGAACTGGGGAGGAGATGACAGAGATCAGCTTAGAAAAATATGCTTTACAAGGGCGTGCAAAAGAAAGGGTTGTTTGGGCTGTAAAAGATTGAGGGAGGGAGAGGGAAAGGAGGAAGGGATGATGATCTTTACAGAGTGTAAGGTAGCCTTGCAGAGCAGCTGTGTTCAACTCCTCTGCACAGATGTGGCAGATAACCAGGTATCTCTTACCTGTGACTAGGAGAGTTTAGGTTTGGATATGGGAGAATATCATAAGTAGAAAGAGAAATGCAGCAGGGGAACAGAGTACTTGAGAAGGTGAGGAATCATGGTCCTTCAGGGAGGGCTTAGACTGGTGTCTCTTAGGCATTACATGGAGCTGCTTCCCTCTTGGAAAGACCACTTGAGATCCCATCCAATCCTTTGTTTCTGTGTGGCAATTATGAGATTTAAAAACAGTTATAGCATTTGCAAGAAGTACAGACTTCCTTCTCAATTCCTCCTTTATGGCTAAGGAGAAGTTAAGACACCTTTGCCTCATGAAACCAGGATTTTAAATGGAAGATTTTAAAGGGAGTCACACACTTCATTGCCTTGTTTAATCTTCTGAAAGCCATGGTGAAGCGCGCTCCCTTCTTGCCCCTCATTTCCTAATGCAAATTTCAGAGCTAAGGATCTCTTTTTATCCTGTTCCTGTGGAATGAGTTGAGTTGGACTTAAAAGGGGTAAGAATGAGGTCTATAATGAGAAATTGTATAGAGGTCAGAGATGTAATTAAACAGCATTGGGAGTTACCTTGCATAAACGCAGTGCTGTAATACCGACTTGGGAATCCTCAGAGGGTTCTTGAAAGTGCTTTTCTGTTACTCTTAAGAGCTGTATTGGGGAACAGGAAACTCTACATCAATTAAAAGGGCCATTGAAGTATTATTTTCCATCAGTGGCCAAGGTCCTGGAGAATGTCAACTCAGTTAAAGTGCACTTACACTGCGAAATTACAAAAACTCACCATGCCATGATGAGTAGATTGTCTCCTCATGAGTATTCAGGATCACATCTGCTTACTTCAGTGACAGGAGCAATTTAGCGTTGCAGAGGCACTTGGCTATGGAAGGAATAATTGAGGAAGAACCCAGTCTGAATTCCCCAAAGCCATTGGGGTTGGCATGCTCGGAAGTGATCAGTTCTGTAGGCGCTCTCTTTACCTCAGATGTTTCTCTGTCCGTAAAATGGCAATAATAGCTGGCAGGGAGATCAGAGACTCTTTGGTGTATCCAAACAGCTCCAAGAGCCTCAGCTGCCCTGGGTGCCTGTATGACTTCTGTGTCTAAGCCTGGAGTTTATTTTAGGTCCTTTCCAGCCTGTTTTGGGCTTGGTGGGGAGCAGATTTCCCAGTGTGGTGTTTCTCTAATGTGCTCCCGTGCGTGGGGAGCTCTGAACCAGGTACAGCCTCCAGAAGAGGGGCATGAAAAACGTGCAGGACGGGTGTGCCTGGGGAGGCTGGGATGGGAGGGTGCTGGGGTGCCTCGGGTGTCGCTGGGGCCGCCGAGCACCTCATCCCTGCTGCCGTAGCTGTCCTCAGCACCCCTCCCCTGGGTGATGCCAGGAGGCTGTGCCAACTCCAGTCTCCACGTAGAAGCAGGATGAGGGCTCAAGCCTTGGAGTCCTTTTCCCAGCAGGGAAGAAAGTGTTGGCCCAGGAGGTGTTTTTTACTTCAGCCCCTGTGTTTGTCCCACTACACATTTCTCCTGCGTGCTCTGTGCCCTGCGTGCATTCCCTTTGCCAGGGTGGCAGCCCCCTGTTCATCTTCCTCCCCTCCCCTCTGACAGCCTTAGGAGGTTTTGTTTATTAGATGCAAGCTGAGAGCCTTAAATTACTCTGATCTACTTTTCCCAGAGCCAGAGAAGACATGCCAGAGGCAGGTCTGCAGCAAGGTTCCTGCCTCCCTTTCCTCACCTTGGGATTTCCACTGCAGCTGTGATTTGCACTGATGCTGGCTGTGAGGCTGCTGGCTCTGAGGTGGTACCTGCTTATGTCAGAAAGGATCCTCGGGTTTGCATCTGTCCTGACCTGACAGCAGGACTTTGACTGCATTTTGCTGATTTTACTTCCTAAGAATTAACTGTGAGAGAAGGCATCATGCTTGATACAATTAAGAGCATTCTCTTGCAACTGGGTTCATTTGTAATCTGAATATCTTGCATTCTGTTAAACACCCTGCAAACCCCTCGATAAATTATGCTGCAATTATCAATAATACATGATGAATTGTGGTTCCACAGCACTTGCATCAATAGACAGTAATTGTGCCACCTTGTATTAGCCTTTCTATGCTTTTTTCCCCCCCTGATTCAGCATCAAAAGAGCAAGCTTTTAGCTCCTTAAAGCCTCTTGCATATCTTATATTGAAAAGTAAATGCAGCAAATAAATTTCAGTTCCACCACTTTTACAGGTTCAGCTGTTTGGAACCTTTACAAGAAAACAAACCAAGCACGGGGAAAGCATGAGATCTCCATTGGGTGGCCAGGAAGGGAACATAGTGCTAGGCTCAGGCAAGGAACAAGATCGTGGTGGCAGGAAAGGTTTTTAAAAATACACCTGCTCCCCCACCATTGCAGTTTGCTAGGTGGTGGATAGCACTTGCAGGTATGCCTTGCATTAACTTCCCACTCCCTGGCATGCATCAAAAATTATGGCATTGTTCTGCTGGAGTTTGCAGCCAGAGCTGGCAGGTTCTGCATGAGGTCAGGCAGGCCTGGCAAGAGATCCAAGGAACTGTCATTTTTCAGCCAAGAGGAGAAAATGGGTTTGTGTGATGGGTGGCATGCCACAAAGGGCACGTGTTTTCTGGGTGGTTTTGGGGAGAGGGGCTTCTCTAAATTTGGCCATGCTAGCAATATTCTGGGAATGCAGAACTAGAGTACATTTACATTTGTTGTTCACCTGAACAGGCAGGCCAGGGTTTCCCTTGGCTCTCAATGGAGCAAAGAGCTCCATTGCTTCCTCTCAGTGTCTGAGGGCACCCAGCAGAGGCAGAGTCCCTGTGGTTGGGGTCTCATCAGTCCCAGCTGTGTGCTGCCCAGGGGAGGGGGCTATCCCTCATCCATTGCCCACAGCTGCAGCCAGGGAATGAGGCAAATCAGCACAGTCACTGCACCTGGGTGTGCTCTGAGCCAGTACTGCTCCTCACATTCTTCTCTGCTTGAATCACTAGTGGTTTTCTTTTATAACATTTTAAAACGAAAGCATTTGTTGTCTGTCACACAAAGCTGGTGAAAGTTCTCTGTCAAGGCCATCCTTGATTCAACCTCTTCCAGGGAGAAGATGTGGTGTGTGTCCATGGCAGCTCCTGCCTGCTCTCTGGCAGGTACACACCTGGCCCAGGTGCAGGCATTTTCCCATCACACAGTGATGTGTGCAGCATTTCAGTATCTCTGTGCACACCAGCAGCATTTCCAAGGTGTCTCTCCCCATCTCCAGTGACAGAAGCCATCAGCAGGGGTTCTGACAATCTCCCAAGCCCATGTAATTATTCAGACCCCAGTCTGCCTATGGGAATTGTGAGGAGAGAATCAGTGAGGGAGCCCTGCTTTCCTGTGACAGAGCTGGTAAGTCATCTGAAATGGTGTGGGGAGGAATTCAGATGCATCCTGATAGGGCTTGGGCGTCTGAAGAGGAGCTGTGCCTGCCTGCAGCCAGTGTCTGTCAATCCCTGTGTTAGAGGGGCAGCCACAGCCCAGGGCTGCTCTGCAGCACAGCATACACTGTACATCTCCAAAAGCCTTGCTCTTATTCCTGTGGGTTATGTTGGGTTTTGATGGCTGCAAAACTCTTTTCCACATCCAGGAAGGAGCAGAAGGGCAGCAGTGCTCTGGTGCTCTGTGTGTCCCTGTCTGCAGATGGTGATGTGGACTGGAAGCAGCCAGCCTGGCAGTGGGGACGGCAACTTGAATTTCCAGCAGTTCTGTTCTACGGGGCAAAATTACATCCTGATGACTGATTTGTTGGATAAACAGGGAAAGGGAGTGGTAACATGCTTATGTCTGAAATTCTGAGTATTTGGAGGAGCTCATACATTTTTCTTCATGCAAAACTCTTGTCTAAAGCAGAATGGAGTAGTGGGGCTAGGAGCTCTAGGGCTGGGATTTCCCAGGAAACACAGCTTGGTCTAGAGGGAGAATGACCACAAATCCTGGGACAAATAGGTATTTTTAATTTACTTCTACTGTGAAAAGGATTTGAACATTTATCCTGCTAAGTCCATGTATCCAGACAGAATGTTTGTGCATGGAGCAAGGCATTATGCTGAGTGCCAGGCAGGAGCTGCAGAAAGGTGGATGTTGCAGCTTGTAATGGGAAAAGACTTTTAATGAGGATTTGTTGCCTGTGGCTGTGCAAGATCTTCTCTTCACCTGTATTTTGAAGAGCTATGATATTCCAGCTTCGTTTCACTAAGCTGTACACAACCAAGGAAAGAATGTCAGCTTAATATATTCTGAAGTGATACTCTAAGGGAAAACACTGCCAGTTTTTATGGGTCCACCATCCCAGACCTGGATGGGATTTTGTTCCTCAGGTTTTAGTTATAATTTGGAAATCACAGTATGAATGTACCATTGATAAGAGAACCCACATGTGTCGATTCCTTGTACCTTGTGGAAATGTCAGCATCTCTGGAAGAACCTGCTGGCATTCATTTTGAATATTTACTATAATGTTTAGAGACATGCATGTTCTGTTACTATTAACAAAGGCCCAGATACCATTTAAGAGAATTAGACCACAGGAAAACCTCTGAATTCAGGCTACTTGCTTAGTGTGTCTCATAGGACTAACTCTTGTACAGCTCATGTGTGATTGAACAGAAATCATTGCACTTCTTTCTCCAAAACTCTAAGAAAAAGGGACCTGTGTACCAAAACACTTCCTGCCAGCCAAAAACTCTTTGTCATGCATGACTATGAGGCTGTTTTGTAATCTGTCTGTCCACCTGAGAGGCGTAATTCACAAAGAATTTTATCTGCTTGCCCCGAACTCGGTGATCTGCTGGTAAGAGCCTCTGAGAGTGGCAGATCACTGACACCCTTCCTCTGTGGCTACTTGAAGGGTTAAGTGCTGGTTTTGTGAAGCCTGAAAGGACAAGGCTGGGGATGTTTCCTACCAGAAGCAAGTACTTCTGAAGAAAAAGTTCATTAATTTTGTGTCTCGTCAGCTGGTGGGGTTGTCTGTGAATGCAGGGTGTCCTGAACCCTGCACGGTGAGGGCTGGGCCTGTGCTCCTGCTCAGAGGGCTTCCTGCTGGTGAGAGGCTGCTGGCACTTCTGTCACTGCACAGGAACAACCTAAAGATAAAATCTGCATGGAGCACAGTGCCTGTGGCGAGCGTGTGGCTTCCTTCCTGGACTCTGCAGGTGAGGGAATCTGTTTGCCAGCCTGGATCTTCGAGCCTGCTTAATGCCAGTGCCCAATGCAAAAGTGCCTGCTGTCACATCATCCTTCCTCTTGTGGTTCTTGATGGATGTTTCACGGGTCTTAAATGGCAGCCCGTGGTCATAGCCTTGCATTGTCCCATGAGACTGAGTCACAAGATTGTCGTAGCTGTGACTTCCATCCTGCAGGTCTGCAGAGCTGACACTGCTCAGGTCTGCTGGAAGCACTGAAGAAGCCTCTCAAGTGCTTGGCACAGGACCTCCAATTTCCTGGCAGCACCTGTGTGCTCATCAAGAACACGTTTTGTCACCGCTCGTGTTGTGCAGCCAGCAGAGCCGGGCTTGTAGAGCAGGGGCATCTTGGGGTGTTCTTATGTAATGGCTCTCGATTTAACCACGCTGCCATACACTTCATGACTCACTGCCAGCCTTGGGAACTTATTTCTGCACACTGGTGAGGCTCTACTAGAAATTTGTGTTTCTGTAAAGGATAAAAAGCAAAATGCTTTACTCACAAAGAGTGGAAGATGTTCCCGAACTCCCAAGAGCTGTGACAGTGTGGGCTTAGCTGCTGATGGATGGCACAAACTTCTACTAATGCAAAAGCTGGTTGGCAGTAGATTGGATTCCAGGTAGAGCATTTCTCCCTCTGCATGTAAAGTGACCCTGGTTTAATGTGTTGTGGTTTTTCTTCCAGCACCTCCATGAATTTATCTGCCCACAAGATACAGAGTATGTTTTCATAATGGCTTTGATTCTTCCACTAATCAATTTTTATGTAGTGACTGATCACAGAACTCAAGAAGTGCAGTTCGTGCCATTTGGAGATGTTTTTGCCAATAGTTGAGTATATTCACATAGAGGGAAGTCAAAAACCTACTGGGAAAGTGAAAACTGATTGCTTGGCAACTGGGCCTTGTTTTTAACATAGCCATACTTTAATTTAGGCCATGTAACAGTTGGAATTTATATGTAACCTACGTTGTAAAACAATTTCAGCAAGAGGCATGCATTTGTATTCTTGTTCTCACTGGTGGCTGCAGAGCTTGAGAGCCCACATGTCTGCTCTCAAGCTGCTTGTTTGGCTGTGTGCTTGCACCCAGCCCTGAAATGACTCCCTGCTGTGCCCAGCTCTGTGCCAGGCTCTCTGTCCCTCTCCCTGCCACACATGGTGCTGGTGCACATCCATGACTGTTGCAGGCAGGGTCCTTGGCTGTTCCAGGCTGTGTAGCTGCCTGGTTGGATTTCAGTGCTTTCCCAAGCCTGAGCCCCACTCCAGGTGTTTGCACTCACTCACTCACTGGTCCCTGGTGAAAGGTTGGCACAGCATCAGGTGTGCCAGGGTGAACTGACCAGCTCTTGCAGCCTTCCTGCAGTCCACGAGCATTAGCCCAGCTGTAGGCAGGGCAGGTGGAAGGACATACTCACCTTTTGCTTTGTTTTTCCTCCCTATGCCACTAGACCTTGGTCTGCTGGCACAGGAGCCATTCTCCAGCTGGTCCTGTGGGATCTTGCTTCTCTGGATGTGAAGCTGAGGGCGATGCTCTCACCTCTGCCAGCACTGGCTCACCCTGCCACAGCAGAAAGGTGTTTGTGCTCCCAGTCACTTGCCTGCAGTGGCACTGTGTGACACAATGGCTCGATGTGATATCCTCCTGCTCCACCTCCACTGGTGGTACTTGGGCTTTTATGTGTTGATGCAGAGCACTGCTGGATCCCACACCCCCCCAAAGGGAGCATTGGTGCCCATACTTGCACTCCTCAGCTCCATGTGGTGATGTGTTTTGGGCACAGGCAGGGAGAGCAGTCCTTTTACATCCCCAGAAATGGGTTCTCTAGAGGCTTGTGGTAGAAATGGCTTGGTTTGAGTGGCGTGTGAATGGAGATGTGCATGAGGCACCAGGAACAGCGCTGGGACAAGGGTTAAAAGAGTGTGTTGGGAATAAGGACCCTGTTCCCAGCACTGGAGCTGAAGAACATGGTGCTGTCCAGCCTGAAGGCTCCTGCTCCCACACAGCCACTGCACGGATGATGTGTCAGCAGGAGATGCTGGGCTCTGGCCACAGGAAGGGAACAGGTACAGCACGTCTCATGGGCCATTGTTTCTCCTGTCAGGCGTCAGGAAAACACTATGGCCACAGAGATGTGTCTATTCCAAGCTGTGAATCCCCACCTCCTGCCCCAGCTGAGGGTGCATCCTGTGGGTGCAGAGTGCTGGTCTTTAGAGAGGACTTTTCCTTCAAGGACCTGGTGAGCTGTTCTGCTTATCTGAGAATTCCCTAGAAAGCATTCCATCGTATGCAGAGGCTCAGGGTGCCCCCCTGCAGCATGTACCACACACCTGGAAGACAACTGGATGTTGTGTCTTCAGTCCCCTTGATTTCCAGGCAATGCCATGGTTTTCTGGGTAGTTTGACACGGAGCTGTGCTGATGTTGCTTTGTTTCCCTGTCAGTACACTGACTGGCTGCATGGAAACCATGGGCTGCTGAAGCTTGAGCAGATGGTACACAGGGATGGGGTTGTAGAATAAATATTTAGCACTAAACCATTTTTGCTATTTTCTCTACTGAATTTTAAAAATATCTAGTGTAACTTGGGGGATAAAATTTCTCAGGGGAATGTGTAAGAAGTGGCTGTTCTGGCCTTTGGGGGTGGGTTTGGAAGGGATTTTGGAAGATAAATATCCTTCGATTCAGAGCTTGGGTAGTGTTGCCCAGCTGCTGTGCTGGCAGAAGTAACCAGGGCTGTGCCACACTTTCCATGCCTGTGCTTCTGTGTTTTTGGAACCCAGCATGGAGCTGGGGTTAGTAGCACCTGTGGTATGGGTGACATTCTCCAGATACTGAAAGGAAAGAGCTGCTCCAGAACACACACGTGGTGTGTGCTGCTGCTCACTGCCTTGTTGGCTGTTGGCATTCTGTTCCCTTACAAGGGTTAGTGAGCAAATACGGCCCCTTTAGGAGGGTTTATGGCTGCATCTCTCAAGCCTTCAGGGTTGCTTTTTCTTTAAGTCCAGTAAATCCATGTAAGCAATGAGAGTAAAGAGCAGGGATGATGGAGGAAGCTCCAGGGTCTGTTTGCATTTAAGCGTTACCTGCTCTTAAGCTGATGTGCACAGAAACTCCTCAAAGGCTTAGAGAGCTCACAGCATGTACTGTCATGATTCTTTTTGTATTTAAAACAGATCAAGACAAAAGGGCATTAAAATACAAATTTGATGAGGATAAACTTCCTGATTTTTTCCCTCCTCTGTGCTGGTTTCCTGTGAAAAGCGTGGAGTCAGGGGCTGGCACAGCTGTCTGGCTGTACAGCAGGGAGGGAACAGCTCCACAGGAGAGAGCTGGCAGCTGTGTGGAATTGCTCCTAGGTAGCCACTGCCAAAACATCAGTGGCCTGGTTCTTCCCTTCCCTGCTTGGATGGGGTCTGGAATGGGATGGAGTTGTTACTGCTCAGATGGAGGTGCTTCTTTGAGAAGGAGCTGTTTGCAGTGATACATTCCTGTTAGGGCAGAGCCTGCCAGCCCTTCCTGCTGCACTTCCAGCCTGCTCAGGTCCTGGTGCTTGGCTACTTTTTCTGTTGTTCCTTTGCTGAGTTGATTTGCGCCCTTGGAGTCTCTTCTGTGATCCCTTATTGGGCCCTTCTAGTTCTGCCAGAACTCCTGCAGGTCTGTGGAATGTTCTGTTTGCATTCCCCACACTAGAAATTTGTTTGAGCAATCTCAGTGCTTTTTCAAAGTTGTTTGGACAAAGTGCAAAGCAGAAATACCACTTGCATTGAGGTGCTGCATATCTTTTATCTACGAGGCTTCTTCAAGGTGGACAATCAGTTCAGTTATGCCTTATTGTAACCATCAATGGTCCAGTTCAGCTCTACTTGAGCCTGTAAATCTGGCAGTGCCTCAGTGATCTGAAACTTTTTCCGTTTCCTCTGGTGGCTCATTCCACATCTTTTGTTCACCATGCAGCCCATGAGGATTTTCTGGATATGACATGATGTCTATTCTGTACATCACAAAGAAGTGTAGACTGGGCGAGCAGTGGGGCTTTTCACATGTGCCATCTGTAAATGTCCTCCAGGTTTCTCCTTCCATTTGTTCTCACCCCTCTGGAAAAGTTAGTACTGTGCTCTAAGTGTAGTTTGGAGTTGTGATAGTCCTCAGCAAGCATTTATGGGTAGGGCAAGCTTTGTTTGCAAGGGTTTGTTGTTCCAAGCTGTGCAGGTAACTGGAGAGAGGAGGAGGAAAGCCAGAGCAGTAATTTTGTCCACTGCTCAGGGCTGGAAGGCCATGGCCCCAGGTAAGTACTCAGCCCAGCATCGCACTTCCCAATGGAATTCTACTCTGCTGGGCACTTGGCAACAACAGGTGTGGTGGGCACCTCCAGCAGGCTGAGGATGCTGAGTGCCCTCCATAAACCTGTCCAGGATGTGCAGCAAGCTTTGCCTTAGTCCGTGAAGGAGGAGACCCTCCCTTGCCCCAAGGTTCTGCTGTGCCAGCCATGAATCCCTACCTGGTTCCTTCCCATGCCCTCCAGTTGGGCTGGTGAACCTGTGCCATTGTTGTGGTTTCACACAGGGCCCTGGGGGGCCCTGGAAACCCAGGTGGTTTGATAACCTTTGTACTGTCCTGGGGCTGCTGTGCCAACGCCAGCAGCAGGGCACCGCTCCCTTCAGAGCTGTCACCACCTGGCAGACAGCTGCCACAGGCCACAGAGCACTGCACATCCACCCCCTGCTTCCCAAGAGCCAGGCTTGGCTCTCCTGCCACACCCAGGGGCTGTGGAACAAGGGCCACCAGAAGAGCTCTCGGTTGTTCTCCATCTCTGGCTGTGAGGAAAGCCAGTGCTCCTCATCTCCAAGGTTTCCACACACAGAACAGCTGTGCTGGGAGCTCTCCTGGGAATAATGCAGATCCCCTCCAAGGCAGTGCTGTCTCCTGTCACACATGCATTATGAATGCTTCCTTTGCCTTCACTCCTTCAGAGCTGTGTGGTATTTAATTAGAGGGTTTTTATGTTCTTCATAGTGGGACCAATTCCTCTCCCATGTGAGCTGAATTTTTGGCAGGGTTGGGAGTGGCAATAGCAAAGTCTGCACAGCTGGAGTGAGAATCCCATTGGACTTCACAAGGGGGAACCACTGCTGCTGTTACACAGGTGTATGTTCAGGCAGCACCAAGTCACCAGTATTTGGGAAGCAGCTCCCTGCTGGTGAACAGGACACATCCCTCCACACCCTCACTGGGGGCCTGTGGCAGCCATGGACTGTGCTCTGGGGTCACAGCTCCAGCCCCTCTGGAGCATCCGCCACAGCCAGAGGCACAGAGATTCCACTGGGATCAGAGCCAGTTCACCTTCAGCCCACCTCTGCTTGGGACTTCCACAAGTGCTCAGCCCACACAGGAGCAGTTCCTAAGCTGAGCCAGGTCACGTTCAATAGCTGCTAAGTAGCAGGTCTTGGTTAACCTTGCTGATTTTTGGAGATAGATGAGCTGGCAGATGGGAGGCTGTAGAAGTATTTGTTCCAGCAGCTGCAGGGGGAAAAATACATATGAAAAAAAGCTTTTATCTTTCAGTTAATAGATGTCTAAATGCCTTGCATGCGAACAAATATCCATGGTATGTATTGCTGACTTAGACTTGTAAGATCCACAGCTCTCTCCTACAATTTTCTGAAGTGCAGTGCAATTCATCATGTTATTTATTAGGACTAAGTCCTCCTTTTGAGAGGGTAAAACTTGAGAATGTGTTATAAGAAACCTCCCTCCTGAAAGCTGGACTTTTTTTTTCTCAATATATCAAGCACATTAATGAGTGTTAGAGGTAAACCAGAATGCTGGGATGGAGGGAAGTGGAAAAGAAAATTTTCCAGCCACACCTCTGCTTATTTCATGGTTAAGTTATTTTGTATTAGCCACGGAAATTGCTGCCATTTTGTGTCTGTTTGGTGAGGATGCATGCAGACTGCCCAATTTGCAAAAAATCAGAGAGAAATGACCTCGTGGCTTTTTTCAGGGTTTTGAGAGCAGGACCTCTATAATACAGCTTCCAGTCAATCAGCCACATAGTTCTGGTTATTAGTGCCACAAACATAAAAAATTTTCCAAGTTGTCTGAGTTTGCTGGAGATGTGCAGGTGATGATAGAACTCCCTGCTCTGCTGGGTCCTGCCTTAGCCTGCTGGCAGGCTCACTGGAGGCACGGAGCCAAGGCTTTGGGGAACAGCATCCATCTGAATTGGCAATAGAAATCCTATTCCTGTGCACAGAGCAACAGGGAGATGAGCACTGCCCAGCACTCACTTCCTTGGACATAGCTGAATAGTTGTTCTGCAGTTGAGTGTTGGCTGTAGCATGTGCCAGGACCCTGAGGATTTGGTTTGTGTGCTGGCACAAGGGCCAGCTGAAGAAACGGAGGAACAATTGTCCCTTTCTTGTTGTGCACAGGCTGCTGTCACTTCGAGGGGTCAGACAGAGGAGCAGTGTTGGTGGGGGATAATGCCTCGAGCAGGGAGCAGGCTCAGGGGGACAAATGGTTAACCTATAGACCTATTTCTGGGGTCTCTCATTTCATCATCTCACCTGTCAGCCGGTGGCTGCCATGGACAGCCAAGACTTAACCATGGCAGTCATTCTGGCAGAGCCTGATTTCACACAGTCGCTGTTTCCAGGAGAGGAGCAGGCTCTTGTTTCCCCCGAGCCCTTTTGTCTTGGTGGTGGAAATGCAGAGCCAGAACTGTGACACCTCTTCACAGCAGCTCTTAAAGTGCACAAGAACTTCCCAAACTTCTGCAAATGCAGCAAATTTCTTTTCACAGGATTTGGAGTTTGATTTTTGGACACATGTTTGACATGTGCAGTATTTTTCCTTCACCACCTTCCGTATAGGCAGCTGTGGGGAAGCGACCCAGGAAACAACTTTGGATGTGGTGTCTCATGTGGCATCTGCATTTGTGCAGAACACTGTCATTTACAGGAGTGTTCATCAGCACAGCGCAGTCACAGCGTTTTTCAGCTGACTTGGAATAAATAGGCAGTAAGTTCTGAGCTAGTGTACTAGATGGGATGGAGCAGAATAGGTGCTCAAAGTACTGTTTTATCACAGCCAGCTGTTCAGAGTCAGCAAAAATATTGCTGTTGATTTCCACGGGTATTTGATCAGATTGAGATGGATTATAAGAGAACCTGGGGACTTGTGCTTCTGGGGGCATTTCTAGTGAAAAAGCCTGGCAATCCTGCAAGCTGCAGGAGTGGGGGGCAATCTTATTTCTAATTTCTGCATTTATTTTTTGTAGGCTGCATCCTGGCTGATATGTTTCCATGCATTATGTAGAGTGAGGGGTGGTAACCGAGGCTGTGAGCATAGCGTTGTCCACAATCCAGTCTGAAGTCCCAGTTCTGAGCACCTGGTTGTGTTTTGAAACAAGTTTAATCTGTTTAAAATTGCCTCTAAAACCAGCTAAGACTTGACAAACTTGTACCAGAATTCTAAAGAAATGTAGAAATCAGTTAACGTGGAAAATTCTCTTTGCTGTGTTGGCCAGTTCCTGCTTTTCCCTGGCAGAGCTTGTCCTTGGAACGTGAGGAATGTTTCAGCCCCCGTGAGGTTGCACAGACAGGCTCTGAAATCCTGTGCTCTTTACTCCTGCCCTGGAATTAGTGCCAGCAGGGCAGTCCTGAGACATGCAGGGAGCTGCTGTGTGTGGCTGCAATGGAGAAACAACCAGCTGAGCTCCCAGCAACTCCTTGGCTGACCTGGCCACCACTCTTCTTCTTTTCCCAAAAGGGGAAAAACAAACACCAAAAAAGTCAAACTGAGGAGTCTTTGCTTTACCATTCCATGCCCATGCTGTAAGCTTCCTTGGCTTAAATAAATACTTTCTATTCCCAACATCCCTCAGTCTTCTGCCAGCACATGGTGACTGTTTTAAGTGGAAAAACAGAGTCCTGTTGTACAGACACCTTTTTTATTCATCCTGGTAAAATCTTCACTGGACCCTTCCTTGGACTCTTCAAATAGAGATGGCACAGAATTGAGTTGAAGAAATGTTTTTCACCAGTGTCTGGTTTTATTTTATCATTGGTTGTCAAAGGAGCCCATACAGAAGCACTCCAAATCTATGGATAAACAGAGCATCATGGTTTCAGGCAAGGGCAGGCTGCACTTCAGTTTCCATGAGCTGAATTTATCAGACACTATCCCAGCCAGCAGCACAGTAATCATCAGCTGTGGGGCTTTGCAAGGCAGTGGCATATTTAATGTTCACTAATTTCACAGAAGGATTTCTGGGAAGCAGCAGATGGCAGGAAGCCGTGGGCTGCTGCTGTGGCTGTGAGGGTGAGGAGCTTCCTAGGGAAGTTCTGTCCACAAGATCTGAGAGACCTCCAAGGGACCCCATTGCTCAGAGACCGCCAGAACCAAGGATCTGTGCTGGAGGAGTGAGAGCTGTGCTCTGCCTGTGGCTGGAGCATGCAGCTGCTGGATGCCAGCACTCATTCCTCTGAGACACAGCAGGTTTAGGAGCTACAGCACGGTAGAGAGATGGCAAGTGGAGAGGATGGCTTTGTGTTTCCTGTCATCCAGCCATAAACAGACGGGAAAAGCTTGATTTGTTGTCACTGAGCTTTCCCCTGGCTCTGTTAACAATTACCATTGCACAGATCGTAGGGAGAAAACATTGGATGAGGTATTCGAGGGGAGCTGGTCAAAGCTATTCACACACTTCCCTCTGCTGCCAGCTCTGTCTGCGCTCTCCTCCCATGGCACACGGGTGGGCTTTTCCCTCGTCGTGCCTGGAGCCTCTCCCAGGCTCCAGGCTCTTCCTTCCGTTCCGTGGCCTTTCTGCTGTGCTCCCTGTCCTTGGGCTACGGGGGCTGGAAGTCCCAGCCGACTTTCACGTGGGCCGTTTCCCTTCCAACAGCACTGCGGGGTGGGAAAAGCCTTCCCGGTGCTCGAGGTTCCCGGTGACGTCCCGGAGCTGGCAGGGACAGGGACAGGCTGTGCGGGGCCCCGGAGCGCCGGCAGCACCCGCGGCTGCCGACAGAGCTCTTCCCAGGGCCGGGAGGGGTTCCCAGCCTCCGGGGGATTCTCTGCTAGGAGAGGCTTTGCAGGGGGAGCGAGCCCTTCCCTGGGGCTTACAGCAGCCTGGTCTAGTCGGAGATGTCCCTGCGGACAGCAAGGGGATTGGAACTCCGTGATCTTTAAGGTCCTTCCCAACGCGAGCCGTTCTGCGAAGTTCCAAAGGAATGGGTAATTCAGGGGGAAAGGCTGCATCTGCCTCTGAGCTGGAAACACACCAGCACTCAGCCTTTCTTAATGCAGGAGCTTTCTGCCCCTCACCTGGAGAGCTCCAAGCGCCCACACAGCCCCTCCGTGCTTTAGTGCATTTGCTGCCTGTGCAAAGCAGGATCTGCAGCGCGTGCAGCAAAACTCTTCCGACAGCCCCGCTACTCACAAGGCTTCTAGAAATTTGTGCTTTCCCAGTGGATGAGCCCCTGGGGAGACATGAATCTTTCAGAGGCTTCATGCAAATAAAATGCAGCATTTTACAATCTCAGGCATAGCCTCGGGTTTCTCAGTTTTTCCTGACATAGTCCCAATTTTCTGCTCTCTTATTTATTTGTGTTAGTGAAGATGTTCGGTTCACACTTTGTTCTGCTTGATATAACCAACATAATCCTATTTTCTTACTACTTAACTAGATAATCAAGATGCCAAAAGCATTTCTATAGCCTGGAAATTCCCTTATTTTCTGCCTTAGAATTCTAATTGTAGTTATGTATGAACTTCTGGTTTATAATGTGGAAAAACACGATTTAGTCCCCAGAAACAAAGAACCTGGAATTGTGTACAAGGAGACTCACTGGAATAATAGTAATATAATAAAATTTTGATCATTGTAGCAAAGATGTAAGCTAGAACTTACATGTTATGTTTAGCGGGGAGGAAGCCTCTGAGAACTTGTCAGTTTTCTTTCTCCTAGAAGACAGGGTGGGCAGACTTGGCATTATTCTCACTTCATGGCTATGGAGTTGTGTCCCTGGAGTAAATTCTCCAGGGTTAGTCATGTCCTACAGCTGTCCTTGAGGCAGGGTCAGGGGGAGGAGCAGCACTGGGGTACAGGAGGTTGTGATTACCTGCAGCATTATGTGTCAGAGGATCCATACCTGGAGAGGCCACGAAAGAAGCAGCAGCTGCTGCCGGCAGGGAACCGTTGGTGGTGTCCAAGGGTGTCAACATCATCGCTTCTGTTCAAACTCAAAGACAACCTTTGAACGCCGCTCCTCTGTGTCCCCACAGGTAAATACGTCTACCAGCCCATGACCCCCGTGGAGCAGCTCCCCAGCACCGAGATCCCCGTCCGCCCCCGGGAGTCCCCCAACACCATCCAGATCTCGGTGTCGCTCACCGAGCACTTCCTCAAGTTCGCTCCCGCGTTCCAGCCGCCGCTGCCGCCCGAGGCGCCGCAGTTCTGCACCATCGCCGACCTGTTCATCGACAACTACCGCGTCAAGTGCATCAACGGCAAGATGTGCTACGTGCAGCGCCAGCCGCCCGCCCCACACAGGGCAAAGCCCGACGAGGGCTCCGTCCGCAATGCCTTAATCACAAAGGAGAGCAATACACCAAAACCAGAGCACTGCTCCTCCCCGGCCAGCTCTGAGGACTCCGGCATCAATGCGGTGGGGGTTCACTACATGGAGTCGTGTGACGAGGACACGGAGGGGGTGGCCGAGCTGAGCTCAGAGGAGGATTACAGCCCGGATAGCAGCTGGGAGCCGGACGAATGCCCGCTCCTGTCGCCCTCGCAGTGCGAGATGGAAGTGATTGAGACTATAGAAACCACTGTGTGACCACACAAGTCGGCATCGGCTCAGTCCGCTTCCTTCTCAGTAATGTTGCTTTTGTAGTTTTTCTATTTTCTGTTTTTTCTGACAATCCCTTTTTTCCAGTGCACTTGATATTTCAGATTCCTGTCACGGGAGCGCGGTCACAGGACTTACATATGGTGAACTAGCAGCAGCCTGAGCAATTTTAACACGTTCTCAGCCTGATCAGCTCTCCCACGTCTGCACGTAAGGTAGTGACAAATCTTAAGACTTTTCTAGCAGAAATAGGCCCTTTTGTTGGTCTGAGTTACCCCACACACAACTTCTCACACGAGGATGTGCCACCCACTTGAGATGTTTCCACCTGTCGGGTTGTTGGCAGCGGTCCCTCAGAGCATGGGGGGTGCACACCTGGAGCAGCAAACTGAGGTGCCCTTAGTGTTTCTCAAACAGCTACATGAGGCTCCTCCCATCTCTCTCTGTCCTGGCGCCTTGTCCGGCCTCTTCCCTAGTGCTGGTGCGACCCTGCTCCAAGGCTGTCAGCACCACGCTTCCAGCAGGTTGGAATGGCAAGCTAGAGAATGCACAAAGTGCCTCCAACTTTTTCTCCAGGCTATGCACCGAGCAGCTGCTGAGGTAGGCCAGGCTCTGAAATCTCCTGAGGAGGCAGGTCTTGCTCTGGAGAGGGATGAGTTGCCTGAATCCACCTGGTCCCTTTTCTCTGCCTGGATCTTGGGAAGGAGGTCTGGCTTTTGCAGGTGGGCAGGAGGGGGAGCAGGCATAGGTGGGGCATGGCCATCTAACCAATACCACACTGGACTGGGGAGTACCAGGACAGGTGAAGGAAGCGACTACCTCCGAACACCCGCCCTCGGCTCCATCTCTGCCTCCTCCTGGGCTCTTTGGTGCCGGACACTCAGGACCAAATGGCCTCAGGGCCTGCATTTGCCTGAAGAATAACAAAAGTTTAAACAAAAATAATTTTACCAGCCACACCACTGTGTCGGCAGAGCTTGGGGACAGTGCGGAGATGCCCCTGGGAGGTGGCCCACGGGCTCGGTGGCATGTGAGCTTGTTAAAACACAGCCTAAGGTCATCCTAGTGGACAGAGGAGGCTTTGGCTCCTGCTCTGTCGCTCCCAGTCCAGGAGCAGGTTCGGAGCAGGGGTCCCTCACCCAGCTGTCTCACAGGAGGTTCCGTTTCAGCCCTGCTTGAAGGAAACAAAAATGTCACTCAGATTCCAGCCAGCTCCATGGAGCTGGAGCCAGTAACTCCTGTGTTCTGCAGCGTTACTGCCATTCTTTGTGTAGTTGCTGTTTGCGTTTCAGAAGTCCCTGGTGAATCCAAGGCTGTAAAAACGTGTACAGTTAGTGACTGATCCTAGATTATAGTCTGTGGTAGAGGGTGGCTCATCTCTCACTGTATCCTGACAATGTATTCCCAATTTTATACACTTTGTAATCAGTATCTTTAGAAGACATTTAGGCAACAGTGTGAGTCTGTGCACATGCGCGTCTAGGAGTTTCCATGGGTGGATATAAAGTAACACTGTACTTTTTAGACTAAGACTTTCAGACAAAAATAATAGGTTTTATAGTTTTGATGACTTACATAAAAATGTGCAATGCTTGTGAAATGAGGAACTTGGGCCATTGCATGAATGGATACATTCTCACAAGGCACCTGAAAATACTCTGTTTTTCTGAGGGCATTTAAACAAAGGCTGTAGTAAAACTAAATAGGATTTATTTAGTTTTTAAGGGCGGGGTTATCTTTCTTGGCTAACTACGGTTTCTAACATTTTTGGTGTCTTTGGACCATTCAGACACATTCCATAGGTAGAAGGAAACATTATGTATAAACCTACAGCATTTATTCATATTTAACCTTTCAATTGTAACCTGAGTGGGGAGCTGAACGAACTCACTCTCATGCCCAGCCTCTGAGCTTTCCTCCCAGAAAGAGAAAGGCTCTTCCCTCCCCTGGGAACGGCTTCTCCTTCCCAGGCAGGATGGGTGGGCTGGCACAGCACGGCCTTTCCCAAGGGTAGGGAGCTCCTCACCAGTTCTCCCCAGGGCACCAAGGGCAGGGAAGGTGAGCAGGACCCCCCTGCCCAGCACAGCTCACCTTGTTTGCAGGCAAGCAGGAGCCACAGCCCTGTCTGGGCACTGGCTGGGAGCGCGGTGACCTCGGGGGGTGCTGGTGGCAGAGACTCCGCAGGGTCCTGTCCCCATCAGGATCCATTCTTTCTTAACTGTAAGTAATTAGCAATACCCACAAGCTGTGAGTGTCTCCTACCCAGGATTTGTTCAGATGTCTTAAGCACAATAAGCTGCCTCTTCCTTCTGTTGTTCCTGGAAAATGTCAGCGGCGCTCTGGGGAGTGCCGGGGCTGCCGGAGAGCGCTCGGGCGGGCCCCAGCCGCGGGGATCTCCTGCTCCATCACACACCCGGCTCGGGAACGCTCCCACGGAAAACGGGGCTCCTTCCTTTGCACAAACACGGGTGTGGCCGTGTTGTCGCAGCCACGCCCTGGGCTGGCTGCTCCCCCTGCCAGGGAGAGGTGTGTGTGTATTTCCTCTTGAATAAAATACTGAACAACTGGCCTTCTGCTTGTCCTAACTGCCTGTGTGCTTTCCGTGCTAGAGAGAAGCATTGCGGGACTTCCAGCAAAGGAAGGGCTGCTCATACCCCCAGAGCCAGGCAGACAAAGGAAATAACCAGGGGGAGCACACCAGGCCCTGCCAAGTGCTGAGGCTGGTGGGCCCAGCTCTGACTCATCTGGAAAGAGCTGCTCCAGCTGATGTGTGGCCAAATTCAGCTCCCTGACTTACCTGTGCCCAGGTGTGGCTGTAGGCTGGACACATCCCATGGTAGTTCTGCTCAGGGGCAGGAGGTAAGCACACAAGGCACCTCAGGCCCCAAGGCACTGCTCCTGCCCAGGTGAGCTCTGCACAACACCTGGTGCTTCCATGTTCCTTGGAGGCAGCTGTGCTGCTCCATATTCCTACCATTCCAGATGAGCTCTGCACAGATCAGCCATAGGAGTTCTGTGCTCACAGGGAGAGCAACACCTACCTGGTGCTGTGCTCTAGGAGCAGCTGGGACCCTGAGGGCACCCCAAAACACCCAAGTGCCAGTGCTAAAGTGAGCAAGGGGAAGAGGAGTGTGACAGCACAGAAAGCCCACCAAAAGTGGGTTGGTTGGGTGCTGAGAGCAAAGTGCTAAAGGTTCTGTGACCATCAGTGCCCATCACACCCACCCTCTATCCCTTGCAGTCCCCAAGGGCCTGAGGCACCTTTTTTACACACACACTCCTCCCACCCCCAATACAGGTACAACGAGGTGAGAGGGGAACTTTGAGCTTCACCCATAGGCACAAGATGTATTTTTGTCTTACCAGCAGCCCACTCATAGAAGTGCAGAAGTCACACAGGGAAGTCAAACCAAGGGCCTCTTTAATGGGTTGGTAGAACACAGTGTGTGCAGGTCAGTTTCCTCACACAGGTGTCATTTCCTGCATTCTTCAGCCTTCTCCAGATTTGCCCATTCTGTGCCCCCAGACCCCACGGCTGCTGCCATGAGATAGCAAGGCCAGGCCTTGCCAGAAGAGCTGCTTTTAGCGGAATACAGAATCCAGGTGTGGTCCCCAGCCACAGAACCAGCACAGCATGGGGACATGGGGCCTCTGGGCACAGGACAGGCTCCTCCAGCAGGGCAGAGCCGATTTGGTTACTTGGAAAAGTTCCTACTGCTGCCATGAGCCCCTGGGTCGGCACAGGCAGCCCTTCCTGTGCCTCAGCATGCTGGAGCTTATCCCAGAGTTCCAGCTTCCAGCCCAGCTGCCCCACGACTGCCAAGGCAGAGCTGGGGCATCACCCAGCTACGACCCACCAGTGCCCAGTGAGGGTCAGCACAGGGGGTTCTGGGAAAGGTGGTGTGGGGGAAAATCCCATGTTGTGGTGGGAAGGCTTCCCAGCAGCAGGTCCTGGGAGCAGCCGTGGCCCGGCGGGGCAGGAGCACTACTCCTCAGCCAGCGGAGGGGGCGTCAGGTGCAGCTGGAAGTTCTCATTCTGGAAAACGCTGCTGGTGGCCGGGTCCCCGTGGGAAACACTGAGCAGCCCGTGCTTGTCACCGCCGCCGTGGCCCCCACGCGCCAGCTCCGTCAGGAGAGCCAGCTGCAAGGAAAACCCCCCTGGTCACCCTGGAACATTCCTGCAGGGTACAGAGAGCCCAGGGCGTCACTGTGTCCCTGCTGCAGCGAGAGAAACCTTAACCCAGGTAAAGCCAAGGGCATGGATGGCATGGAGGGACCCTACAGAGCTCTGTGCAGGTCACCAGTCCTCAAATGAACAACTTGCCAGGGGCCTTTAGGTTGCTTTGAAGTCATATAATTGAAAAACAAACACAGAAAGAACTGAAAGTGCCAACAACCACAGCCAAAACAGGCAGGAGGCACAAGGAAAATGCCAGGGACAGAGGGAGCTGTGCTCTCCTTGGGACAGCGGGGGGGGGCATAGGAGGAGGGAGTGCTCCAAGTGACTGCAGGAGCTACAGTGTCTAGAGGGGAGCTTAGTTACAAATCCAGGAAGGATCACCCCATGGACACTTGTCAAGCCCAGCCACAAAGCCAGAGGCATTCCCATGGTTTCCCTGCCAGTGGCTTCCCCAGCATGGCTGCCTTGCAGTGTGCCATAGCCAAGTGCCAGCACTAGACCAAACCCCAGAGGAAAGCTAGAGCCCTCGCTTGCCAGTGCCAGTGTCTGGCTTGGCAACATGAAAAATGCCCATCAACAGTTTAAAAGCAGAAGGAAAATGGGGGATACGTACTCGGGAGGTGCCTCGGTTGAGTCGGCAGAGCTGATCAAAAGCCTGGATTTGCTGAGGATCCAACACAGACTCTGAACTCATCTGAGAAAGAGTAAGAAAGTTACAGAAACCACTGCGAGCAGGCTGTCAAGTTCCTACACACATAAATTAATTCCTGGGCCGGGAGCAGTCCATCCACAACCTGTTTGGGAGGTTAGCCATCTTTCCCTTGCCATGAAGCCACTATGTGCACCCCAGGTTTGGGGGGGAAAAATGAGTCCCGTTCTTGCCCAAAGGACAGTTACACCCCTGCATCCATTGTGAGATTGCTGGGCTCTGTCCCTGATGGCACAGACTGACACTACTGGGATACCTCTGAGGAAGGAAAAAAGGCATGGGAAAACTCGGTCACAGCCAGCTGGGAAGAGAAGTCACGGGCCTCTGTGGCCAAGCAGCCTCTCCAGGCTCCTGCCCAGGCGGCAGCAGCTGCTTCCCCCAGCCCTTTCCCGTGTCCTGGCACCGCGGCACGGGAACGCTGCGAGGGGACACGGGCTGTGTGTGCTGCCACCCCATGACTCTGCCAATGACTATTAACATCTACTGGCACCCTGTAATGGCATCATGAGGTCCTTGTCCTCTAGTGGGGTGTTACGGACTGAAAGCTGGGAAATGAGGGGCGGAAAGGACGTGAGTCATACAGCAGTGGCAGCCACGTCCCCAAGACTGTGGCCCTGCCCAGCTGTGGGGTACAAAGCCAAATGTCCCCCAGCAGTGAAGGGCAGCTGTAGGTGAGGGCAAAGAGGGGGCCCAGAGCTGCACCAAGAGCACTGAGGCAGAGAGAGCCACACACACTCAAACTGCTGTAAACGGCACCATTTACATGTCCCAGGCAGAGATGACAAAGCATCACAGATTCTTGTACGTTTGTTGCATTTATCACACCACAGTGTTTCTATTTTGAATGTTTCTGCTCATATTGCAAAGCAAAAGCATCATCAAGAAACCCCAACAGGAGCCAGAAGAACAGCCTCCCTTATGAGCAGCAGGCTGGCATCTCTTGTCTCTGGGGATCTATTTTTAAGGGAACATTGAAATATCTTCTCCAAAATACATTTCCCAGGGGCTACTAACCAAAAATGCTACAATCTTGCCAGTGGGTACCGACTGAAGCTGCATTGATTTTAAGCTCTTTGGCAATGGGAGACACACTGAGCCCTCCATGGGTTTCCTGAAGCCTGGATAGTTTTGAGACCACCCCAAAAACCACACACGTCTTGCCTTTGATCATTAGTCTGGGAAGAGAGGAATATCCCACGTGCAGATCCCTTATGCTGGAAACATTTGCCAAACTGTCTCCTTCTCCTCCAGGATATTCTCTGTAGTGTAAGTAACTATTTGCCAGTCAGGGAGCCAGATGCTCCCATTCCCTGCACACCTGGCATAGGCTTTGAGCCTGGGACAGGGAGGGTCAAGGACTCACAGCCAGCAGGTTGTACCAGTGCTTCCCAGGGACACAGAGGTCATCCTCACTTGGAAATGACAAGAAGCAAGGAAAAACTGCCCCCCATAGTTGCTGTGGCCACAAGCATTCAAGGACAAAGAAAATGCAATATAATTGGCCTCCCCTCTCCTGCTCTCTTCCTACCACACGTACGTAACTATCAATCAGGCTGTTCCCAGGCTGATGAGCTGAAATATTGCAGGCAATTCTTTCTGTTGTCATGGAAACAACTGCTGTCAGGCCTTCTCCTTTTTCAACTGTGTCACTAAAGGCATGTTTCCTCTTAGGAGCCACGGGAGACTCCCAGGGTCCAGCAGCAGCACTCGGGTGTCAGTGGAAGGTGCTGGGCTCACCCCACAGCACAGCCTCTGAGCTGCTCACCTCTGAGATGAAGCCTTCAGCACCTCCAACCCATCTCCAGCCACATCCTCACACCCCCCTGGAAAGGCCTCAGACAAGAGACAGAACCCCAGAGAGGCAATTCATCTCCTGAGGATCTTGGCCAGGAAGAAAGGAAAAGGCTTTTTTCATTTTCCAGTTCTCCTTGATCCCACCACTAATGCTAATCCTTATTGCATGTTTTTCTTGCACATATTCCACCCACTCTGGAAGTCACCACACACCCCTCCCAAGCTTGCAATTATCTTTAATTTAACAGCTACAAATTCCATTGTCAGCCAAAGCTTAAGCAAAGCAGATTCCAACAGTTTGAGCAGAGGTATTGCCCATAGTCATGCCAAGAGACCCAGCCCAGAGCTGCCCCTCAGCCATTCCTTCCATACAAGATATTGCTGCATCAGGTAGAGCTTCAGAGCACCCCATTGCCCCAGGGGCTGCTCCCTTAACACAGAGAGATGCAGCCAGAAGTCCTGGGGAAGGTTTTGGGATTCGTAAGAACAAAGGCAAACCCCCCCCCCACAACGTTCCCACTGACAGAGCTGAGCCCACAGGCAGTGGACACCAAGCTCTCCCTTGGCCTTCCTCCCCTGCTTCACCATGGCTCATCAGCCTTACCAACAGGTACCCAAATACAGGGCTTTAATGGAAACTCAGTCCATTAATGTTAAACTAAGTAAATCTGCCTCTCTTCTGTCAGATAAGGCCCTGCTGTTCTTAGGGTACTCCCGGGAACCTGGACCAAATGACCAAAGAGAGAGCAAGGCAGGCTGTGACCCAAAGTCATTACAATGACAGTGACATTACAGAGCTGTTAAGGAACTTCAGGGAAACCTCAGGATGCCCCTCTGGGAACAGCAGGGTTCTGCTGCTGCTGCTGCCAAGCTCTGCAGAGCCCCTGCTGAGGGACAGGCCCCGCCCGGCCCACGGCTGCACAGGGAACAGCCTGGCAGGTCCCAGGCAAACCCGCCCTGGGACAGTCCCAGAGCCTCCAGAACCTCACCTGTGGTAGCACCCAGGGGCCAGTGCCTGGCAGCATGTGAGCCCTGCCTGCTCCCCATCAGAGGCAGCCAACAGCCCTGACTGCCAGGGGCAGAGCAGCCTCCCCAGCACAGCCAGTCTGTCACGCAGCCCTGGCCTCCCACTCCTCAGCAGCACCAGGGGAAAGGCAGATGTCTCTTATTTCCAGCTGAACTTGAAGAGCAAAGCTCCCACTCAGGGCCTGGGAGAGCACAGGTCTGTTTGTGCTGTGACAGAGTCACTGCTGCAGCCACGTGAGACTGCAGTGAGGGGAGAGGAGGGCACTGTCTGTGTCAGACAGGGAAGCACACAGGCACATCCCTGTGCTCCCACTCTTGCTCTGGGTAGCTGCTCCTGCCTACACCAGGTGCTGCTGGGATATTCCCTTGGACTTCTACTGATGCCTTCAGCCAAAGGAGCAATAACACTGCTCAGAGTTAATTAGACAAACACAACCCCCACACATCCTCACTGGACACCACGGCCCAGCAGACAGGGTGTTCATTTCTCATCCAGCAGGCTCTGAGGGAAGCATGGCAGCACATGGATTAAATGTGAAAGGTGGAACCAACAGGCATGTGCTTGGGCTGAGCTCAGCACCTGCACCTGAGAATTCAGAGGCCTCATGCAGAGAATTCTTTTTCTAGAGATGAGCCAAGAGGCTGTTGAACAGATCCCACAGGGCCAAGCACAGAAGGCTGACGAGGTGCAGTGTTCTCTCAAGGGCAGGAGGTGGGAAGAGAAAGGGAAGGTAATCATACAATGTCCCAAGTTGGAAGGACCCATGAGGATGACTAAATCCAACCCCTGGCCCTGCACAGACACCCCAACAATCCCCCCCGTGCCTGAGCACATTGCCTGAATGCTCCTGGAGCTCTGGCAGCGTTGAAGCCATGCCCATTCCCTGGGGAGCCTGCTCAGTGCCACATCACCCTCTGGGGAAGAACCTTTCCCTGATATCCAGCCTAACCCTGCCCTGACAAAGCTCCAGCTGTTCCCTCAAATCCTATGTAAAAGACACACAGAAGAGGGAAGAAATCCTACTTAGTGTAAGGGTTAGTGACCTCCCCTGCGAGGGGGTAATTGGTAACATGACCCCAAATCTTACAGAAAACCCATGGGAACACCTCTGTTTCCTGTTCCCTTCATCCCTCCTGACCCCTGGGAGCAGCCTGGCACTGCTGTGTATCCAGGAGGTTCAGAACGTGCCCAGTCTAGCTCTGGCCCCAGGAGCTCAGCTGCAGCTGCCCAAACCTCTCTGTGCCCAAGTCACACACAGACCACACAACATTGTTCTCCTTGTGCCACAGGCTGCAAGGGGATCATGGGAACTGCAGCTTCCCACTCATGGGATTTATCAGACAGTGATGCTCCCCTGCTTTCCTGGAAGGCACCAGGTCCAGAACAGCCACTGCACCCTCTGCTACAGCCAGCACCACTGGCACAGTCCCTCTCCTACCCCCCCATCAAGGGACTCCAAACAGCCAAAGCTTTGGCTTGCCTTTATTTTGCTCCCCTCCTTCAGAGGAACATCACTGAGGAGTCAGCTGCACCCGTAGCCTTGGGCCAGTTGGTTATTTCTCAGCTTGGAATCACAGAGGGGAACAGCCATCCCCCTTCCAGCAGCAGCAGGAACCAGCCCAGCTCGAGGAACAGCTCCCCTGAGACATGCTCCTGCTGCCAGGCCCCTCTGTGGGGGCAGAGGGACCTCGTGACCTTCCCTGGTGCTGTGCTGGATCCCCATGGACACATCCTGGGCTGTGGGGCGCCAGCTCAGCTTACTGAACCACTGCCAACAGGGACTGCTGGAGTTTGTGGGAACATCCACAGGTTGCTGCAGCCCAGCAGCTGCCACTGCATTTCAATGAGTGTGTTCCACACATCCTCCCAGACTGGAATGTTTTATTAAAAGGGAGGGAAATTTCATCAGACCATAGGAATAATTTCTTAGAAATTTAGATGTAAAGTCAAGCTGAGATTCCCCACTGCAATTTTGCCATCTTTGCTCTTAACCAAGCCATGACTCTTCCCCGGTAATCCTGGTCTCACTACTCCTGGCTCCAGGCAGTTTGGGAGTAGCTGTCCCTGCCTCCATCAGCATCTCACAGACCCCACAGTGCCAGATTTTGGATTGTAGGCAGTGGAAGGAGCATTCTGCCAGGCTGCAGATTGCTCTGAAAGAAGGCCAGGGGACACAATTACATTTCACTCTGATATTTCTCAAAAAAAAACCCCACAAAACAACAAAACTCACCCAACTCCTCCAGCATGAGAAGCTCAAGAAAACAGTCAATTTTGATTTAAAATCTTCTACAGCATAATTCTGGCTTTCAAATCAGTCTTTTTCAATTTGTATTGTTTGCAGTTTTAGCTGTGGTGCCAGTCCTACTCTACCTGCTCACAAAGACACCTGCACTTAGTATTCTTCTTACTAGATCACTTTTGTTTCCATTACAAGCAATCAGAGATGTTCTGTGTCTCCAGTTCCTTCCTCACAAGGATTTCCTGTGCACTGCTGAAGTGAAGGAATCCATCTCCAAAGCCGAAGGACTGGATGTCTGCTCAGCTAATTTGTACATGGGAACATTCTCCACAGAGGAGACAATGTCCATTCTTGTAACTGTGTAAAACACTAATTATCTCCATGGTGTTACTGGGGCGATCACATCTTGATATTTTAAGTTACAAACCCCTTGGAAGTTTTTTATATTGCTGGAGACAAGTTAGTAACTGATGGTCACTGTTAACCTGAAAACACTAACACTGGTTCTGTCTCCTGATGGATGGAGGTCATGTAACATCTGTCAAGCTCTAAAGTAAGTTCTGGTGAAAAAACCCATCTCAAAACTTCACTATTGCCCAAGAGAAAGCAACTGGTGCAGAGGGACCTTGAAGGTCACACGAGGGATGTGGTACCAGCCCCTCACACATGGGAATCGCTGCCGAGGCTCTGGAAGGCTATCATAGGGAGGGACATGGGAAAACTGCAGGACAGAGCCCAAACATAGACCCTGACAAACTGGATTAACTATGGATCGAGTCCATTGTCCATCCTGGCGTGACTTGACAGGATTAAACTCCTGAATAAAACATATCTGCCATCTGGACAGCTCCAACAACAGCATGCTCATAACTGCTCGGACACGGAATAACCAGAGCATGGCAGCTCAGGGGTCATGGCAGGGCTTATGGCCCAGGAACCAAGACTCTTCCTCTCCCTGATCCCTGGCTGGCAGAACAAATGGAAAACATTTGCTCCTTGAAATGAGGCAAATGAGTTTTGGGAATCAGTGACTGAGATACCTGAAGCCTTTCCTGCAGGTATTTGGGCAGTGGCCCAGCTGCCGAGCCCTCACCCCCTACAACAAACATACAGCTTTGCAAGCAGATTAGAGACCCACCATAAAAACAAGCTCCCATTTCTTTTAACTCTCATTTAGGGTATGCTCCAAGGTAGGGAGGGCAGGACAGATGATCGTCCAGCCCCAGAGGACTACGCTTGGGAAGCCAGTGAGGCTCAGGGGTAACACGGAAAGCACAAACCTTTGGTAGTAGAACCAGAGGAAAGAAAATCCCCTGTGCCCTTCTTTCTGCTCCCCTTGGCTGGGGCAGAGCATGCCAGGCCCTCATCCCAGCCAGGTTCCACTTAAACCCATACTGTCACTGATCCCATAACGGGTCAGTGCTGGCTTGTGGCATCTCTCCACCTCCCCAGTTTCAGGGAATGGCCCCAGAATTACACACAGAGCACAGGGGCAGAGGAAGCTGTCTGTTGGGCTGTCGTTTCACATACACATCTCAGCCACACTGCACGATTCAAACTGACAGCCTTTGCCTGGGCAGGGCAGAATTAGTGCTGTGAAATGCACTCCAGATGCTCAGTGGCATTTCTCAGTATGAGTCTACTCCTAATTCAAAGCCTCATAAGAAAATAAATACCTCAGCCGAAGATCACCGTATTAGATTTTGCCAAGAGAGGAACTAAGCTTTCAGGGTCTTCAAAGGGGCTACAGGGAAACACCCTCCCCACAGATCTCTGTGCAGAAGGGCCTGGAAGCCCCAGATCTGACTCTCAGGAGGGCAGGGCTGGAAATACAGTGCTGTTAGCAGGACCTCACTCAGGATTTCCTGCTCACAAACACCAGCTGTGGAGCCAGAGCAGCTTGTCCAACCCAGAGCTCTGGGTCTGGCTGGGGCCAGCAGAGTCAAGAGAGGACACAGAGAAGCCTCATCTCCCCCGTCTGCATTCCCAGCATTGCCCCAGCACAGAAAGTCTACTGTGTAACTCCACCCACACCGGGTCAGAGGAATCGTTACCTCCCAGGGTTAATTAAAGCTGCTGAGCAGTGATTGTTCAGCAAACAAATTTCCTGCAGGAGCTGGAGATTCTCCAGTCTATTGCCAAGTCTAAATATACTCAGCTGTTTTAAGACGCGACTGTGCAACAGCTTGATCACATGCGAGTACAACAGTTAAATATTGTAATTTAGATATGTGAGGAACATCACAGACTTGGAGAGGATCTGGGACACAGGGAGGAGGAGCTGGGGACCTAAGCAGTGCTGGGGGTCTGCTGAACCCAGCCCAAGCTCTGCTGGGCCGGGCCGTGTGTGTGGAGCAGGAAGCCATGACTTCCCTGCCAAGAGCATGTGACAGCTGCAGGGAAGCAGCAGGGCAGCATCCTGCACTGGGATGGCCTGGGATGGACACTGTCCAGCTAGCACTAGATGATCCATGCTGTAAGGCTTCTTCCCCATCCAGTCTCTCCACATCATCTTTAGGCCCTGAGTCCCAGCCAGCCCTTCACTTTCATCAGTTAAATAAAAGGAAGCATCATCTCCTCCTTACCCTGATTACTGCCATGGCATGTGGAGCATTTCCCCCTTCTTCCTCTACAGGGTAAGTCAGACTGATGTCAAAGGGTAGTCACAGGGGCTCCCTGACTGACTGCCCAAGAGAAACCCAGGGATGGCCCAATTCTAAAGCACTGGAATCAAGTGTCAGGCACTTGAATGCTGAATGCAGTTTTAGTAGTTAATTCTGCCTTTAGTTTTTAAACTACACCCCAGCCTGTCACCCCCATTTACACTCACTCCTTTGGGGCAGGAGTGCAGAGGGTGAGATGTGGGGCTGCTAAACTTTCCCAGCCTTAGATGCAGTGCCCACATCCCACTGCAGCAGGACAGGACACACACACTGCTCAGCCTGGTTGGACCACACTCCATTTCCAAGCTCCTGGGAAAGCTTTGCTGCTGTCACCAAATCAAAGACTAACACAGCCTGATTGCAGAGACTGCATGGTGCTCCACACAGGCCTGCAAGATTCCCTTTCCCCACATCTCCCCCAAGCAGGAAGCCTCTCCTGTGAGTGCAGCAGCTGACAGCAGCTAAGGCCCTTAGCCAGCTTTTGATCAGGATGGGTTTGGCAGGAATTGAAATCATCTGCTACAACAAAACCAAAATACTACTATGAAAACATACTCTAAGATAGAATTGTTTTGGTTCCAGGAGTGAAAACGCTGCTCCATGCACACCCACACAGTGACAAATGCACAAAGCACCCCAAGGCAGCTGGGAACAAACCCTCACCCAGGGGCCACTGGAACATGGAGCAGCAGAGCTCAGCTGCCCACATGCAACATCCCTTAAGAGAACCCAGCAAACCACCTGCCATAGGGGCTTACCATCCACAGCACCAGCCCAGGAAAAAGATAGCTCCATGCATATTTGAGGCTGTACTTCAGTTTGAATTAGAGATGATCAAACTTTGAGTGCACAAATACTGACAATAAATACCAATTAATTCTCTGTTTTCCCACCCAAATCCAGCTGCATCAATCTTGGTTACACTCAAGCTTCTTAAAATATTGTGCAAGCACTTAGTGAGTCAAATCAATCCCAGACCTTTTATCCAGAGCCAGATTATCTGCTAGGAAGGTGGAACAGAGGCTCCACAATCCAGCCACAAGGAGTGTGCCAGCTTTCAATCCAAGTTTTATATAAAACACACCTAAAAATAATTTGACAGGAATTGTCCACACAACCAGCTGCAAGCATCCAGCTGCCCCTCACACCAGCTCCTAGACCTTCTGGATGAACAAATTTCCATGACTTCCAGAGTTGTACCCCCACCAAAATCAACTGGCATTCAGAAAAGTGACCAATTAGCTGCTGAGAGTGTTTGACAGGTACTGATCAGAGCCTTGTCTGGAAGCACAGACAGACAGAGAACAAAGTGATGATAAAAGTTAACCTGACAAGAAACCACCTAACAAAACTTACCTGTGCCAGGGATGCTGCAGTCCCTTTTTTCAGCTCTGAGAAGTTCTCACTCAGCTTCCCTCCCTTGTTGCTTGAGTTGCATTTGTAGCACATCCACCTCATGAGGCCCTTGGTGACCACCCCACACTCCTTACTCAGCAGGCACAGTGAGTGGTACAAGTGTCCACAGCTGGGAAGAGAGGAAGTCAGTGCTGGGAAGCAGGGCAGCACCTCCTGAGCTCTGCATGGTGGAGGGGAAGGGGCTGGCCAGTGGGAAAAGGCTGTATCTGGGAATCAGCAGATCAGCAGTGTATCCTCACCCTCCTGCTGATGTCCAGGCTCACAGAATCAACATGGGATGCCCATTTGCTGATACAGCTACAGAGTGTAACACCAAGGTAATAATGATTTCACCTTATTTTACAGACACCTGGGCACAGACAGGACATAGGAGATGCCAGGGCTGTGGCAGATCCAAGGTGTACAAATACAGAAATGAGCTCAGGGTGTTGCAGTGCCCAAAGCCCACTGCTGGGAGAGGGGACAGAAACTGACAGCCAGCTCCTGGAACTGGGAGGTGATTCTTCCCAGCCAGGCAGAGCTGGCTGCATGCAAAGCAGGCTCTGATGAGTGTTATTAGCCAGCCCTCTCACAGTGCAAGGCAGCAGGGAGATGTGCTCCCAGGAATACAGATCATTACTCAGGCAAGCCAACCCAGTAGATTTGTTTCCCCTTTTAAAACTATTGACATGATCACAGCTGCAACCCCACCCCTCAACTTTACCTGAAAACAATGATTTCATCAGCAGTTTCTTGCCTCCTTTTGTACTGCTGGAGACAGATGCAGCAGTAATCCTGCTTTGGGGTAAGGCCTCTGGTGACAGAGGCTCTCAGGTTACACAGGGACCAGTGGAGATCGTGGTTTAAAAGGCTCGTGGTTGTCTCTAGAAGGGTCTGTGTGGAAGACAACACACAGAGTAGGTCAGTCTGTCACCTCCAGACTGCAGAAACTCCCTGCCAACCAGTTCTTCAGAACAAGCAGGTGCTCACTAAGAGCAGAAACAACCCAATAAAATCACTTCTCCTATGCTTCCTATCCACTGACCTCAAAACACTTATCCTTTCATCACATGTTAATGGAGCAATTCCTCTGCACTCTCAAATAGACAAGTCCTGTATTGACTTTTGCCCAAGAGCATTAACAGAGACATGGCAGGCTCATTTTGTCATCTTCCACATCAAACCTCCTTTTTTTTCCCCTTCTACCTGGCAGGCTACTGCTCATATCCCCATTTTAGGAGAAATGTGCTAATAAAAAAATCAAAGCTCAAATGCACTATAGCAATTAAAGTCTTTAAAAAACCCCCTGAACTGCTCATCTGCTTGTCCTTCTCCATGGATGCTCATTTTCAAAGAGCCCAAAGAACCACCCAGCCATTTTCTGCACCAAGTTTCTCTCAGGCACAGGGGCTCTGCTCCCTGATTCATCCGTGCTCCACAGCAGCAGCTGCAGAAGGCTGCACCAGAGGTTCCCATCCTGTCACACAGGCTGTCCCAGAGCTGCCAGGCAGGGACAGGGGGCAGGAGCTGTCCAGACCTTCTCCAAGAACCCAAACACAGATAAAGGCTCCTGGTGTTCAGCTTCTACAGCAAAGCTATTTCCCACTGTGTTTCTGCATTGACTGCTGGTGCCTGGGGGCCTGCCCTGAGCAGCAGCTGGGACGGCTCTGCCACATGAGGGAGGAGAGGGGCTTGGAGGAACACTGTGCATCCTGTTTAGGGGGAAAAGTGTTTCAGAAAACTGCTGAAGTGTGGAGACTGCCTGGGATTTGGGACTGGACTGAGAAAAGCAGGACTGAGATTAAGAGGAAATCTCAGCAGGACACAAAGGAAGTGCAGCATTATCACTTGGAAGTGTAAAAACAGCCTAATTTAAGAACCTGTTATTTAAAACTGCATATAAAGACAAAACCTATCAGCTTTGTGCCTTTGAATCCCTAACTGCAGGATGAGCTGGAGAAAAAGCAGATGTTTATCCTTCTGGTACATTTAACACAGAACTGAGCTGCAGAGGTGTTCACCATGTACCTGTCAGTCCCTTCACTTGCAATCTGTGAGCAGACCAAACTCCCTCCCCATCCCCCAATCACACAGAAATCACTCACATGCCCATTGACTTTGCTCTGCAGACAGAAACAACAAATGAGAAAGAGAGAGCAGTAGGCCAAGCAGCTAAAATAATGCTGCATGCAGTGGTGGACAGAACAGAAACACAGACAACTTACCTGCTCATAGTTAAAAGTGTCCAGCATTCCCAGGACAAGACCTTGAATTTCTCCAAGTTTCCCTTTTCCATATACTGGATCCTGTATGAAGAAATGCCAAGCTGCAGTTAAATCACAGGATATGACCATTCAGATTCCTTTTAGGTCTTTTTTTCCTCTGGATTGGAACTGCAAATG
This sequence comes from Leptocoma aspasia, assembly GCA_013399835.1. Taxonomy (NCBI): domain Eukaryota; kingdom Metazoa; phylum Chordata; class Aves; order Passeriformes; family Nectariniidae; genus Leptocoma; species Leptocoma aspasia. The sequence continues at coordinate 430,533 of VXAX01004316.1, read as the reverse complement.
GAAGCTACAACTGCAGAGTTAAATATGCTGCACATGCACAGGGACAGCAGAATAATCCCACATGGTGATGGGAAAAATCAGTAATTAGCAAAACTCAGCAGATAATATCACTACAAATTAGTGTGCCTGGGTCAAAACTGGAAACTCCACTCAGGAGCTGCAGGAACTGACTGGAGAGTACATTTGAGGAATACTGAATGGAACAGCATGGCCAGCCAGCTCTCAGCCCCATGCTCTTGCCCAGCCAGGGGTGCCTCATCTCCAGACTCATTCCAGACCCCTCATCTGGAGGCTGGAAGAGCACACCCCAGTCATTGCTGAGCCCACAGCCCAGCTGGCAGAGGGAACAGGGCCCTGGGGCTCTCCTGGTGCTGCAGGGCTGATTTTCACATGTCCTGAACAGCTTTATTGCCATGTCCCAGCAGCACAGGCACAGGGCTGTGGTACAGGTCATCATCCTGTGCATCTCCCCCTTCCTCCAGCCCCAACAGCCCTGCACAGCCACCCTGGCACCTCCTGAAGCATCACTCTTTGCAGGAAGCTGAGAGAAGGGGTGGAAGGGGCAGGACACTTGCAAAAACAGACCAGCAAGATGTGAAAAGGAAACTAACCCAGAGAGTAGAAAAATGCTGGGGACACAATGGAAACAGGAACAGGAGTGGGATAAACAGGCTCTGGATAAGGTGAATGAGAGAAGGAGTGGGAGCAAGGCTGATTCCATGCTGGGACTGGGCAAGAAGAATCAAGAGTGACAAAGCCAGCTGGCAAAGACAACTAAAGCAGCATGGAAGCTACACTGCAGGACACCCTGAGGGATCACCAAAGCTACAGAAAGCAAGTCAAGGAACTCTTGAACAACAGCCCTTATGGGCAGTGTGACAGGCAGAAACACCAATGTTCAAACCTAAATAAAAGCAGCCCTGAGTAACAGCACTGAGTCAAAACCAGCTGTGGATTTGGAGCATGTGGATGAAGCCTGAAGAGCTGGATGTGCTGCACAGGCTCCTCTTCTGCTGGGTGAACAGCACAGCCTGAACTCCCCAAGGTCTCCTTCTGCCTGCACCATTCAGCAGCACAGCACAGGAAGTGCACTGCACTGAGTGCATTGCATTGCAGGGATTATGGAAGCAATGGGGCTTCCAGACAGTAGGAATGTGATCCAGAGCACAGAGCAGTTAGGCAGGCAGCAGCAGCTCCTCTTCTACAGCCCTCAAGTACATGGCCAACAGGTCACTCATAAACTGTCCCGATTTCCATATAGCACCCCAAACTTCCTAAGCTACAAGTGGAGATTTTCAGAGCCACTGGTTTCCTGGCAGTACACAGAGCAGAAGAAGCGATGTGAAGAAGAGAGAAGAATAAAGACCCACCTGCAGCTTTGCAGAGGGAGAACATAGGTCTGAGGGCTTTCAGTTGCTGTCTTTTCCTCAACCCAGGCTTGATGATCTCTAAAAATAATTGCAGCTGGGAAGAAAAAGGACTTTCTTCTTTACAGAGGAGGCCCATGGTCTGGCCAAGCCTCATCCTGAGCCTGGCAGCCCAGTGGCAGCAGTGAGTCTGTGGCCATTCCCTGCTGGAGCCATCCAGTGGGATGGGCTGGAGCTGCCTGCCTGTCTCCAGCATCACACCCACAGCTCTCAGGTCACTTCTCCAGACAGCTGCAGTGCTTCTAAATTGCAGCTTCAGACTCAATAAAAAAACTTCCAGCCACAAAAGCCTTGTGGGATCAATTAGTTTTATGGAGGAATATCTTTCATTAATTCCACCTTGTAAAACTGGTCTCAGGTTGGAATTCAGGCACACTCCAGACATGGATGTGCCATCCCATGCAGTGGAACAGGCACTGCACCAACCAGGAACAGATCTCAGCAGCCCACGTGGCATTGGCACAAGGAGCCAGAGCCAAACTGGCTGCCCTGGGCTGCCACCAACAAACAGATGGGGAAGAGCTGGCAGGGGTCCCCACTCAGCCCAGAGGTGCTCATGCAGCCCTTTCAGCCACCTCTGTCTCTTCCATTTCCCACTTCTTCCTGGGTCCAGGAAACAGCACCTGCTTTGCTACCAGTGCTAATAAATGCACTCTGCAAACACATTCACTTCAGCTTCTCCCCTCTGCAAGGGGCCAGAGCAACCACTCCACACACAACTAATCCCAGTGCTCATCTCCCAGACTAGAAAGAGAAAACAGCCAAAGCCCTAAGCGGGAGTAGAAAAAATATAAGGAGAAGCTTTCTGAATCTTTCTGCTTCCTGAAAACTCTGGAACAGTTTTCAGAAAATCATTCCTTCCCCTCTTTGGGGTCCCTACAGGTAGCTTTTACACTTCTGGCTTCCCCAGTTCTCCATTTTGTAGGAGGCATCAGCTGCATCTGCTTACAAAACATTCATCAAGGATTACAGCTTTGTAAGGGAATTAACACTCAACCTCTCAGCCCTCTTCAGAGAGCACTCAGATCCTTAATAACATAGAATTTTTCTTAATGCTCAAGAGGATTCCTCTGGTAGCTCTCCTAATGCAGCTAGTTCAGACTTCCCAGTTAATAAGTAACTCCCCAACACTATAAAGGATGAGCAGGAGCAAATCTATCAATTGTTATTTCATGTGACTGTGGTTAGATAATGCTGAGGCCAGCTGCTGGGACAGGCAGGTGCCAGAAGCCTCCATCTTCTCTGGGAAAGCTGCAGGCCTGGCTCCAGCCCCTGCAAGGTGCCCTCTGGCCAAACACTTTGCTTGCAAAGTTAACATTTGCATAAGATATAATCTGTAAGCAGTTAAGCCCAGACGAGGAAGAAAACCAGTCTGCTAAAACTGGAATACTCTAATTCCTCTTCAGAAAATGTAAGATAATCTACCTCAGTTTACTGATGTTATCCATCTTCCAACAAAACCCCCAGTGAATTCCTGGGCAGCTGTGCCACCTCCCAACCTGCAGCTCCTTCACCTGATGAAGCATCCCCTCAGCCTCCCCACCAGAGCCATCACACCAACCACTTCCCTCTACAACAGACAAAGATATTTCACTCCCCTGCAGCCTCCAGGACATCAGTGCTAGCCACTGCAAAAGGGATTTTCTATTGCTGCTAAAAGAGTCCATCAGAATAGAAATAGAATTAAATATGTGAAGATTGCCATCAACAAGACTCTCCCTTCATCCCAAAGGAGAACAGGATCTTCCTCCACACTGTCACACCTCCCAGCTCTGTTATCTGCACAGTGGTCACTGCTTTAACTTCCTCCCCATCCTGGCAGTTCTCAGCACAACCTCAAATTCACTCACAGCTTCTCCATCCTTTCCTGCCTACATTAAACATCAAACAAAGCCCAACAGGAAATTATACCAAAACCTCAGCTGAAAGTAGACTAAATAAGTTATTGAAGAGCCACTAGGTTTGCTTGGCACTTCTTTTGATAAAACCACATTTCATTCAAACACACTTTTTATCCATTCTCTTGCAACATGGTTTCCTATCTTAGGAGTTTGTTCAAAATCCAAGACTGTGCATAATATTAAGATCAAACCAAGAGGTTGCTAGAGGCGTGTGTTCACCCTGTAAGCCTTTTTCCTCTCTCACCTGGAACAGAAACCTTGAACAGTGTTTCAACACTGTCTCAACCCTTCAATCATTCCACTCACAACAATTCTTCAACAATCATTCCACAACGCAGACAATTCTTCTAATTCCTTTTCTGCATTTCTCAAGGTTTGTTATTATATCCCAACATCAGTTTTCATTTGTTTTGCAAATTAACAAATTATAGTTGCCTGTGATCACTCAACCCAAGGTCCTGATTAAAATCAGCTCTTCTGTGAGTTTGCTACTCACTAACTGCACCTCTAAAATAATATTGCACCATCAATAATATTTTGGGCCCAATCATGATCTTTCTGCAAAGCCTATACACTTTGCTGTAGTGCTTTCACAACTGTCCATCCCAGAGCCTTCACTAAAAGGCTTTTAACAAATTTAGTGCCAAGTTTTGGGAAATTCATTGTGGCTTTGCCCTTAAACCTGCCAAGTTTCAGTTCCAAGTAACTGCAACCTTTGAGGTACTACTTTATTTGGTTTGCAGGAATTACTTCAACTACCTTCTCACAGGTCTGTGTGTTCCCACATGTCCCCCCAGATAATTCTATCAGCTTTTACACCTTATGTTTCACCAACAAAACTTTTACTGAAACACTGAACAGACAATAGGTGATCTGATCTCCAATGACCTGGGAATACCTTTTCCCAATAACCCAGTGGCACAGCTTGGTGAAACCACCTTCTCTTCAGGAACTCACCTGGAGAATCCTCTGCAGGATTGAGGGAAGAGCAATAAATGCAGCCATGTTGTTCAGCACTTGCATTGTCAAACTCTTCAAAGCTGGAATGTCAAACATAACAGCCACAGCAGATCATTAGGATTCCAGGAGTAAAGACAGATCAGGCTTACAGATAAAGATAGTTTTATTTCAGGTCATGTTTTCTGGTTTGAAAATAGCTTTTATGTTTTTTCTCCTGCATGTACTGCAATAAGCACACACCTTTTTGCAGCATAAAGGATGTTTACAAGGTTTTGATCCTACAATACCTCTATATTCCCTTCCACACCCTCTGCAGTAAACATCCACAATTTCACTTACTTGGTAACACCACCATTCAGTTTTCCTATTGCTACCAAATCCCAGTTTGGATCCTTGTCTGTGTTATGGCCCACAGACCCTAAAACTTCCCAGCATTGACCTCTGCATGAAACTTGTTTCTAGATCCTCAGCATGGGTCTGGGATGGAGCAGAAGACATTATTCAGAGAACCCCAGACTAGTTTGGATTGGAAAGGACCTTAAAGCTCATCCAGTCCCATCCCCTGCAATGGGCAGGGACACATTCCTCTACCTCAGGTTGCTCCAAGCCCCAGTCCAGCCTGGCCTTGGACACTTCCAGGGATGGGGCAGCTGCTCTGGGCAACCTTTGCCAGGGCCTTACCACCCTCACAGGGAACAATTTCTTCCCAATATCCCATCTAACCCAACTCCCTCAGCCTTTCCTCATAGCAGAGCTGGCTCCATCCCTCTGGTCACCTTGGTGCCTCCTCCAGGCTCCTCCAGCAGTTCCACATCCTTCCTGGGCTGGGGACTGCCAAGACCAAAACATCTAAGCCCCTTTTTAGCTACTCTTATCTCTCCCACAAAGACAGGCTGCTGTTGAAGGTGTGCTGCTGACTCAGAAATGGAGTAGAGAATTTAGCTGATACATTCAAGTCCCACTGACTTTATACATGGCAGATAGGTGCAGGCAGAGGTGCACAAAAGGGCTGATGCACAATGGCAGTGTACTATGTCAGGAGTTCCCCAAATGCTGACTATAACCTACAGAGCCTTTGTACACACTGTGCACCTTAGCTCCTTCAGAGACATGCTCAATGCAACCAACTTATTAGCACAGCCTATGGTAGGCTTCCTCTTCCACACAGGACAAAATAAAGTAAATTTAAAAAACCCCATCCACTGACAGCTGCAGCCTACCAAACACCCAACCTGAGCTCCCTGCCAGTCAGGGAGCAAGAATACTTAGGAATGGAGTAATAAAACAACTTTTCTTCTATTCATTCATCAGAGGAGAGACAGCACACAACTTCTACTATTTGGGCTCACAAATGCCAAAGTACTCACTTTCAGAGTATGGACACTGTGATGAAGCAGAGGATTTCTGTGGGGACATCATGGCCTCAAGCAGGGGAAACCAAAGGGCCTGGAATCACGGAATGTGAGGAAAGAACCAGTAAGAACAGAGCAGTGCTAAAAATGAGCTGTAAGCAATGTCAGAGGCCACTGGCCAAGACTCACTTCCACATTCTGAGAACAGACCTGCATTTCTGATGACTGCTCTGGGACAGAGCTGAAACATGGTAAAGTAACCTCAAGGCAAAGCACTTTACTGGAATTAAAACAATCTGTGTTTGCTTCATTCAGTCCCCAACTACTTCCCCATGTGAGAGGCAAACTCTCCAGGGTAGAGATAGTTCACAGAGTGGGTAGCATAGTAAATGGATCCCAAATGGAAAGAGACACCTAAATCCTCTTCCTATCTGTTGTAGAATGACACCATTGCAGGGAAGAAATGGAGCAGGTCCCCTCTCACACTGGGCAGTGCTTGTGAAAAAATCAGAGCTCTTGACTTCCAGCCATGCCATCTCCTCAGACATGGGAACAACATTCTCTGTTCTGTGTTCAGAAACTACATAAATTATGCAGAATCTTAGGACTAAGGATGCCTTTGTGTCACTGACATGGGCAAAATGGAAACACACCTCAGACGGAGGGGACGGGCAAAGCCAGCTCCCTCTGCAAGAGCTCAGGGCAGCTGCATTGCCTCCCTCTCAGAGCCCAGGCTGACACTCAGTTCAGGGGCTGTGAACAGCTCTGCAGCCACAGAGACAGCAGCAGCAGCTTTGTGCTACCAGGAAGCTGGCTCAGGGCTCACAGTACCTCTGCAGTGTCTGACTGACTGTGCCCAACTTCCATCTGGATCTGGAAAGGGGGAAAGGCTGTGGTCTCATCCCTTCCTCCCTGTGACCTGAACTTTGCTTTGTGCTTCACCCTCATGAGTGAGGATTTCACTCTCATGGCTCAAACCCTGAAGCACCACAGGGAGAACACAAGGAGAGGCACATGGTGACTGCCTGGACATAGCAGTACCCAATGGAGGCAGAGAGCAAGAGCCATATGACGCAAAGCTTCAGGAAACACAGAGGCCTTGGTTGATTCTGGTGACACATTTTTGACTACCTTACCTCTCGCTGTTGCTGGTCTAAACTATGTGAATTCCTCTGGCAAAGAGCAATTGTTTTCACTAAAGTATCTTCAATATTTTCTAGCAAGGAAGGTTCAGCTGAGCCTAAGTGTCAGGGGGGGAAAAGCAAATTACAGTTATAAAAACTATTAGATAAATTAACTCCCATTCGATAAGTTAACTATCAATCCTTCTGCAAAATAAAATCATGCTGTTCATCTAAAGTCTGCTCACTACTGTCAGCAACTACATTATAAAGACAAGTTCTGATCTTTGGCACTTTTCCCGAATAGCACAACAAATTGGGTAAGCAAAATATTTCATTTAATCAAATAAGGAATATCTTAGCTGTGGTTTAGGATACAATTAATGACAACCATAGGTACTGCATTTAATTAGGTGCCCATGAGTCCTTGGGCTAGTGAACAACACATCTCTGCATACACTCATTTTCTGTGGGCAGAACATTCTTATTTATCTATCTGAGAAATTTGCTTTCAAAAAAGCTACTCCCAGCTGTCTCCCATCACTGTTCCCATATAATGCCAGCTGAAGCTCAGTAATGAGTTTGAATGGATTCTGACATGGGAAATGTGTTTGGCAAGCCAGTGAGAGGACCAGTCCAATGGGAAAAGCTGGCAGGACAGCTGACCACACACACACACACACACACACACACACAAACCATCCCTCACAGTGTTCGAGGGATCAGAACACTGATCAGAACACCAGAGTGAGGGAGTGCCATCCAAATAGCTACCATATGAACAGTGTCACTACAGTGCCTAGAAACCTGAAACAATCTCATTGTACCAGGTGTCAGACACAAGCACTTCATTTTTGTGTTTATCTGTCAGTTTTTAGTAGAAAATGGAATTTAACTCGGTAAATCTTACTTTCATCATCTTGAGTAAGCACCAGCAACTTGTTCTGCAATCGCTGAAACAAAAGAGAGGACACAGAACAGTCAACTTGGGAGTTTACTCCCAAGAATCTTGATAGAAATGTTTGTCAAAGGTGTGGTTACACAGGCTTACCCCCATTTTCCTCCCCAGCACGACTAACATGGCATAAACACCTGGCCAAATATGGAAAGGAAAGCAGGAGCTGAAAGATGATTTTTGGCTATGAGAAACAAATTTCAGCATCTAGTATGTTCTAAATGTTTGAAGATTTGTCAGAAAAATACACTGATGTTCTAAGTATGCAGACGCCTCCATTTATTAGTATTTGACAGAAGGCAAATGTTTCCATGGATTCTAGTGGGAAACAAATTGAGGAACAAGGACAACATCCAACAAGCACAGGCTACCATGTTGATGGCATGGCATGGCAACAATGCCACATTCAGGATTTGGAAGTACTGTACCTCAAGCATAACCAAAAAGGCACCATGGATATCTCCCTTCTTCTCCAGTAAATATGAAGAAGCCTCATGGAGCTGATATTTTTGGGTTATCTGAGTTGAAAGGAAAAAAAAAGTCTGTCTGAAGAAAGCTGCCAGTGTTTATTCATAAGACAATGCCAAGCAAATGGTCAGGGCTGGGAGTGCCTGTGCTCACAGGCACCTTACCCAGGCTGAGCAGCCCTCCTGCATCTCCTTTTATTTCTCAGCTTGCACTATTGCCACCACCAGCACTCAAAAATTACTGGTACAATTTCCATACAGAGAAGGAACAGTTGCTCTCCCAGCACAAGGCAGATTTTGGCAGCGTTGCTTTCCAAAAACCCCAGGCCTGTGATTTCATATACCCCCAACATGATTAATTACCAGCAACACAGCCACCCTCTACTTTGCAGTTTCTCAGCAGCTTCAGAGCACTAACGGCCCTTTCTTATTAGCCCTGAGACCCAACTCAGTGTTAGCCTATTAAATATATCCAACTGTGCTGCAGAAGAGCAGTTTAGCAGCTCAGAGGGACAAAGAGTGCTAGAAACAGATTGGAAGAGCATCCAGGAACTAATCCAAGCCTAAGGTAAAGTATTTTTACAGCAGTTTAAAGGGGTAGGAGCTGATCTGAATGCATACCATGGCCCCTGCTGTCATATATCTCTTTCCTACCTGGATGGTTTCCTCCAGTCTGCAGTGTTCCAGAACTTTGAGTGTCTCCAAAACCTGGTCTGGGCTGTACTGACAGAGCAGCTCGATGAACTGCTCAGTGATACAGGGTGGAAGGTGTAGCAGGTCTTGGTTAATGCCTTCTCTGGAATAAAACAGGCACGAGACTAAAATCAAACTCTAGCCCTGAAATTTGGCTGGAAAGAAGAGTTTCTCATTCAATTGTGTGTTGTTTTTTATCCTTAATACAGAAGTTGAAAAAAAATCTGGTTTTAAGAGGAAAATGATGCTGCTTCTACTAGTTACTGGTGCTGGAGGTCTCTCAGCAGCCATTTCATTTGTTCCACAACATATCCTCCTGATGCCTCAGTACAAATTCAACTATCAAAGACCCCTGTGAAGAAAGAGACCAGCACAGACCTATCTCCAGCAACTCCCTGGCAAAGAGGCACAAAGAATTAGCCTCATTTCCTCAATGAAACCTTACTGAGTGCTCTCTTCAGATCTTGATTGTCTGTATCCTACAGACCCTGCCCTGCATGTGTTGCTTTTTGCTTATTGTTCCTGAAATTCTTGACTTCCTTTACCATGTTTTAGTGTTTCATCCCTTTGACCTACCCCACTGAGAAAGGAATTCATACTTCTTTTAGAGAAACATCCCCATTTTCCAATCCCTGGCTCTTTATTAAGCAAACTCCTCATGTGCAGAAACAGAAGAGAGAACAGAATTGTGAGCAGTGCCCATGTCCCTTTGCCCCAACAGTTTCCTACTTCTTTCTAAAAAGAACAATGTGAAGGAGGAGACTTCAGAGTGAGGAGGGAAAGGATGATGCTTTCCTGGAGTCAGATACAGCACCTGCAACCCTTAAATGAACAGCAGCTCTCTGCCACGGCATGTTCCACTTCCCATGGCAGTTCTAGGACTGCTGCATCACACAGACAAACAGTGGAAGTTTATCCTGGCTACGAAACAGGGGTTTTGCTGAAGCTCCTACTAGGAAAGGAAATGGATCAGGGTGTATATATTGAGTTTTATTACCTTTCTGAACACAAATTCCTAAGCAGGAGAAGATCTGTTAGTGTGAAACCCTACAGCCATGGGATGGAAAAGGTCTGATATCCAATGCCCTCTATTTCTTGCGAGTTACAAAAGGCATATTACCATCCAAGAAAGGCCAGGAGAATGCTGTGGCTTGAGCAAGACAAGAGAGCAGCTTACTGTGATTACAATGATTACAAACAAAAGCCTCACCCATGCACTGATCACAGTGTGCAAAGTATGAGCATAACTCCACAAAAACTGTGCCCAAACTGTTGTGTCCTGACAGCAAAGAGTGGACCTTGAAGGACCAAACAAGAACCCTGAATTCTGCATTCACCATTCACTCCTCCCACAACAAACACCCTGTAAACTCCCCCAAGTGCCTGCAAGGGGATGAGGCCCTCCTCTTTCTATGAGTAGACTAAAATAAAACACTATCTAAAATGATCTCTTGTCTGCCAAGATCGGAAAAATGGCAAGTCATGCACCTTTTGCATGAGAACAAACTTCAAGTCTGGAAATAACTCTGGCACCAAGTATTCATGGTTTCATGAGCAAGCTCACTCTTCCCTCAGCCATTTATTTCATCAAGAAACACAGAGAAGAGACAATGGAAAGAAAGCTGGATTTTAATAATTTCTAAAATTAATTGACAGTCCTGAGACTTGCAGGTCCTCCTCAGCTACATGGGATCATTTTCACTCCAACATAACCATATCCAATGTCTCCCCTGCCATAGTCTTTCCAAAAAGCAAGAGAGAAGCACTGGTTTCTCATGAAACCTGGCACAAGGGAGCCCTGAAAGTGTCACAGGCAGCTGGGCACAGAGAAGAGCCCTTGGGACAAACCCTCATGGTTTAGGAGTCTGTTACTACATTTATAAACCCAGAATGATGTGTTGCTAAATAAGTTAATATTGTTGGTATAATACATAAACATAAATGCCAGTAGACAATGCTTCACTGTGTTGGGTTTTTTTAGAGGAAAAAACTCAAGAGCTTAAAATGGAAATGTAGCAAAGACTGTGATTAATGAGCTGAGCAATCCCTACTACATTTTCTGCTTCTTGGGGCTGCTTTATGCTACAAACATTCAGACATTTGGTTTTAATTTCCCCAGGCAATTCCTGTTAACCCTGTTTCCTCCCTTCCCCCTTCCATCTCCTTAAAAATAAATCTCTAGCTAAATTAAATGGGCCAAATTAATCCCTAATGCAATTCCACCAACTCAGATAGTTAGACCAGCATGATGAGTCTTGTCCCCATATGATCAAGCAATCATTTGTATTTGAGACCTTAAAAAGCTCATTTACTGCTCTAAGAATCTTTATTTTGACAAGAGTTTTGCTTCACAAAAGCATATATACATTTAGATTGGATGAAGAGAGACAGATGTTGCAGAAGAGCCTAATCACTATTTCATGTATAAATATACTACAAAATGTAGGTTCATCTGCAGTTAGATCTGCAGAGCAAGATTTCCCCACCCAGGATACAGTTCAGCTCCTTTCAATAGGTCTTAGAAGAAAACAACTTCACAGCACTGGGAACAGACCTCAGGATCTGAAGTGTTATTAAGAAAAAGCCATGTGGCCTAGTGCACCACATGGAACAGCATCCTTGAGGGAAAAGCAGAGACCTGTGGGAAGATCAGATGCAGAATGTTGCTTCCCATTGCTGGTTTGAACACATCACATGTTGCCCATGATCAGAAGGTAACTACAGGAGAAATGGGTGTATTTAGCTCTAATTATGGTAGAGTGAAATTAGATATGTTTATTACTCAGAGATTACGGAAGGCACTCTGTGCATAAGATTAGAATCCAGGTTAATTACTACCTTCACTGGGTGCAAGTGATACCACAGCATAAACAAAGTCCTACTTAACATCCCACTGGGTTTCATTTCTGCTTAACTTCTTTTTTTTTTCTTTCAATTAGTCTTTGATTAACTAAATCATCTGATTTCTTTCCTATAAAACTCAGCCAAGATAGTTTTTGATTTTGTTTTGGCCCCAGAGAAAACAGGAGGTGTGGAAATGAACACCTTCCACACAAACACATCTGTAAAACTCAGGAAAGAACAAAATTTATGTTTGGGGTTTTGGCTTTGGTTTGGGTTGGTTTGTTTTTTTCCTTAATTTACATGCTAACAAAATCCAAGAGGTGATTGCTTAATTCCAGGTTCTGGCTTCCAAAGCATGCTTTTTATTCCACTTCAACAAAAACTGAAACATTGACACTTGGATTTAGATAATACTGCCTTTTCCTACTCCTCCTCTTCATTAAGCACAATTAATTTGTAATTAATTGACAAACCAAGATCTCTCCCTCAGTTGCGTTAACAATTGCTTGAAAGCAACTGGAGCTGTGAGTATATAAATGTCTTGTAGCATTTGATACTGATTTAACAGAAAGAGAACACTCAGTGCTGAAGCACTGAAAGAACAGGCACAGATGGAGCAAACAAGTAGTTAAAAAGAGGAGCTTGCAGCGAAATGTAGCAGCAGTCCTGAAACAAGACAGAAATTAAAAATGTCAGCTGACCAAAATGCTCTTCTGTTTATGTTAAACTCAGGGACCTCAGTCAAGTAACCAAAGCAGTGGGTTGAGAAGAGAAGCTGCTGAGAAGAGAAATGAGTGCTCCAGCCCATGGGTAACCATTCCACAGCCCTCTGGACCAGCTGGAGCAGCAGTGCCCAAGCTCCCCCCATATGCCAGCGGCAGCACATTCCATGCACTGGAGCCCACAGCACTTCCCAGGCAGGGACTCCCCTGAAGGATGCTCCCCACAATGTTTCTTTTGGGCTGTTCTTCTCAACTCAGGGCACCCTGAGGAGCAGGTCACCTTTCCTAAGCCTGATCTTGGCCACAGGCTGGCTATTGATGCACTGTTTCAAAGAATTGATTTTAATCCATGTTTTCACGCTGCAGTTTGTAAACATTCCGATTTTCTACATACCTTGGATCAAGGAGACTCCTCATGAACTGGAAGAGCAAGAACTGGTCCTGTACAACAGGAGGAGAGAGAGTATTGTTATTTTAAATCATGTGCTGTAAAACAGTGATCATTGAACTATATCCACTGAAGAAAACACAGTTCCCAGCTGCTGCCTGCTGAAGGAGCTGCTTTAGGCATGTCTTGCACAAATATTCTGAGGATGTGTTTGGCTGACAACAGCTCTGCTCTGGAACTCCAAGCCATACTGAACCCCAACCAAAAGCTGCAACCAGCAGCTCTGAGCTTATACATTTTTATGGCCAGAACTCTACAAATAGGCCAAACAACTGAGATGTAGCAATTCCTGTCAGTGAGTAGCTATAGCCTATTTTTCTTCTGTTTCTAACACAGCAATAACTCACCATGACTCTGAGCAATCACTTCCTACAGGGATGACATCTCTACTGTACAGAAGCCCCAAACTAATGGAGTTTGACACTTCACCTGCAGGTTTGAGATGATGCTCTCGATCTGCTCGCTGAAGTGAATGGCTGCCAGGTCAGCTGCTTTACCTGGGCTCAGCACCAGCAGCTCCTTTGGGGGGCAAACACAACCAAATTAATTCCTTTTGACTTCACAGGCAGTATAATTATGCAGCATCACCGAGCCCATCCATACTGTAACTGCACCTTTGCCTAGATGCACGTGTAAGATAACAAACACCACTGCACAAAGAGAGATGTAGAAAAAATAGAAGGGTAGTTGGTAAAAACGGATTTTTGAAAGTTGATGTTTTTGCTACACACAAGGCCTTGAAGAATACAAAACTCCTCACACCAAGAACCCATCTCAGTCCTAAGGAGAGGAAGTGATTGATCAAGTTTTTTGACAACTGCCTTTACCCCCTGCCAACAAGACATTCCCAGTGCCAACTGTGAGCCAGCAGGAAAGGGGAAACAACCAATCCTTGGGAATTTCTCAGTCCAATGGAAACAGTGTTTAACTGGCTTGAACTGAACCAAACCAGAGGTTTAAAAGCAAGTTTCATGTAACTGTTCACCATAACTGATACCCGTCCAGACATGAAAAAGCAATTTCCTTATTGTAAAAAAGGAAACAAAAATCATTTAGATGCCTATGGGTTTGCCTTCTGTCAAGCTTGAGCTAAAAGGTTTCATATCATACGAGTTTACACAACCTGCAATGTGAGCTTTTTGCTTCTAACCCTTCCAAATGCATCCACACTTCCAAATAAATGAGAAGCAACAGCTGGAAAACAATGCTGTGCACCTGGTAACCCTTCCCAAAAGCCCCTGCTGAACCTAAAAATGAGAAAACATTTCTTTACTGAACAAAAACAACCGTTACAGCAGTAAAAAAAAAAAAATTCAGAAATAAACATCTGGAAAAAAGCCCAAACTGAAGAAGTTCCTTAACAGTAGCTTGGCCTCCCTTGGATAGACATAGCAGCCACTGAATGCAGCCAATGCCAGCAACAGACTGGGGCAAAGGGAAGCAGGGAAGAGCCTGACCATTCCATGAGCTCTTTAGGAAGAGCTGTCACAGATGAAGCCTTTGGTGAGGTTTCCAAAGGAAAACCTGCCTGCTCCATAAGAAGCTCTGCAGTGTTTGACCCCACAGCTGTACTGCACAAGCTCAGCCCTTCACTGTGTCCCCACAACTCTTTCACCCCACAAACCCAGGCAATCCAAAGCACTCAGGAGATCTTAAGCACAGCAGCGCAGAGGGACACAGAAAGGATGCAGTGGGACTGCCTTAATCTATTTCTCTCCCTGGGAGTCTCCAGGAAAGCTGAAGGTAGGACTGCCAGGCTGGAGGGAGCTGGCTCAATCTCCCTGTCTGGAATCAGTGCAACCTTCAGAACCCATCCCTCAGCAAAATGGTGCTTGGGTTTCCATCCTCTCCCAGGTCTGCACAACCTGCAAACATGGTACTGCTTAGACAGCTCTTGAGGGGATAGTACTGACAAAAGGCATGTGGGTATGAGGGTAGAAAAGGACCCTTGTGTGACTGAAGAGAACAGAGCTTATTTTTTAAAGACAAACATCAGTGAATAATGGCTGTGGGATGATGGGGAAAATGAAAAGTGGCACTGATCACAAACACCACTTTTCTGCCATACATACACCAGGAAATCCTCTCTAGATTTGCCTGAAGAGTTTTGCCTGAAGAGGCTGGTTTGCTGCATACCTCAGCAAATGACAGTTGTCCTAAGAGCTAAAATCACAGCTTCACCCCAGTAAAGTATTATTTACTGTTCCAAGTCTTCTGGATGTCTGAGAGCAGGATTAACACAATGGTAAAGGACAAAAGCCCACAGCAGCCACCAGGCTGCTAAACCACATGGCTTACCACTCCTGGGAAACAGAAGATGCCAAAATGAACCAGGGAGCTGATCTTGGTGACAGTACCTATGAAAGGTGACCCACAGAGCCCATCACCTGCCCAGCAGCTCTCTGGGGGACCAGGGATGCAGTAGAAGAAGGAAGCAGACACAAGAAGCAGCACAGCAGACAGCAGATTGCATGACCTAGAACCCCAGTTGCTCTGATGAGGTTGCAATGAGTCAGGCCTGCTCAGTCCCAGCACAACCATCCCCACCAGTCCCACAGCTCTGCCTGTGCCTCTGGAGAGGGGCTGTGAGCTCAGTGAGCCACACATCAGACAGCAGCATTCACAGGGTTTCTTTGTCCATTGCCTTTTGAATCACTTTCCCTGTTGGTCCATTTTCTCATTAGTCATGCACTACTTGCAGATGCTGGTAAAAACTAAAAGTACTCTGGATGTGCCCATTAGCTTTTTGTCTGCCTCACAGGATACAGATTCTGTGGTCATTTTCTGCTAAGGAGTGTTGTCTGCAAGGCTTGTTTTACAGACAGAATTATTTTCCTGGCTTATCTCCAGATCACCCTGGCAGGGACTGACAGCACCTTATAGGAACTAGAAATATCATAGATTCCCCACATCTACTGACTGGACAATCATTTCAGACATCTTCACCCCCTGAAGCTGACAGAGACTGAAGACATAGGAAAAATTATCAGCTGGAGAAGTCCAGCAGCAGCCTGTGTCTTACAGAGAAATCATGACCCCATCATCCCCCAGGTTAGCAGTGCCAGGGCATCAGGGCTGAATGCATTTATCAGCGTGAGGAATCAGGATGAGAAGCTGGATCCCACAGCCTGTGAGGTCAGTGATGTCCATATCCTGCCTTACTGCTGCTGCATGCTTCGGAGATGGAACACTTGCTAATGGATCCCTCTCCTGCTCCACAGCACTCACCACTCATCACCCCCTGAGAAGGCTCCATTATCCAAAGAACAGCACTTGAAACCAGAAAGCCAAGGAAGCCAGCCTGAATCTGAGAGAGGCACTTACATTAACGTGTGAGAGCTCTGAGCTTACATCAGAGCTGTCTCAACAGCTGTGACTCAGCAGTGGACACCTGTGCTTATGGAAAAGCACCCAGCAGATCCAAGAGCCATCAGCAGGAGCTGAGGGACCATGGGTGCAGGATATACTGTACCTACCTCTATATGGTCCAAAGCTTTCTGCCACACCAGCTGCTTCTCCTCAGCACTGTAGCCAGGCATGGAGAGGATGTTGTGGATGTAGTTGAAAACTTCTTCCTGTAAGGCACAAACCCATAAATGCTGCAGTGTGTTCTGCAGCACCACTGACAGCACTGGCTTTTGGAAACCAGAGTGTTTCCAGCAGCCTTGGGATGACCTCAGGGCTAGTCTTCTCCAAGCAGGTCCGTATGAGTTATCTGCAGGGAGGCTGCATGTCCCTAGAGAGTTCCTGAAGAATTGCAAGGAAAAGAGAGCCGAGGGGAACCTGATGCTAATGTGTTAAGCACCGAGGTCAAAGAGAATTGCTCTTCCCCTATTAGAAAGGTCTCCCTCTTGCCCACAGGGAAAAAGGACAGGACATCACTTGAGCTAGGAGCACAGGCAGAGAGAACACTGCCAGAGGGTAGCTCAGTTTTCCCAGCACATTCTTGAGCTCCTCCCTGACACTGGCCTCTCTCCCAGACTCTCCTGCACTGTCCCCAGCTCAGGTGCTCTCTCCTGTGTCATGGTTTTTGACCACCTCACTATCACAACCTCCTCTTCTGACTCCTTCACCCACACAACGTTCAGATTGTGGGTTTATAAGGATCTGGCGAGGTCACATTTGCCACATTTGTCACGTCCCAACTTGTGTTGGTGGTAGGGAAGGGAATACCTCAAAAACTGTGGCAGGTATGCATGCCAAAGGTAATGGCAGAGAGACATTAAGGGCAGAGAGCCTGTGTCCAGGGGGAGAAATGCAGGGACCAACGACAGAAACAAAAAAGTACTGCAGTTAGCCAAATCTGCAGCAAATCCCACCTTGCACTCAGGTTTGACGTAGTAGCACTACATTTAATAATAAAGGAAAACTCTGAAACTTTAAAAAAAAATCAGCTCCTCTCCACTGCACAAACAGCTTTGACTACAACTAAGAAACCTCAACTGTTAAGGGCATTTTTAAGGTAATTATCCTAGAAGAGCAAGGCAGCTGTGTCCAGTCACTGTGGCCAGCAGGACAGGCTGCATGGCCATGAAGCAGAAAGGCCAGGAGCACCAGAGTTACTCACCTTCCTCAGGGGATCCCGCAGGTAACAGCCAATGATTTTGTCATAGCGAAGCTGCCGCTCATACATGAACTCACAGATCTGATAGCTGAAAGGAAGGCAAACTTCCCACGTCAGGAAAACCACTCAGCTGAGCCAGCACAACAGAGAGGCAGCATTTGGAAGTGTCTTACATTGGGGTTTTCAGCACACAGGCTGGGTGGTTCCAGTGTGCTCGAGTGCCATTTATACCAGCCTCAGGCCAACCTGCCCATCAACCTCCCTCTTCTGGGAAATTATCACACAGAACAGAGAAAAGTGGAGATACTAAGGGGAGAGGCAAGGGACAGAGGACAACAATGCTTAATGAAATCAGGTCTCACAGGTTCTGCTGTGAGAGATGATGTTCCTTGTTTCCACAACACTCTGCCCTAAGCTAGGTCAAGCCACTACACTAATTTGAAGAAATTCACTGAACATGATTCAACAATGACACAGCTTCCTACCTTCACATTTTAATAAACACCTTCAATATTTTGAGACTTTACATAAAATCAGATGTAACTGAGTCAAACCAAATGAAGAGTCTGATAATTAGTATTACACTATAACTCTTTCAGCTCTGATGGAAGTGGCTGTCCTGGGGGGCCTGACTGTTGAATTCTCTAAAGCAAGGAGAAAAAATGTATTTATTTAATCTGAAAAATTTACTCTGATACAGTTACTCCTTTTAGGACACACAGGAGAACAGGCATGGCACACCCCCCACTGCTCTCCCTCTGGTGCTTTGTAGCATGGTGGATTCATTCGTGTAACACCCAAACTCACAGCCTGGATGAAGATGCCCTCCCTGGCTGGCTGTGCTCTGGCATGACAGACTCTTTCTGGAATCATAAAGCAGCTAAAGGAGATGCTGGAAATTTTCAGCCTTTCCTTTTTTGTCTCTCCTACTCAATTCTAAAATGAGTACCATGGGGGTGGCTCCAGACCCCTTCATGCTTTTAAATCCACCTGTGGTCTCACCCCAACCAGGCATTTCCATCTGCCAGGGATACAGCACTCCAATATAAATTGTACCTCTGAACACAGCCTGGGCTCAAGGATAGGTAGTGTCAAAACTCACCAAGTCCCACAGGGTTTTTCCTGAAGGGTTTCCACAGCTCTACCCCTTCTTTTCTTAACAATGCTTTCTCTGAGAACACCCAGGAAAGAAAGTCTGGGACTAAATGTGAACATCTTAAATGAAGCATAATGTGAATGCACAGTGAAAATAACCCCAAACACAGCTGCAAAGTAGAAACAAGAAAAGTGGAGCTAAAAAAGAACCGTAGAAGAGATTTAAAGGCAGTTTTTATATATTGTGTCCAGCAACTCACAACTCAGCCTTCTCTGCCATTTGGATAAGGCGGCTCTCTTCAAACTGCACGATCCCTCCTGCCTGGAGCAGCTCTAAAAGGACCTGCAGAGATTAAACACCAGTTATTTACAGGGCAGCAACAGCAGCTGTGCCACTACACAACACAGCCAGTGCCACTACAAGTACACTGCTCCTGCTCCATTAAACATGGTAAGAACACAGGGCTGACTTTACTGATTTGTTAATTTACTGTCCTTTAACTAGGAAGGTCACGAGTTTATGAGAACTCTCCTGCCTCTTTCTTGCTCCTGCAGGCAATGCTGGGGTGGGATCACTCCCTCCTGCTGTGCCCAGCACTGCCCAATATTCCTATGCCCATGTCTCTGGCATGTGACCCAATGCCCATACTCATTCCTAAGGCCAAATTCTGCTCCACAGCCTGGCCTTGCCTGGTGCTCCAAGGAGCATTCCCTGGAGGGCTCTTACCTGCTGCCTCTCAGAATGCCGGGAGTCGTCATCCGGGCTGCACAGGAACTCCAGCACCTGTGCCAGGGGTAGAGGTTGGTGTGAGCCAGGCCTGGCTGGCACAGCTGGGAGCACAAACTGACCAGCACACCCTGAGCACCAGCAGTGGCAACAGCAAACTACCACACAATGGGGCCATCTGAACCTGGCCTGATCCTGGAACCAAACTGGGAATACTGGAATGGCAGAGAACTGCTGAAAGACTCCTGAGAGAGAAACACAGGACTCTGCACCAGGATCTAGAACCAAACTTTAGGGAATCCAGGGAATAGAGAAGAACTCAGGGAACCCCATGTTTTTGCTTCAGATTATACACCAAAGAGCTGGCATGACTACAATGACCCGCTCCCCTGGACTGTGCCATCTCATCAGGAAAACAGGAAATTATGTAATTCATAAAATTTAATATATGTGGAATGAAAGTGTTTAATCCAAATCTGTTTAGCCTCCACAGAGTTCTTCAGTCTTAAATTAGGACCAAGGACATATATACTCTAGTTAATGTTTATTAGTGCTCATACATCCCTACCATCATCATAGTACAACTGCTGTAGCCAGTGAAGCCTCCTCCTCAGTCCCAGGAATTTGCAGGACTTAAGCTGGGATACAAAGTTAATTCATGCAAGCTTTGGGCATGCATTGGTGCAAATGCCTTTTCCAACAGCAGAGAAGGTAGTGGCCACCTGAACTAAAAATTACCAACTATGCTTATGTGTTCTGTAAGCTCACTAATGTAATTTTAGTTGACACCCCTTATCCCAGACTGGCTTGGGTTGGAAGGGACCTTAAAGCCCATCCAGTTCCACCCCTCTGCCATGGGCAGGGACAACTTCCACTAGACCAGATTGCTGAGAGCTTCATCCAGCCTGGCCTTAACACTTCCTGGGATGCAATGCTGTTTGTCCCACAGTTCCAGCCAAGCTGAAATATCATGTACTGTGCTTCCATGGTCTGTCCTACTCTGCTCCTGGGAAACCACAGCAACAGCCCAGCAAGATGGCACCTGGTTTTAATGCACCAGTACCTCCAGACCTGCTCCAGTCTACAGCACTGGCCATGCTTTCTGCAGTGGTGCATCCTGCTTGGAATGTCACACACACTCAGGAATACTTGCCTGGTCAAACAGTGTCCTGTTGACAAACAAAGTGTTGTTGGGCTTGGCGAGCTGCCGGGCAAGGAAGGTAAAGAGACAGCCAACCTGTGATGGGGTGAAGTCAGAATTCTCCACCATGACCTGAGAAATGTTGGAGAGAAAAGGGAAAAATAAACCCACAAGGAATTGATTCTGCAGCTGGCTTTGGGAAAGTAACTGGGACAGGAAGATACTCCTGTGAGCCATTGTGTCTCCTCCTACCCCAGACACCTCCTGGTGTTAGTCCATCCTGAAGGTCAAACACGAGTCCCCTTTCCCAGCATTCAGCTGTGTCACCTGAAGACACAGGCAGTGGATGTGTCCTTGCTAAAGCACTTCTGTCCCGAAGCTGAAGAGGCTCCACCTCTCTGCCATAAACTCAAGGGAAGAATTCTTGCATATCCCTGTTTTTCAAGTGTGAAGAGGCTCCAAACCCACATTTATCTCTGCCTCTGTAGCCTGTGTTGATCATGGGACATGGAAGAGCTTCTGAGCAGAGAAATGTTGTCACATTGGCAAAGTATATTTATTATAGGAGAAAACAACCACAAACACCTCATTTCAAGCCCCAGGCACTCACCACTTCAACTGTGGCATGAAAAGAACTACACTAATAGCTAAGAAATTACTGCAGATGTGGAAAAGCCTTTCTCACATTATATTAGCAGAAGTCTAACAATATTTAGAGAAACTTGTGGTTGCGCTGACTTGAAATTACAGAAAAAAGGAATAACTTTAAGTCACTACAAAAGGGATTGGAAACCCAAGAAGTGCTTTTCACCTGTCTGGTGTACAAAACACGAGCCTGATGTGTCCTGACTTGGTGTCTCCTGCTTAAAAAAATCCTAAACCCTAAGTGAAAGTGAAATGCCCCTGTTTGGAGAGTCCCCTCTAAGAGCAGTGTGTTTAAGTTGTGAGGAAACCCACCACCTGGACAACTCTGTCAGCTAAGATCTAAGAAGTGCTGTAGCAAAGCCTTGCCATGGAGCAGCTCACAGTTCATCATCTCATTCAGTCAGAGCTGGGGGGAGTCAATTGATTTCTTAAAGTGACCCAGCGTTCCAGACCCCCACGAGATGCTAATGGTTTTGTGATGCAAGAGGGAGCAGGCAGGCCAGACACATTAGAGAATCAAGCAGAGCTCTGCTTGAGACACCAGCTAATGTAATCATTCTATTTCAGTCTTCATTCTTTGTCTAAAAAGGCTATTTCTTACAGGAGCCTAGTCTCAGCACTACCTAACACCATTAAAAAATTATTCACTGAAATATCTGGAGTGTTTAATTAATTTTAGCTTTGTTTTTCACAACCTGGGTCCTTGTCAGCCTATGTGAAGGTGAACATACTGCACCCCTAGAATACAGCAACTTCCCAGAGGCTGCAGACCAGCCACACAGATGATTCATTTGGCAAAGTTTTGATCTGCATTAGCAGAATGTCTGTGTTCACCAAACTATTTCAAAAGCACAGCTATTTCCTAGGTGTTTTCTTTATTGCTAATGACAAATTTAAATTGAAAGTTGCAGGAGTTTTTAACTTTTATCCAAAAGGACAGCAGATTCCAGACTGACAGTTTTTTTAACACCACATTGTTTGCCTGAAGATGCAATGCTGCAGCCCTTCTCAAGCTGCCCTCCTGCTGTTGGTGCCATGACAGCAACACAGCCCCAGCAGCTCTGGAACATGGCTGTAGTGTGCCACCTCCTGCTAACAGCAGCTCAGGACACAAACCAGAGGGGCTGAGCCAGCACAGGGCTAAAACACCCCTCAGAGCCACATCCTGCTCAGGCAGGCTCACAAAATCCCTCACAGTGGCATTGTCTCAGCCCACTGCAACAGCACTGCCACACAAGTCACTCACCATGCCCTTGTCTCATATGTCAGTGATGACAGGGACAGGGAAATGCTACTTATGGTATGTTTATACATAAACAGCTTCCAAGTGGAGTCACTCATGATTAATGGTGACAGCTTGGAGGGGAGAGCAAATGGCGCTTGGCAGCGAGAGCTTTTAATGGGACATCCATTGTTGGGAACAGGAGCTGGGGATGACGAAGTGACTTCCAGAGCACCAGGCTGATAACTGACACTCCTCTCCTAAACTAAAGATAGGCCTGTCATCCTAGAAATGCTGCATCCCAAACATAGCACTTACAGGCACAGGGAGCAGGGATTCAGCAGAAAAGCAGTGGCACCCTGCCAAGCACAGGATACCTGGGACGTTTTTACCTGCTCAGAAGGAATCAGGGAGTAGATTCAATGAGAAACAGATCTAAATAAGCTTAATGGTGCAGAGACAAGAAATTTGACAAAGTACTACCCAGGTGAAATCACAGGAAAGGAGACCTCTCTGTCAGCATATTTAAAGTGCATGAATCATCACTTCTGAATATCCAACCGACAGCTTTGGCTGAGGTGAATCCATGCTCCTGCCCAGCGCCTTCTCAGAGGCGTCAGCCAGGGCAGGACTGGAAACACCTCCTCCAGACTACAGGCTGTACTGCAGAGCATTGCATACAATCAGTCAGATACAAACACAGTTCATTTTTAGGTACACTCACTTTCAGAAGAATGTCCACAATTCTCTGTTGATACTCCACAGCTTGTTTATCATTCTTAAAGTCTTCAAAAGTCTGCAAGAGGCAAAACACTGACATCTTGAACAGAATATCTCAGAATAACAGCAAACACAAAGCAGCAGCCACATCACAAAGCAGACAATGCTGGTTTAAGTTCTTTCTCTGCATATCCCTAAGCATAAGGTTCCAAGACGTAATTTGCTCTTTTGTAACTACCAAAATGGTTTTTACACATTCAGGTAAAAGTAATGGGTCCAAATAGACATAGGAAATTCTAGGAATTTGGAAAGTAAGAAAGACAGATTTCCATGCAGGAGATAGAGATAGGTACTAGAACACTCTTTACAAATACATTATTCTTGTTTTACCTCTGTTTTAAAGACAGCCTCCGTTGCCAGAACTTTCAGTGTGTAATGTCATGTTCATCACTCTGTATTTAAAGCCACAAAGGACTACTGTGATTGCCTCTGATATCTTACAGAACAAGCACCAGAACTGTTCCTGCCCCAAGCCAGGAACTCCTGGTTTAGCTAAAGCACGGATTTGTTGACAGGAACCTCACTGATGATGGGAGAACTGGCACAGCATTTTCCTGTCAGAAAGCCAGGGTCTCTTACCAGAGCCAGCACATTGAGGAATTCCCGTGTGTCAAAGTGCAGCAGGGTCCGAACATAGGGATACACCTCCTCATCCACAGATCCCTCAGCTGAGTGCAGCCGGATCAGAAACTCAAACACCTGCAAGGACAAGGCAAGCAAAGACAGCAGATTTCCTATGCATTTCAGATAACTGGGAGCACAAGTGTGTGGGAAAGCAGCACTGTTACCTGCTTTGCACTTAAGCTTTAAAGCCCCTTAGGAGTCCATCAGTTCTTATTTGAGTGGTGTTTTCTGTTGCTTGTCAGCCCCTCCTTAGACTCACCAACCAATTTAAGATCAATCAAAATTTAACATCAAACAAAAATAAAGGCTTATTTATACTTTGAGACAGAAGTGTGTGAAATTAGAAAACTCCCTCCCCTTTCTGGCAGCTTTCCTGGGAAGCTGTGCAACTCCTCCTTATCCAGGGCACAGCTCCTCTCCTTGTCATCCATTCATTTGGGAAGAGCCAGTCAATCTGCCCCCTCACTGTGAGGCACAAAGCTTTTGGCACTGAAAAGACTGACTGAGGTGCTTTTCAACTCTGTCTCTTCCACTGACTTTGTAGTTCATGGAATTTGAGGGCATCTTCCAAAACAAACTCCCTTTACTGAGCCCCTGACAGAGGTGTCCAGACTATCCCAGGGAACCAAGAGGGCAGGGCCAGCTGCAGGCGTCTCACCCAGGCTCACAGCAGAGCTGGCTGCCAGCAGGAAGGGAGCAGGCAGCTCCAGGCTGGAGCAGAACCCAGGAATACGTGTCAGGTACACGCTGGGATCCCACGGACAACTAACAGCCCATGTGCTCTCCCAGCCACCCTCTGCAAGTGTCATGCTCCTCCATTTACTCCTGTTCTGAGTACGTTTTCTGTCAGCACAGTGGCAGTGAATCCAGCAGGAATTAGCAGCTTGCCTGTCAGACCCACACCTTCCCTGCTGACCTCCTTGATCCCACTTTGGCAACTAGGAATGCTTAAGAAAACAAAACAAACCCACCAGACAAAAAGGTGTTACTTAAGCCTAGCTCTGAGGAACACCACCAGGAACCACAGAAAGGAGAGACTGAAGGCTCTTCCCAGGGCTGCTGCTGCTGACTGGGCTCCTGCTTCCCCTCAGAGCCTGAGCAGGGGGTAACCCAACAACCTTGGGAGAGGGCAACAGCCAGTGCTTAGCCCAGCAAAGTGGAGTGGACTCGTTTGCACAGCCACTGAGGAAAGGGGCTGCAGGAACCCAGAGCTACCACATACATAGAGCTACAAGTTCTGGACTAGGAAGCAAAATCCCAACACAGAGAAACCACAAACAAAAACCCACCCCGCATTCAAAAACTGGCTGTTCCATTGTACTGCAAAAAGAAAGTGCAAAAGAAAAAGCACTTCCTTCTCACTGGAACACTGAAACTGAAGTGAAATGCTAAAAGCACAAAAAGAAAAAATTTGTTGTAAAAACCAGCCAGAAACTTAAGAAGAAGTTTTGTGAGCACAAAAAGTGATGATAAGGAACATCCTGTTTCAAGAAATTGTCAGATTAGTCCAAAGGGGTCAAAAGACTTCAAGAAACCTACAACTAAAAGCTACTTAGAGACACTTCTCCCCACTGTCAATCCCATGTCACACGCATTTGAAAACTGGGAAGACCCTCCCATATTTGACACATTAAGTTTACAAAGAAGAAACAGCTAGACATTTCTGGTAACTTTGTGGTAAAGAATAAGGCAAAAAACCCAATCACTGAGAACCCTGTTATGTTTAAATGTCCAGACTGCAACAACTGTTTGATTTCATCCATTAAAAACTAATTTTGTAATTACAGCGGGATGTGCTCATATCACAAAGATACAGTTACCAGACTGATAATAGTTTTCCCTTGGAAACACATGAAATAAGACATATGGAGCTTCTTCTAAAAACCACATATGGGAAAGTTGCCTTCTGAAAGGTTTCTCACCTGGTTTTTCACCAGAGGTACCAGATCTTCAGGAATATCACCCAATGGATATGCACGGCCTGCCAAGCAGCAGCTACAGAAAAGGAGGGGAAAGGTGTTTTAATACACCTGACATTAAAGAGATTGAGAATTGTTTGTTTTTTGACTTAATCTTCAGGACATCCTAAACACAAGGCAAACCAATTTATTTTGTAAATTATGAAAGCAAGAAGCATCCCAGGCAGCACTGCTGTTAATACACACTGAGCCACACTGCATGAATTTGCAGTCATTCCACAGCAGGAAAATAATGGGAAAACTCAGTATCTCTCATAAAATTTTCTATTTTAGGAAGCTGGAGTAATGCAGAAGCTAACTTCACAATCTTGCATAGACTCCAGAAAGAGGATTCAATAATTAATCCCTCCTGTGCAAGCTCCTGCAAATGATAGGGAGCCCAGCAGGGAACAGCTGAGCACAGCTATGCCAAAAGGCAGGGCAGAACATGGCCTGCTACAAAACATGAGGGATTTTTAATTTAAGTGAGCTGTAGTGAGTACCCACTGCTATTTTACATAATCTCTCAGAACCTGAAGCTCCCAATAAGGTTCTGCAACTACAGCAAGTTTAAAATCTGGTGCCACCACTAGACAACACCTCACAATTTCTGAAGAACCTTACCTTATATACACAAGCAGCTTGTTGCCCATCACCACCTGCTCATCTACAAAACAAAAATTATTTGTCACCTTTTCTTCACAAGAGACAGAGATGCAGTTCTCCCACAAAAACAGAGTTTATCATACAAAGTTAAGCAGCTTTACACACAGTACTAGAACACTCTTCTGTTCTCCAAGACCCTTATATTGGGTATGTATTCCCTTTTTGCATCTCTTCGTTGGAAGTGACTAGGATATTCAAAATATCAAGTATCAAAACGAGAAACCTTAAAAGGGAAAGCATTCTGTACCTGTGAGAGACTTTCCAGCATTCAGTGGAGGAGCAATGACTTTGAACAGCTTCTGTAACAAGAAAAAAGGCAGTGCTCAAGCAGCTGGAAAACCTCAAAGCAAAGAACCTGTGTGGTTTTAAAGCAGAGATCAGTGGGGTGTTTTCCCACAGAAACTCTTTATCACCATGTCTTCTAATTAAAAGACACAGAAGACTCCAAGACATGGCAAAAGATGTTTTTTACAGCTGATTTTATGAAAAAACAGCTTTCATTCCATCACCTCTAACCCTAGGCACAGGCCACACTAAAGCAAAGCAATGTTCAGCAGTCCCAGAGGTCAGTCAGAGCATAACCCACCAGCCCCACATCCTGTTCCTAGATATCCTGTCACTAAACAAACACTTCTGCCCACTCAGCAGGGTCACCAGAGCCTAGTTTGGGCATGGAGAATGAAAACTTGTCTGAACACTTGCCTCTAGGAAGCAAAGTTATTTGTACTCATACAGCTACTGCTCGGTTTTCAGAAGTCCTTTTTAAAATTATGACCACCTAAAGAGACTCCTTCCTTAGAAAAATCAAATGAGATTACAGCTGCTAAAACTTAGGCAGGTGAAGATTCTTCCCATTCCAATGGTCCCAGCTCTCTATTTCAGCACTACTGAGAAAACACCAGCAGTGCCTCCATGGTGAAACACAGTGGGGTTACAGAGCCATAGGCACACCTCCAGAATAACCAGCAGAATCAACAGGGCCTTCAGAGAGCCTTAGAATGAGTCCTATGCTTCCTGCTGAGAGATCTCTTCCAAGTGCTCAGAACAAGGCCTGCCTCGAGCAAGGGCTGTTTCTGGCCTTTTGTATGAGTTATGTACATGCAGTCTCCTTAAACAGTCATGTCATTATCTTCTACTGCTTTTCCTTTTTATTTTATTAACACAACTATATTTCCTGCCCTAACCCTGCAGAGGACTTCTGCCTCAGCAGGGAATTTCGTGTTCTAAAGCACAGTAGTTACAAATTACTTCTCTCCTCTACTGCATCCAGTCAAATAAACTGCACATATCACACCTGATTTCCCCCTTGAAATGGAAATGAGCAAGAATGCAGAATACAGAGAATAAAATAAGGCTTTGGGTTTGAAATGCTGTTTCTCAGGAAGAACGTGTGCTGAACACCCCAGTAACCCCTGCTGCAGGAGGGTCTCTCCTACCTCCATGGGACTGATGAAGTCGTTCATCCCGCTGTTGTAGACATAGATCATGGCATCGTACAGGCGGTTTTCCCAGCACAGGAGAACCACCTGCAAGGCAGCAAAGCACAGGGCAGCTACACAGCTGCTCCTAGCTCACAGTTTCCTCACTCCTCAGGCCCTGTCCTTGCACTTCCATCATCCAAGAGTACAATTTGAAGCAGAATGAGAATTTCCACTTTTAGAACCAGTCTCTGTGAAAACCCCAAACCCCCCAAGGAGTGTTCAACTTACTGCGCATGCAGCAAGCATGGAATCTGTCTAGATTCTAACATTCATATGAGGTTAAAGAATAAATTTTAAAAATCCAGTTCTTCAAAAACCTTGCTTGCAGTAGCAAGCTGTAGCTTGCTTTGTAGCACCCTTTGGCTGGGTTAGTGAATCATAACATCAAGTTTCCAAGCAGCTTCACCCTTGAAATGGAAAGCCATGCCATCAGAAAACAGGACTGCTGAGCAGGAACACCTCCCTGCTCCACTAACTGTTGTGCAAAAGCAAGTACCCAAGCTGACAAACACAACTCCAGCTTTCTGTGCTCCTGCAGCCTTTGATGTCAGGTAAGGTATTCAAAACGGGAAAGAGTGACTGGGGATAACCCTGAAGGATTTTCCAACACGTTCAGCTGCTGATGCATTAACCTATGCCAGGAAAAAAAGTGGGGGAGCAAAACACAGCCACACTGTACAATTCCCAACTCACTGAATTTGATCCCAGGACACAGGGAAACCCCACATGCCATGCTATGCTTAGAAGCACAAGATCCTGTAACTGCTGATTTATTCAGAGGAGCTCAATACAGCATGCAACACAACTACTCACCTGCTGTATGTCTAAACTGGTGATATCCATATGCACAATGCAGGCTTCCAAGTTTTCCAACCTGTTCTTGTCTTGGAAGTGAAGCAGCAAGTCCTTCATCACTTGAGCTGTGATTCCCATCAGCTTATCACTCAAGATATATGGCTCCAAGCACTCCAGAAAGATGCCTTTGGCTACAGAGTTCTCACTCATCTTGTCATATATCTGGTTAAATAATAGATCCCTAGGAGGAAGGAGGAGTTTATTTATCAAATAAGTTTATTAAAATCTCCTTGCTTATCTACTTTCCAAGGGCTCCAAATTAAACTCCATTTTCTCTGTATTTCTCAGGCTCAGGAACTGAATGACCTGTTCAGCTCCTGTAGTGGGGCAAGTTACACAGTTAAATCAGCTATGGATGTTGCAGCAAAAAAAGTACTGTTAGAAGGGAAGCAATGAGGATGACAGAAAAATCTATCAAGGCAGGTTCTTGTTTCGAAGCAACTCTTCTTCAACACATCAATGCAAATTTAAGAGATGGCTTTGTGTGAGTACTGAGTTCCTGACTTTGGTACTGGTTTTTAGGCACTGCTCTGAACTGTCATGTGACATGTGCTATGGAATGATGTGATGCAATTCCTCTACACCATGTGGTGTCACAGGAAACAGCACTGGGGGCTACCTGGGGTGTTGGGGTCTGCCCCTGCAAGCCCAGACTTACATGCGCTGCAGCAGGAGACAGTAATCCACGATGACAGGCACCACATCCTGGGGAGCAAACACAACAAAGTTGTAGAGACTGACTGGCAAAAATCCTGCCAAGCAGCACATCCTGCAAAGCATGAAATGAAGCCTGGCCAACACAGAGCAGAAACAATGAGGTATCTGACTCAGCTGGTAGCTGGCACAGTTACAGGTTTTCCATATGCTGATGCATATGGAAAACAGCTCTGCTGACACTCCTGCAGAGCACAGAGAGCACACGGGTTCTGCTCTGCCACCCACTATACCCAAGTCCTGATTTCGTCAGTGCACACAACAGGTGAGAGTTGTGCTGAACCACAGCAAGGTTTTTCCAAAAATAGACAAGTAATGTTTGCAGCAAAACAAAGTTAATTTAAAAAGCCAAAAGATTTCTACCAAAGTCCTCTGGAGCACCATACCTGAAAGTGTTGCTCCATAACCTGGATTTTTCCTTGGTCAGGACATTTCTTCAGAGTCCGATCAGTGTAATGGAGAAGAATTTCAACCATCTGAATTACAATAAATAAGAAAACTCATTCAAATCCTATACTGAGGCCTTGCTTGGTAGCACACTTCAGGCTGGCTTGGGGTTTGGCAGCACTGTAAGCTCTGCTGTCCTGTTTTGGGTATGAAATGCTGTGAGCAGGAAGGAGCAGAGGGAAGAGGCTGCCAAGAGACAGTGGTGTGACAATGGCACAGAAGTGCCCAGAAGGATACTGAAGGCCTGCACTAACTTTGACTGACCATGGAGCTGGGCAACCAGCCCAACAGCCAGTTTTCAGGCTGGTGAACACATCCTGAAGCACAAGGCTCATCTGAGTCATGACTTTACCCAAAGCTTAAGTATATTACACAGCAAAACATAGCTACCTGCAAATACAATAACAAGAGCAGAGCACAACTAAATAATTATTGCAATAAGTGTGTACTTTTTTCTAAAATTCTGCTCCCAGTTTTAGCAAGAGAGGAACATGTACATGTTCTAGAGTTAGTTAGATTAACTTATGGAGGACAGAAGCTGTTCCTTGCAGGAACACAGTATCACACCAGCACACATGAAAATCCAGTTGGGAAGAGCTCAGGGACTCACTCTGTCAGCAATGACTGCTTTCCTCTTGCTCGTGTCCCCAGTCAAGCCTAGAAAGAATGAGGGAGTGAGGTGAAAAACAAAGCTTTTCTCATCTAAGCTACCAATAGAAATAAAAAACTCCACAGTTCAGATGCTAACACAACCATCCTTGAGATGTAGAGGTCAGGATATGTAAATACACAATTTTGTGTTCTACTTTTAGCCCCCACTTCTTCCAAAAGGTTTGTTCTCCTCACTTAAAGACTGTTTCAGCACAGGAATGGCAAGAACAGTTCTCAGTGCTGTTTAACACTGAAAGAACTAATGGAGAGCTGTCAAAGACTGTACATGAGGGTAATTGCTGGAGGAGGTCTTGACACAAAGAAGCTGAATCAAGTGCTAAAAGGGGAAAATATCATAACTGCCAACTCAAAAAGACAGTTTTTCATTATTCAAAGCATTACAATTTGCTTTATTGTGCTATATCCATTCACTAAAACAAAACACAACTTCAAATACCAGCATTTCACAGCAGGATCCTGTCCTGGGAACTTGCATCCCATCTGTCAAAGCCATCAAGAAGTTATTTGCTGTAAAATCAATGTGTCCAGTACAAATCTGACCACACAAGTGGCAGTTTCTGGCATAATTAACATACTTCTCAAGCAACCTTCTTTGTAGGCAATGTGGTGCCAAAAGCCAGCATGATTCTTTCAGTTCCTTGTATAGTCAGGGGAGAGATCTGCATCAAAGCACCTGCTTGGCAGAGCTGACAGAGAATCACACAGAAAGATACCTACAGGTCATGCATGGCCTTCAGGAAGATTTTAGCAGGTTGGATATTCAACATCAGGATATACCTCCTTCATGGCAAAGTGACAACAGGATGGAGTCACACACAGATCAAGCCTGACTTTCACCTGAGTTGCTAAAGGGACCACAGTTTAAAAAAATCAAAAAACCCAAACTACTCCACATAAAGGTTGCTTCTGCCAAACTTAAAGCAACACATCTTATTTTCTCTTCTTCAATTCAGTTCTGTTTTCTTCCCCTAAAAAAATGTTTTCTGTATGTGCAGATATTTAAAACCATCCCCAGAGTTACAAGCAAACAAGTCCAAACTTACCTACAACAGCCTTTGCTTTACCTTCATAAAAGGACCAAGCAAGAGCCAGGGCATCTGTGAGACATTCTTGTTTCAGAAGGTGGTCAACCCTCTAAAATAACAAGGAATACTGAACCTCAGAACTACAGAAAAGATGATTCCCTCCCCTTTAAGACCAGCATTTCCCAGTAGTGGGTCATTGTTCCTGACAGCAAGGCAACAAGACACCTCAGAAGCTCCCAACACACTGCAGTGAAGGACAGGGCCTTAAAGATATTCTCTCAAATGGACATTTTCTGCTGGACTAAGAAATGTCAGGGCCCAGTACATCAAGTCCCCGTGGGGGGACATTTTAAGTCAGATGCTCGACGGATGGAGACCCCCAGCATTATTGACTGCCTGACAAACAAAGGATAAAAATTTTACATTCCCCATCCTTGCCTCATCACTTGAAGCACAACTTGGAGTGAACAACTCTGCCATGCTTTCAGCAAAGCGTGTACTCATCCTGCCTCCTATTTTCTCCTGAGCTCACAGTCAGCAAGGACTGAAGTAGATCACAAGTCACAAATATTTTCTGCTTTAAGGAACTATTAACACCCAAGGTCGAGCACCACTGGCCTTGGTATGATAGGTCAGTGTCAAAGAACTGTTTTAGAGAAGAGAGATTCCAGGTCTCAGCCCTGTACCCTGTCCTGCAGTAAGAACTAACTCTCAGCTTCACCCTAATCACCACACACTCAATTCAAACTCTCAGTTCCAAGTCCCCTATGATAGAGGCACAACAGCAACACAGCAGAAACCATATAGTAATTTAGAAAGGGGTTGTCTCAGAGCACAAATTGTGTTTGACTTTTGAAGTCCAGGGAAATCTGTACCTGAAATCATGGATCAGAACAAGACTCTTCATTACAGCTTACTAATCCAAATTCAGAGGTGAATGGCAGGAGACAAAACTAGCAGAGAGAAGGAATCTTGGTAACTAAAACCTCAACAGAGCTCCACTGTTCATATCCTATTAAAGGTCCTGACACAATGTCACATGAAGGAGTTTATTACCATAGACAAGGACAACAGCCCTAAAGCAATCTAAGCAAGGAGAAAAATGGTGAAGGTCACTGCTTCAAGGAGAAGTATGAGATGACACAGAAATTGCTACCAGATCTCTTGGGAATCAGTCCAGAAGCTGATTCTTGATTCACTGAAGCCTTCTACATATAGGCATAAATTGAATTTACTACTAAAGTTTGCTGATGACCAATTGGCAGCATGTGAGGTGAGACAGAAGAACAGAAAGACACAAGAGATGTGCCCCTGAAGCTGGTAACAGAAGAATGATGCTACCCAACAGTACAAGCAACTTCCAGCAGATATGAGCTTGGCTACAGGGCACCAGTGAATCTCCAGAGTGCCCAAGCCACTGACATCATGTAGCCAAAGGAACAGAAAAACGAGATCAATGATGCATGAGAAATGACACATCTAGCAGAGACTGTGAAGAAGGGGTCACACTGTGCATGGCACTTGTAAGACCTTACCTACAGCAATATGTGGCAAACTGTTTGCCCATGCCCAAGAAACTGAGCACACAGTACACACAGAGAACAGGGACTACAAATAAAGAAAGGAATGAGAAAGTAATCTCAAGAGAGAGCTGAAAGAGCTCTTCTTAGCCTTGCAAAACAAAGCCTGAGAGAGAACATGCACACAATGAATAAACATACTGCAAAGTGGTGATGCAGAAAGGAAAACAGCTGTTTGAGTAAAGTGAAAAGTACAATATAGGAAAAGATCTAAATAGATCACTAAGAACTTTAGTGTGGGCATTGATGGGGTTTCAGCTGTCAGAGAGATGATGTTCCAAAAATACCAAAAATCAACAAGGACCTAAAATCCTATTAACTTTCTAGGTAGCCTTTGATGGATTTTATGATGCAGCTCCTGCTGTAGCTGGAGACAAACTCCAGTGAAGCAGATTGTCTTTCACTCCTGGATGCTTGTGTGGCAGACACAAGCTTGCACACAAGCTTGTGGAAGGCTTGCATCACATGCTCTTCCTAAGTCATGCATTGCACTAACAAAAGCTGACACGCAGCAAGGCATGACGCCTTGTTTGGGAGAACAGGGTCTCCATTCAGCCCAGAAATTTATGCAAGCAGGAGTCCCAGTGTCCCCATGAAAAATCAGTGTATCCACAGCACTGGCTCTATGTAGCAGTCAGGAATCCTGAACACAGTGCCCATAAAATGCTTCCCAAATGCTCCCTCTCCCTCCTTTGAGCTAGATTTAAGCAATTCAAGACTAAGCTGTACAGTCTCCCTCTCAACATACCTCTCTCCAGCTTCTCAATGTCATGACATGAACAGACTAGGAAAGAAAAAAAGAAATTGGAAGTTATTTACTGGCAGTTGCTCATGCAACTGTAGTATCCCACAGACCCACCACAGCACACCAGTACAGATGACTAAATAAAGTAACCTCGAAGCAGTATAAATTGGAGCACAGTTTTAGCTGCTGTCTTATTTTCTTCTGTTTATTCCATAGCACATTTATAACAGAGACAGAGAAGCTTAGGACAGAGGAGATGTCAGTAAAGTAAGGCTAAGTTTACCCTGGAGCAGAACGAATCAGGATATTGTGAAGCTATGACAATGTCTTACTCAGCCCATAACCTGTCTAAAACCAAATTATTGCATGTTTCCTCCACTCCACAACATAAACGCACAAAGAACCTTTTCGCAATACACATCTCCACAAAAGACAAATTGCCCTTTTCTAAAAGAGCTACCATCAACAGTGAATGCCCTGTATTTTTACTGAAAAAATTCCCCCCACTTACCTTAGTTCCAAGGTAAAAGACCTGGCCACCACAGCTGCTGATGGACTGGTAACAAGCTTTCTCTCCAACTAGTGCCTACAGGGAGAAAAACCATATGCAAGTAAAACTGCATTCTGGTTTTTTTTTTTTAATTTCCCAAGCAACATAAATACACTTCCAAGATCCTTTGTAATGCAGGAATCAAAATGAGGCTGGAGAAAGAACACCACAGGTTGCTGGGCAGGAAGTAAAAGAGCTCTGCTGTCACTCCCTCCTGCTTGCGAACTCAGCTTCAAGCGCTGCTAGCTCTGGCTACCCAAAGACATGATGAAGTAGGACTCTGACTCTACCCTCAGGTGCCAAAAGGTTATGAGGGCCCTTTCCTTGCCACCTGCTTCTTCACGTATCTTCCTCAAAAGCAAATGTGTAGGGCACACAGATGGGAAGACAATTGTTGAAGCGAGAGTTGCTACAACAGCAGTTTGACTGCCAGTAACCAGTGCTCCAGTCTGTGGTGCATTAAGTAAAAAATCCTCCAAAAGAATAAAGCACATCAGCTTTTATCCTAGACAGAGTTTTCCAAAGCTTGGTAAAGGAGGAGCAGTTCCTACAACCTTCAATGCACACAAGGAAACACGAGCTGTCTGTTAGCTGCCCACATCACCACCACTTCTGACTTCTGAGACACTCCCAAAAAGGCTTTTTCCCTCCAGGCTTCCACTTAGGACCTACTTTAAACACAGCTGCATACACAAACAGGCCACCAGTGCCTACCAAGGCCTCGCTGACATTGCCCCCTGTGGCCAGAGACTTGAAGTGGCTGCTGTTGTAGACCAGCTGAACCTCTGAGATCTCGATGGTCTCCAGCTCCTCCTGAGTCTGACGGTCTATGACATGCAACTTCTCCACACTGTCCAGCAGCACTGCTGTCCGTGAGTTGATCCACTGCAAAAGCACCAAATTCCACATTTCAGCAATGCATTCTCCATTAGAGCCAAGGAAACAGGCTCTGGCCATATCCCTGAGTAGCCCTACTGGGAATTCTGGGGGAGCCAGTGGCTTTGTTACTATACATGGCCACTTCACAACTGCACACATGCATAACTTCAAAGCCAGAGATAATGAGGGCCCTTCTGCAGAGAAATTACATGGAATCTTCACAGAAAATAGCTGTAGACAAATGGCAATCCACCAGAGCTCCTGTCCTCTTGGCACACTGTTTATCCTCCAACACACTTTCTATCCAGATGTGCCAAAGCCAAGACAATACACCACCCATTCACAGGTGGTTTACCACACTGTGCTGGTTTTCTAGAGTCCCAGGTATAAGGACATTTTCAGTTAGTCATCACCAGATAAACACAGCCAAGAGCACAAAACTAAGGGCTACTGAGATACATTTTCAAGAAAACTAGTGCCAAAAAAATTTAACCATTCTATATTACGGAGACTTACAGTAAAGTTGATGAGATCGTAGTGCAGATGAAGCTGCCTCTGCTTTGTGACATGTATTGCACCACTATCATCCCTCTTGACCTAAAAGAGAAATTGGACAAGGCTGACTCAGACTCAAGGGCTTCCTTCAGTTCAGCCTCTCAGTTCCCACAGGGCACCACACTGACTCCAAGAATCTTGAGCTCCCCGCAGACAAGCATCTCAGCAAGGAAAGTTTAAACATGCACCTTTTTCTTTCTCCCCAGTTTTACCAGGAGAGATGAGAGAGGAGAAAGAGGATTCAATCCAGACAGCACATCTGCGTGCTTAAACAAAGCTTAAGGTCCAACATGACAGCAGAGTTGGGAAACAAACTTAGCACTCCAAAGACAAAATGCCAGATTTTCAGAAGCATAGGTATTGCTCTTATACTGAAATCAGTGTGAAATTGTCTCCAAACAATCGTATCTGCACATGTAACTGCTGCAGATCTAAACAGGATGAGCACCATGCCCTCAAGTTACACACCAACAGGACTGAAAGACCTTTCCTTAGTGTTTTACACAACTTTTTTCCAGATTGATGTTTTAAAGCAATAACTAAGATGGTGTCTCAAATTCATGTGCTCTCCCTGAAAACAATCCACACACTTACACCTCCAGCAGAAACACACTGCAAATCAATACTTCTGTACTTTTGGAACAGATAAATCTCATGCCTCCAGGCAAAGGCAGCAGCTGAAGAGCAGTGACCACCGGTGGTTTTCCCAAGCCAGTGGGAAGCTGCAGCTGTTCCCAGCATGCTCAGCTATCATACTGTCACTGAGATAGAGGCTCAATCCCTGAATGCGTGGATGAGATGTGACCACCTGAAAGCAGCACAGAACAGCCCAGGCTCACCAGAAGGAAGTACACGACATCTCCTCGACAGAAGGCAAGCATGGGGTTCACCGAGTTCTGCACGGCCACAAAGTGCCACGCCAGCAGAGGGACACTCGAAGGGTCCATCTGTCACAAAAAAACACAGCCAGTGGTTAAGGGACACCAGGCAGACCTTCAGCTCCAAGACAAGTGGCTTATCAGCTGCTTCTCACTTCTGACTGTGCCTGGTACACACAGGGGCTGCAAAGCAAATTCCTGGCAGCAGTTTGTGCTCTTTGGTCCAGCCACACATTTGGGAGCCCTTGGCAAAGTGGACACCCAGACAGAACACCGCTGGTGTCTGAGCTGCTCCGGGTAGATCCAATCCCACATGGATACATGGACTACAACAAGCTGCAGCTTGATAGCCCCCTTGTCTCCACCCTCCTAACATAACCTATCCTACATCTGTCCTCAGCTGCTTTTTCAAAAGGAATTATGCCATTGACCAGTGAAAGTGAATAATCAAGAGCTTAGAAGATTGTTTAACGCTCGAACTCCTCTTCGTTCCTGTCCCTGTAATTAAGGGGTCCGTTGTATGGTTCGAATATAAAGCAGTGGCCCCAGTCCAAGGTGATTGTAGCCATAATCAGGTCAACATCCCATCTGTGGGTGCATCCAGACTGCAGCAGGAAAGTCAAGAAGCTGAGGGACTCTCTCCTGCTTATTTGGGAAAATCAGCATCTTCAAAGAGGTACAGCTGGAAGCAGCCTTCTCACCTCCTCTCTGCCACAATCTCCACACATCAGACCCATAGATTATCACTGCAATTCCACCGTGGTGTGGAAGGCAGTGGTACCAAACACCCGCTCCTGATCTCATCTCCTTCTCTCCAGGAACATGATTGTAGCCATAACCCAAGAAGCACCTGATTGGCTCTATTACTCACACGGCCATAAGGAAATGTCATCCACACTTTCAGAGATGGCTTCAGGCCAATAACCAGGATCTTCAAGGAAAGCAAGAAGGCAAAATAAGATGTCTGAGTATACAGCAGAGAACTTCTCCTTTGTGATCTCTCACATGAATCCTCCTGCAAGCAGCAAGTTACCTTAGTGAGGGAGGCCATGGCCAGCAGTGAATACTGGGTGATAGGATGGTCTCTCAAATCAACCTTTGCATGTAATGGCTCAATACAGCAAACTTCCCCCTTGGAGCCACTGAAGAGACACCGAGACTCGCACGTCCTCACTCCCATAACCCTCCTGCAAAGAGCAGAGATCAGCTTGGCGGCAGCCCAACAATCTCAGGAGTGATCCTTCATAAACACTCCTTCTAAAAAGTCCCTTGCACAGCTCCAGGGACCACTTCTGACGTCACTGGAGGCAATCCCATACAGCTGCTCAGATACAGACAAGAATTCCTTAAGATCTTATCTGACGATAAGATTTGGGAAATTCCTGGACTTGATCTGATTGACTGTCAGTCCTTCCTCCTCTTGAAGAGGCCAAGAGTAAAATGAGCAGCTACTGCAGGACAGCTCTCACTAATGAGCCAAGGAAAAACAAGAGGTAGCACTTCCGTGACAGCTACCAAGAGCCCACGAGGAGTGTCAAATTCTGGACAATACAGTGACACTTGAACAACTAAGGCTATTCTTTGGCTATTGCACTGCCACACAGCATCTTGCTTCAGCTGAGAAATTACACTGCAACCCTAAATTACACTTTCAACATTCAGGCAGTAGCTTTACTGGTTTCAATGGTTTTTTTCCTCCCTAGGTTTTAGAAACAACGATCCAAAATTGGTTTCTTGTACTTTCTCTGGGTAGCGTTATTGTCTTACTTAAATGACAGTTCAAACACGGAGCCTCCGCTGTCATTGCAAATTGCGAGTGTCGGATCATCTGTAAACTGAGCAGAAAACCAGATTAAAATGGCCCTAAGAAATAAACTACAAAAAAAATGGATACAAAAATACGTGCTATGGCAGTACTAACAACACACAGAGTACAAGCAGCGCACCTACAGACACCTTTAACATACCAAGTTGAGACAATTACTGGGGTTTTTTATGACATGCAAGAAAAGCAAGGTTTATGTTTCACCTTCATTTCCCCAGCAAGTCCTGTTGCCAGATTTTGGTACCAAAGCCCCACTACTTTATGCTGCAGCTTAGAACTGCAGCACACAAAAACCTGAGCTGCCTCTAGAAGGGCTCCCAGCCTCAAGCCCATGGGCTGGGGCCAGAGCTGGTGGATGGGCTGCAGTTACAGACAGACCCAAATCAGAAACATCCAGAACGTCTAATGATACCAAATAATTCAGACAATAAATAAAGGATCACAGTCTCTGCTGGGGACACTTTTGGAGGTGTTTGCAATCCAGAATCTGTAAGCCCACGAACATCTGAGACCATGTAAAACAAAGCCAGGCACAAACTCAGATATGATTTTCTGTGTATGACAATAACACTATGCTGAACAAGAAGCCATAGATGATTTCTCTTTCAACCCAAAACATTCCCAACAAGCTATTTGAAAAACTGCTTACAGAAGCTACTTTCTACAGCTGACATTCCTTTAAGTTGAAAGTTGGCAAGTCATGTATTCAGGTCAAAACACTGCAAGTTTTAGAGAAATGTGTTCTAACAACTAATTTTTCAAACATTTTGGCATTGGAGGGAGGAGTTATAACAGACAACAACCGTTGTTTGTTACAGTACAACTCCCAGCCAAAACTATTATGTCAGTATACTCAGTTTCACTTTAAAATAGAATTTCTGCTCATTTTTCTCATCTCTAGATACCACTGCCATAGGTGGCTGCTCTCACCTAAAATCTAGAAGTACTGCACAAGGAAAGTCACCACATCTGACTGAACAAAACTGGGACAAAAGTAGTACATTTATTTAACATTTATTACCTTGATGTGCAAAATGGCTGTTCCTGGAGGGTGGGCATCTGTTATTGATCGCAGCAGCTTCCCACTGGCCAGATCCCACATGGTGATCTGCAAGCAGATTGTGCTCAGTACACGTTCACTGTCAAGGGATTCCCTCCATCACCTCGTGCATTACAGTACAGCAACAAGTTCCTATACTGACATTATCACCCTGGGTTACTAGGGGTTTCATATCAAAGAAAAGCAACCTGAAATCTGTTCCTCTCCTGTTTCTCCAAGCAGTTCATTTGTCTGCTTAGAGTTGACACCATGTGTTACCTCAACTCTGAATCACGTCTTTTTGGCCAGCTCTCCTCACCTGCCCAGTCTCCCTCAGTTCACAGCTATCTGCCTGGTAAGAACATTAAAGACTGTAAAATAACTTTGTTACCACCCAACAAGTCAAATGAATTTCTCTGTCACAGAACCAGTGAAGAGGTGAAAAATCTCTGCTAACACCCCTGAGCAAAACTCAAGCTCATCTCCATGGCTACCATGAACCTTGTCCCTCCTCTCCTCCTGAGCTTGCTCAGCATGACAAGGCAGGTAGGAGAACAGACTTTGGCTTGTACTTAATATTAAATTCAAGCATTTTCTCAGCTAAGAAGCAGGAAGTCTCAAACTGCTCACTGCATAACTGCCCAGAAGAGCTGAACTTACAATCTGACTAAAACTTTTTTTAGGGAAACAGTACTTTATGTGATCCTATAAATTATCTATCAATGCTTCTAGACCATATGTTTCAGAGCTGTTGTTCCAAAATGTTTTATCTAATTTAAAACATGTTGTCCTGCATGGATTAAGTATTTCCACATGGCCTGCAGCAGGCTGTCATTTAGTCTTACCATAGGTACAGGGGTGTGCTTTATCTACTATGAAGGTGATAGCCAAAGGAGCAAAGGGAAATGAATGCAAAAGAAAAGGTAG
Organism: Leptocoma aspasia; assembly: GCA_013399835.1. Lineage (NCBI taxonomy): Eukaryota > Metazoa > Chordata > Aves > Passeriformes > Nectariniidae > Leptocoma > Leptocoma aspasia. The sequence goes on along the minus strand of VXAX01004316.1, from coordinate 390,049 downwards.
CCTTCTTTGTACTCCTCTAAATGTTACCAAGGTAATGTCTATCTAGTTCGGTTTAGACTTGTTACTTTGTTCAGGAATTGCTTTCTCTCCTTTGGTTCTGAGAAGGGCATGAAACTACAACAGACTCAACCCCTTTTCCCTTCAAAAGCTATGCTACTTATGTCATACAAGTAAGGTATTAGTAAAAATTAATTTTGGGGTTACATAAGAGTTTCAAGAGTTTCAAGTCATCACCACAGTAAAAAACAGCTTTAATTACCATGTACAGACCTCAGAGAGTGACCTAGAAAGACTAAACTGCCTGTCCCAGTGAGCCATTGCACATTTCAGTTTAACAGGAATTATGTCACAATTAATTGAACCCTTTGCTATATTCTGCATTATCACTTCCTCCACAAAAACCCGATCCAGCAGGAATTGGCTGTCCTGAAATGATGTGGGCACATCATGTGTATGTGCTGCTTCTGAGCACTGAACCAGCCAACACACAGCTACAGACTGAGGGGGCTTGGCTCTGAGCTGTTGGCACCTCCAGGTAGCCTCTCAGGACAGAGCACTGGAGCAGCTCATCCTTTGGGAATTACCTGTCCTTTTGCAAAGCCACAGAGCAGCCTGGAACAGTCATTGTTGATGCTGAGAGCAGAGATGGCCCCGTACTGGGCCCCAACCGCGGTGCTGCCCAGACACAGCCGGAGAGCCTGGTTCTGATCTGGAGCAGAACAATTGGTAAAAAATTAAAGGAAGAGCAATGGTTAAAATTAACATAATGAAATTATTTACATATACAATTCACCCAGGGTACATCAACAATTCACAGACTTACAGCCAAGTTCTTTTAAAAAGGGGTTTACAAGATGAGAGCTCATATTAGAACAAAAAGAGTAGGACACGGTCTTGTAGGGAAATAGAACAATTCTTCTTAGAAGTACAAACCAGGAACAGGAAATATGGAAATGCAGAGGTATTACATACTGAAAAAGAAACTACTAGAAAAATCAAAGCAGTGTCTAGCTTTCCTTTTACTATTCTGCAACGGTGCTTAAGTTGTAGCAATGAAGATGCCAAAATTAATTCTACCTTCTGAGCCTTGTATTTCCGCATTTGAACATCAGCTACAAAACCCCAACAGAGGCTTTTGGTAAGTGCAACTTTACATCTTATTTTATGCATAATTTTATTCTTATTTTGTAATTTTACTCCTTGATTTTGTTGCTAAAGGCCAAAGGCTGGAAGGAAAAGGCACTTTTGTCTCCAAGCTGCACAGTTAAAACACCCAATGAGCTCTGGTGCATGCAGCTATTACTCTATAAAGGAATTCCCTCCCTGAGCCACAGGCTGCTGCAAGGGAGGTGCCACTGCATGCAGAGCCTCCATGGGGACTGTACTTCTGCAGGGCCATGCCCTGTCCACTCCTGCACACCACAAACCATGGGCACCTCTGTCTGTGCCAAGTTCTTGGAGGTTCCCACCATGAGACACACAAGCACTTTACAAGATGCTGCTCTTCGTGAGTTTGGGTGAGAACCCTCTGCCCGACTTTGCACTGCTCTCAAAAGCTAAGAAAATGTTCTGGAGCTGCTTTTTCCACCTGTCTCCGCTTTTGTCCTGCTTTTGAGCGAGGGAGTGGGAAAAGATACTTTGTAAGAACTATTAGAATGAAGACTACGGGGATATGAAATACATCAGAAGCACCACAGTAACACTGTGTGCAGGATTCACCTAGAGCAAGGAAGGGAAAGGATTGGATCAAGGGAACAAAACTGAGCACCAGAAACACCCTGGAAGATGTGCCCAAGGCACGTTTCTCCAAGCTGCAGCACTGCTAGGAATGTGCTGGCTGTGAAACAGAGCATGGATGTATCCTACATTTTTTACCCAAAGTGATGAATTTATCAATCTGTTCAAACAGATGAGAGTGGGATTCCCCTTTCAAATCCCACCTGTATGAAGTGACATGAGTGGAGTTCAGAAATAAACACCAGCACGAACAACAGCTGAACTCCTGGATTATTCTAAAGCACTGCTCAGGGCAAGGAGAAAACATTCTTGGTCATGCTACTAGGACACACCTTGACATCACTGTGACGGGGTGTTCACAACAAAGATCAGAACAGGTCAAAGAAAAAGAAGATGAATCATGAAAGATTTCCAGGGAAGTTCAGAGAAAACAGAGCTACAGCTGGAAAACAAGATTCACAGAGTGATATTCTCCAAATGGTGTCAAGATCCTGTTCCAGAGGTCTGGAAATGCAGTTCATTTACAAAAATACCACTTGCTAACCATAAAAATCCATTTGGAAATAGGGGAATATTGCAGCTCCTTATATTAAAGGTGAATGACTCCTTCATTCATGGAAGTACCTTCCACTTCAGCCTAAGCCTGTCAGCAACTCAATCAATAATCTGTTTCCTCTCAGGCATGAAAAAGGAGAATCCTCCACAGCTTTCCCTGAAAAGGTTTTACATCTTTATATGTATCTCCACAGAACTTAACAAAAGCCATTTTCTTTTTCCTTCACCTGCAATGTCAATTCAAAACAAACAAGACCCCTATTGTATCCCAAAATTAAGTGATTTGTATGACCAATCCAGCACTTGTTCTTGTTTCCAGACAATCAGAAGATGACACACAATAAGAACCATTAGATAAGATTTTTTTTAAAAAACTCAACTATAATATGGATAAAATTGCTTCCAAGCAAAAGGAAGATCAGAAAATCAATAAGCTTCTACTAATAAACTGGTAAAGCAGCAATAAAAACAGGTTTTAAAAGCTGATCTGATGATTTTCCAGACTTGTATTATCAGCTTGCAAGTAAGGCACATTTAGGATTAAACATAAAAAGCTTTCGACAAATGCTTAAAACAAAGGTAGCTATCAATTGTCAAAAAATTATTTTAATTTTTCAATTTACGTAAGGCAATTCTTCATCTGAAAATTTTCTGGCAGTAACTGTGTTGCTCTCAGAGTCTGAAGTCAAAATGAGATGGCACTTAAATACAATTCTGCACATACAGAATAAAGACAAGTTTGTGAATGTGAAAGAAGTCATTTTCCAAACCAAAGAAATGAGCATAGCACTGCAGAAGTTGAAACTGATCAGATCACCACGTGTTCATCAAGATCTTCTGCTTATGCCCTGATTTTCCCGAGTTTGAAAGGCCTGCTTGATTTTCTGCAGAATTACTGACACACTACTAATTTTATTAGGCACAGTGCCAGGAAATGCTCTGGGTGGATGGTGATCTCACAGAAGAGCCTTGTCCTGCCCCAAAACAACACCTTTACTAACAGCTATGGACCTGCTGCCCTAGGACATGACAAAAGTCACATTTACCTGCTCCTGTACCGTCCCTGCCTGGAGAATTGGGAGTGTGCAGTGCACATGCACCCACTAAGCAATTCCCAGCAGCATCATCCACCGAGTGGTTCCTGCACTGCTGAGCTGCCCCTGAAATCCTGGCACAGACAACATGCAACCTGGGCAGCACAGGGCCTGGGCATGCAGGGACATGCACACAGCAGTGGTACTGTACCTTTGCCTTTCAGTCCACACAGAAAGGGCCAAAAGAGGAGAGAAAAAGCCAGAAATCAATAAAAAGGAAGGAGTGAAGCAATGAACAGCACATATCTGACAATCTCCAAAGACAGAGAAACTTAAGATTTTGCTGAGTGTTTCCTTTAGTCAATGTTCCCCCTTCTGATTTATTCAAGAAATGATGCTGTGATGGTTAATGTTCTAAAACCAGGCAGTGTAAAAAGTGTGCTTATAAATTTGAACTTCATTGCATTGAAGAACGAAAAATAGAAATTTGAGAGGAAATAAAACTGGAAGTTCACTGTAATATAACCGGCAAAACTGTTTTCACCCAGGTACCAGAGGAGAGTGTATCCAGGCCTTCAGACATCCCTTCCTACCACCTCTTCTGCAACATTTCCAGGATGTCAGACTTGGCACCTAATCCAACACTAACCCAGAAGGAAAGTTTGCTTTTCAATATTACATGCACAGCCTGAGAACTGCCCTGTGATAATGTTTCAGAAGTCAACAGAAGCATTCAAAGAAGCAAAGTTTCCCAGGTCTTCTATAATAAGCACAGAGCAGACAAGTCATGACTACAGGTGGACTTAGGAGGAGAGACAAATTAGCTGAAACCAAATATATGAAAGAAAAAATAAAGTTTAAAAATGTGTTAGTGGCAACAATTCAGAGAAATTCGTTCAACCAGAAAATGGACCTACAACTCTGCATGCAAAAAAGATGTTATGTTCCCATTGTACAGTATAAACACTGCACACACCTTACAAACCTTCAGGGAGTAAGTCTGACCCTATTTTACACATCTACTCAAAAAAAAAAGTAGAGATATCAACTGGTCTACAGAACTTTAGTCTTGGTTTAAATTTCAGAATAAACCCAAGGCAGATCTCCAATCCTCTCTTTGCACACAACAAAGCCTTCTAGAGACCTATCCTGCCAGGATTTCTCTCTTTAGATGGATCTGAGAGCATTGGGGTCAATGCCCAAGTTTTAGTTACAGAACTGAAGGAATTCAGCAGAGAATAAGTGTCCAGGAAGCATCCTGAAACAAAACTGGACACTGTACTTCCATTCCTCATCATTTTTAAATTACAGCACAGACTCATGGGGTAACTTCAGCTGTAAGGGAGCTGTGCATGGAGGTCTCTGGCCCAGCCTTGCTGCTCCAAGCAAGGTCAGAGAGACCAGCCAGCTCAGGGCCTTGCTGAATTTTGAATATACCCAAGCAAAGAGACTGCACAGCCTGTCTCAACTCTTATCTAATGCTTCAACACCCTCAGGATGAAAATCTTCATCAGAGCTCCCCTCAGTGCAGGTCCACTGCCCCTTACCCAGCACCACGGACCTTTGGGAGGGATCTGAGGCTCTCTTCAATCCACCTTTCCTTCAGGGAGCAGAATTGTTTCAATACTGGATTAATGTCTAAATACCCAGGAAGGTGAGTCTTGCACTGTCACAATCTTTCCCACCTCTCTGGAGTACCCTGTCCCCTGTAACTTTTGGTCTCCAAGAATTTCAACCAGCATCAGTAAATACACTGCAATTGCTAAACTCGATAAGAATTGGGTGCTGCATAGACAACAGGCACAAAACCTGGATGTGACTGGAAACAGTTCAAGAGCTGTTCTGGCCCAGCTGGTAAGCCGAGCAAACAGAGGCACAAGCTCAGAAAATCTTGTAAGAAAGTTAGGTGATAAAGAGGAAGAACAGAATGAAGGGACCCAGAGGTGCCTGCCTGGTGCAGGGGAAGGGCAGGGAAGGAGACACCCATGGCACAGGTCTGCAGACAGCCAGGGGTCAGAAGCCCCACTTCCCAGGGAACACTTCCATAAAGCTGCCCTATTCAGACATAGGGCAGAAAATTGTTAATGATGATGCTTGTATACAGGTTATGGTCTCTTCTGCAGGAAAACAGAGTATTTTCTGTTCAAACATAGAAAAGGCTGTTTAGACAATTCCCATGTAGCTAAATTTCTCAATATCAAAGTGCCAAACCCCAACAATGCAGAAGAAACATGAATAAGGATGACAAATATTACTTCTGCTTCCTTTCTTTACTGAAAGAAAAACACATTTAGCACAAACAACATCTTAGAAGAAACCCAGCCTTCAGTTATAAATCAGGCTGGCACTTCTTGGCTTGTGTTTCCATTTTTTAAGATCATTAAAAAGCAAAAAAGCTCCAAACTTTATTTTTAACTTACCAAATATCAGTGCTAACCCATGGGAAGTCCCCACTGCTATCAGATTTGATGCTGCCTGAAAGAGTCATACAGGAAGATTGAAAGCAGAAGAAAAATCATTCACAAATCCACCACTTACCAAGCAAAGTTTGCCAAAAGGGGAAGATTTCAAAGGCTATAACTTTTTCAATGCATTAGTGACTAGCACAATTCCTACATGAAGACAGAGAGGTACTACACCTGAACGACCATCACACAGATCATCTCAAGATCAGAGGGCTGCTTTTTTCTCTGCTGTTTGAAATTCAAATGCTCGGAGCGGTACCCACAGCAAAATTTCATCTCTCTAAAGTCAGTCTCATTCTTTTGGTATACTTGCTGAGTATAAATACTTGTGATTTTATCCTAAATCAGCTGCCACTTCCACATCTGAACTCTTCTAAAACTCTGGCCAGTGCTGGTCCCCTGAAGAGCAGTCCACAGCAACCCAGAGACTCAAACTTCTTTCCATGAGGAATTAAACAAATCCTATTAAACATATCCTCCAAGATCCTACTGCACTTGCCAACCTGCACTCAACAAAATAAAACTTAATAGAAATCACATAATACTGTAGATGTATTCATCTTGTTCTACTTTTTATTTCTTAACAAGTCTAAGTCAGATTAAAAAAATGCAAATGCCTTAATGTCTGGATGTGTAAGTATAGGCTTTTATTCTATGTACATATCAGTCACAGCATGTTTCTAACTTCACTGCGCAGCCTTTTGCCTTAGAAGTGACTACTTTTTCCTTTTCTTTTTTAAACAAAAATATATTTTCTTATGGGCTGCTGTTACTACGTTGAAGGGACTGAGCACACCTTTAGTTTCTTTGTCAAATATTAAAACTCACTTCACAAGGGCAAAACAAATATTGACTGTATTTCACCTAATTAAAATGTTCCTCTTCTCATTTTACTACAGGCAGTTTCACTTCTGACATATTTAGACATGATTAGCATGCTTGACTTCAACAACTTTGATGCAAATTGCTAAGCAGGAGTATACTTCAGACAGCCTTTTAGTTAATACTTCAGACAGAGATTTTGAATCCATCACTTCGAGCACTCCAGTTTAAGTTTCTATAAAAAATTGTTAGGAGTCAAAGCAGTAACTGGCAAAGAAGAAACAATTAGAGAAATTCAGTGTGCTCAACAGATGGAAACAGGTCAGGTGCTCAGCTAAGAAGCCCTGGTGATGGTATAAAAAAGGGAGGGTGTGGGGCTCGCTTAGCAGAGGGGCAGCTGGGCAGTGATGGAAGGCTGGACTCTGCTCCCAGGGAGCTTTCATGCTGCTCCTTCCACTCCTCACGCTTGAAAAGTCAAGGAAGATGCATTTAAGCTGTCTTAAATACTGCTTTAACAAACTGGCATGAAAACTAAACATACAATCCTTGAAAATTGTACGAGTACTTACAATTGCAGTAGGCAAGCCAGCATCCACTTTGTCCTGGGGAAACAGGAGAACCCATGAGTGAGAGACACAACTCCCAGATCATGCATGTCTAATAATTAGAACAACTACAACACACAAAAATCAACACCAGCTGCATTTTAATGGCCCCACTAGGGCAGATGGAGCTGAGGAAGCCACTGGCTAGAAACACCCAGGAATAGAGAGGAACAGAATGTTCTGTAATTCCATGTGCTCTTCTCAAAGAGCCATCTGCCTATTGCAGGCATTGAGCAAACCCAGTTCCAGCACCTTCAAGCACACTTTCACGTTATACAAACATTTCCCACCAAGTCTGATGACAACCAGCAACACAAATCAGTGCTACAAGTGACCTACCACAACACTGCTGCAGCAAGTCAGCTAAGCCCTGATTCACTGCTGCCTAGGGACTACAGGTTAGTAGCTTATGCCCCTAACATGGTGTTACACAGAACTAATAGTAAGGCCAGACAGGAGATCACACACACTCCCCCACACATACCAAAAGCATTTCAAATTTTTCTTAGTGGAGGTGCCCAGAAGATGACACTTACTGCTGCAGATACTATTTGAGCAGAAATTCCTTTCAGGAGTGAGAGCCGTATCACCGATCCATGGAGTGAGAGAGAATCTGGGAGTTTTTTCTTCCTAAGGAATTAAGAAACAAACCAAAAAGCATTAGAGCAGAATAAAAGCTTGGAACTTTGCCTAAGCCACAGCTAAGCCAGCAGGTAAATTCTGCATACACCTGTAACTCACGCAATTTCCATCTTCTTCTTGGGGCCACAGAATGAGATAAGACATGAGATAATCAGCAAAGCCTGCTCTGCCCTGCTGTGCCTGCACACGGTTTGGCTTTAACTCATCTCCTGGAGTAAAAAAAACTTAGTTCTTCAAACAAATGGTCAGTTTCAAGCATATATCTGCAAGCCCTAGAATTCACTAATACATCCTGAAAGCAACACTTCAGCTTTTTCAGTGAGTGAGGAAGTTTAAGCGTGTAAAGGCGAGTATCTACAGAAAATGCACAATTAGAAAAGGCTCATTAGCAGAATACAGACCCCTAGGAAAACAGGGTGTATGGTAAAGAACAGCCTTCAATTAATACACAGCTCACCTGATATGAAAGCTGAAGTGCTTCTGTTTATGGAGAAAATGTCTTTAAAAACTAACTAGTGCAGGAGCAGTTATTTCAAAATAGCAGGGGTAAACTCTAGCAGGCAGGACAGGGAAATTCCCCAGCACAGCCGCAATTTTGTTGCCCAGCTCACACCACCAGAAAGCCAAATTCCCAAAACTACCAGGGAAACATTGGGTTCTTCTCTCTCCAGAGGCACAAGCCTGCACAAGCAAGCAGCTCCCACAGAAGTTCATCAAACATGCTGTTAGTAGCTGGTATTATGGCTAAGGACCCACAACAATGGCAACCAGCCTTACCCAAAGGTGACAGAACACCTCCTGGTTTTCCTGCATACTCTCTACTGGAAGAAGTTTAAGCCACTCCAGGTAACATTTCTCTCAGTACAATCAATCTTATTTGAAAAAAGAAGGGACAGAGAGTCTGTACACCACCCTATGCCAACATAAACCATCAGACTTCAGAGTGCTTATATCCTGTGCAACTGCTCATGGCACACAAGGAGTGGCTCAGGCCATCATTTGAGTAATTAACGACACACATCAGCAGTATTAGAGCTAATTATCACATATTAGATGTCAACATTAGCAGTCCACTCACAGAAGTGACAGCAGTTGCCTTTTACAAATAATCACTGGCTGCTTGCAGACTAGGTCAGACACCCCTTTGAAACATTTTCTTCAGAGTCATCATGATTCAGTGCTTTAAAGAGTCCATTAAAATTCGGAGATATTTAAATAATCCATCTCCCATAAAATGCTGTTATTACTCAAAAAGGCCAGTCCTCAGCACAACTACAAATCCCATCTTTGCCTATGTGACCCTGGAGGAATAACAGTGTTTTATGAGGAAAGGAGGATTTGTTTCTAACAGCTGTAAGCAGCATCCCTTCACACATGGTTTGACCTCCCAGGGCACGAGGCTGCAGTACCTTTTCAGGTGTGTCCTGTCCCCACTGTCAGAGCTGGCCACAGAAGAGGTGTCATAGGAGTGTGTATCCGTGTTATCAATGTTCAAGAGAAAGGGATCCTCCAAAATGAAAGACTCTTCTTCATCATCAGTCTGGAGGGCAAGAATCACCACAGCTTGCTAAATGTTCAAAATGCACAACAGCACAACTGAAACCTTAGCAAAGCAGCATCAACTCAGCAGGGAAATGGAGAAGGAGTGGACAAGAAAACCTCATACTGAAAAGCCAGAGCTATTTTTACTTTACTGGGCTGATTCTGTGGAAGGTTTCCAGAATTCACAAAAATCACAGAAGTGGGCTGGAGAACAAGTCAACTAACCTTTCTTCCCCAAATATTATGTACTCCATCAAAACTTTAATTGACCTTTAACAGAGCTGTTTCCAAGTCTCCAAATTGCCAAGAGAAGGCCTAGAATTATCATCATCTACTCCAGCACTTCACCAAATGGCACTAAGAGCCCAGAAGCCTCTCCAGCTGCCATGAGAGTTAATTTTGCTCTTTTCTGAGCTCTTCTGTTTGCAATCTCCCTCTCCTTTCAGTCTTAGCCTGGAATGTTTTATTACAGTTTTTCAAAAAGCCATTCTCCCTGATGTGCTCTAAAACCAGTTCAGCTCCTGTTGGTCTCTAAGCACAAAGCCAGAGGGAGCAAACACAACCCCCAGCTGATGCCAAACAAGCAGGGAACAGAGCAGCTGCCCCTCATTTCACCTACACCTGGCAGCCCTGTGCTCACTAAGCACCTCTTTCTGAACTGCAGCTGTTTGTCTTTTTGGCTCAGACAGGTTCTTCTCAGCTAAAATCCTTTTCAGAAGATGTTTTGCCACTCATTCCCATCCTACATTTACTGAGATACTGCAGTAAGACTTTGTCTGCACTGAACTGTATTTTCTTCATTATTACCTCTCAAGTTTAAGACTTGGAATCTACTCCTCTGACATGGACATCACTGCATGTCCTTACAGTTTGAGATGACCCAAATTTACTAAACTCCCGTTACTCAAGGCACCAGTGGAAACAGGACCTAGCTACCCCTACTACTCCTCTTGTTTCTAGGCTGTCTCTGCTTGGGACACCTTATACCTGTGTTTTTAAGGCAAGTTTTTAAAAGAACTGTCACTCCTGGCAGGCTCCTTTCCCCTTCATACTAGCTTCCTAGCAATCCAGCCACCAATCTCCTCATTCTGTTAAAAAGCTTGTTTTCTTGGAGTTTATCTTTACTTGTATGCCCTTCTTGGCATTTCTAAGGATTGTGCACTCACACAGCTACTGCAGAAATACGCTGAGTTGGATACAAGTGAGACAGTGTCAGATGTCCCCTGCAAGGTACCACAAGATGCTGAGACTGTTCACTGCTCCTGCCAGAGAGCTACATATGTGAAAGGAACAACACAAATGAAGCTGTGAAGAATCTAGCTCTCATCTTCTCCCACAACTTCAGAACTACTCTGAATACTCTGCAATTATTTTTAGCTTAAAAAAAGGCTGTTTGGTGACCCTGATCTTTAATAGGCTGTCTAGACTTCAGGTGACTCTCCAGATCTACAGATGAATGTGCCTGGACTTGATGAAAACCTTTTATGCTGCAGCTGTGGATACATTAATTGAGAAAAAAAAAAAAAAAAAGCCAAAATTTCGTATCACACACTGTAGAGCAACTACTCCACTCGCTATGCACCTGCTAGCTATAGGCATCAGGAAACCATGAAGCTCTAGAATTTTGTTTTCCAGTAAAAACATAGGAAGAGTAGAGGAAAAGGAGCATGTGCTGCCTCACCTGACCTCTCCCCTGTCCAATAGTTTACTCACCTCATTTAGGATGCTCTCCAGCGTTGGAGGAGTATCAACTTGAGGAATGTCAAATTCTTTGTCGTCAATCTGTACATCAGAAACCACAGCCTGAGTTTAGGTTGCCTACTCCACCTTCCAAACCATAATTAAAGCCACATAAAAAGCAGCTATGCACACACGCCTCTGCCCAGAAAGGCAGGCAAGAGCTCCGAGGGGAGGGTCACACAGTTTCACCTGGTTGAGTAAGGATAATATTTCCTTCTTGGAGGCTACGTGAGACTTATTTCCAGAAACGGTCATAGAATACTTTTGATGTTATGAGAATAAACACGCTATTGCACTATAAAGGGTTTTGCAGCAAGAGAGAAGACTGACTCTGTACCTGCTACATAAGGCACCCGCCATGCAGAACTTTGGGGGTTGTTGGTTTTTTTCCTATATACGGTGAAGCACGCGAAATTTATGTAAGTGACAGTGGCCCATGTCACCATATAGGAACTGGCACAGATCAGCCTGGGACGCCCCCGCCGACCCTCCCTCACAGCAGCGTGAAGGGAGCCGCCGACCCTCCCTCACGGCCGCCTGTGGGAGGGGTCCGACCCTCCCTCCGCGTGTCCCACGGACCCGCCGACCCTCCCTCCGTGTGTCCCCCGGACCCGCCGGCCCTCCCTCCGCGGCCCCTCGGCCCTGCGGGAAGCGCCCGGGCAGGCACAGCCCCCGCGGCCCGGCCGTGCCGCCTCCGCAGCGGTTCGGGACACGCACCAGCTCGCTGCGAGAGTCCAGCTCACGGTCGAGCTCCGCCACGCTCAGCCGGTGCGCGGGCGGCTCCGGGCACGGCTCGGCCTCCGCCGGCTCCAGGGCCGCGGCCATGGCCGGGCCGGCTCCGCCGGGACTCGAACCCGCGACCGAGCCTCCTCCCCACGCAGCCGCAGCGCGGCGGGGCCGCCCCCGCGCCAGCCTTAAAGGGGCCGCGCGGCGGGGACCGGGGGGCACCGAGCGACACCAAGGAGACGGAGCCGGTGCTGCTGCCACACGAAAATCTTGTATTTATTGAAAAAGCTCGCATCTGCTCCAGAACTGCGGTTGTCATCCCGGACCCGACGGGTGCGTCAGCCTCCGAGGGAAGAAAACAGACAAAATTAACAATAGGCGCAGAAAGGAGAGGCAGAGACCAACATCCCTCACGCCCCTTCATCCCATGGTGCTTCAGATAAAGCCAGGAGGGTTTTGCTTCGATTCCCACATTCCGGAGCCTAAGATTTGGTGTGCACGGGGCCAGGATGCAGCATTGTCCCAGCAAAGCCAAGAAAAAATGTCCCTCTTAGGAGAAGAGGCAAAAGCCTTTGGGAATTCGTGGCTAATTTTAGACAAGGCAGGAGATCGTGTAAGCAGATTTGGAGCCCAAGCATTTGTGTTTTCTTTTAAAAACCACCTGGAAACAGAAAGCCGTGTGGGGTGTTCAAGAGCCCTTGCCAGGCCAGAAGGCAAGGGTGGGGTCAAATGTAAGATAAAATACATTGGAAGGATAAATACCCCCAGTTTCACAATGCCAGACACCCAAACTATGCTGGGCTCTTGTTTGTGTTTCAAGCTGGCTCTCCCTGTGTGCCCAGGTGGAGAAATAGCCCCTCTGGTGTCTCAGCAGCAGCTGAATCCCTGCTGAAGGTTCCAGCTTTTAAAGGCTCTAACTCAAGGCACAGAGAACATCCTACACCTGTGCCTTGCCTTACCTGTTAGTCCTTCCCGTTGTTCCTCCTGAAGGGGAGCTGTGCTTCCCTGCTCTCTGGAGAAGGTTCTGTCTGGCACCTTAGCAGCAAGAGCACATGGATGAGACAAGAACAGCCTGCACCTACCCTCCGGGTGAGCCTGTGACAGGCAGGGCTCCACATCCCACCTCCCCCTGAGCAGGAACTGCCCTCCTGCTGTCCTGGGCCAGGCCAGCTCAGCAGGGACAGCAGAGGATCTGCCTGTCCAGGGTCACATGCTGAGCTCTCAGTCAGTGGACAGCAAGAGCTGGGGAAAAAGCATTCCCAGGAACAGGCCAGCAACATCAGCAGAGAACTGCAGGCTTTAGAGATGCCTTAGGAGCAGCAGGTCACACACAGCTAAGACAGTTTTGCTCCTCAGAAATGTCATTACTTTAGACCACACACACAAAGCCAGTCCCTGTGGTAGTGGCTAAGGAGGTTGGCTGGGCAGGGAGGGGATTTTTGCAAGGAAGTGGCTCTGCTTTAGAGCTATGCTGGCCCTGGGGAGCTCAACCTCTCCTCTTGCATGCACATCTGCAGGTGTTTGAGGCTTTAGTGACCCATTACCACCACAGGCTCTCCTCCACGTAAACCCTTCCTTTCCCCTGCCAGCTGTTTCAGGATGGTCTTCTGCAGCAATGGTGCATCTGCTCCTCTTACAACAGCCACTAATTCTCCTCCCTGGAAGGTGTGGAAAGCAAATCAGTCAGCAAGTGCTCAGGTTGTGCTCTCTGGGCTCTGGAATTCCCCACAGCAGCAGATCACCCAAGCTATATGTACCACGCCCTCCTCCCCTCAGAGTTGCTCTGCTCCACAGCAAGAGAGAAACCTTGGAACAACCTGCTTTGTGCCTCCTCATCAGTCTCAGGATGCAGCAAAGCAGCTTGTGAGAGGAGGGAGATCCGGCAGAAGCAGCAGGCTGAAGACTCCACAGGGCAGCACACGCTGGCTTTATATTCTTACCTGCACAGCATTTGATTACCAGCAGATACAGAGCAAATAAAATTGTCCCATCACATGGTAAAGAAATAAAACATCCTCCCAAAAGGACTGCTGTTCCCACCAGCAGGTCATATTTATTGCTATGCAACCACTGGGAAAATATTTTCACTCACTGTGTAAAAGAGAAAGACAGGCTCACATTGTCCTCTGTATTTTTCTAGAGCATCAATGGAATCAGCTTCAGCCTAAAAGGAATGTAAAATAAAATAGGTGTTTCTAGCAAAGCATTTCTGCTCCAGAGGGATGCACACGCAAGTGCCTGGACTCAGACACCCTCAGCTGGCTGGTACTCACCCCCACACACACAGGAAAACACCTCTGGGTCCCAGACTTAAGGGACAAAATGACACTGGTCCTAACCAGGGGCACAGCCAGCTCACAGCTCAGTTCCAGTGCCTGAGAAGCAGGTAGATGTCACCTGCAGGAGCTGGAGCAGCACTCCTGCAGGACAGGGATATCTATTCCCTGCAGCTTGCCTGGGTGAGTCCCAGAGAAAAAGCCTGAAAAGTGAATTCAGGGCTCCTGCCCATGAGGACTGAGAAGTGCCAGGAGGAGCTGCAGTGGCAGCAGAGATGGGAGGGCTGAGCCATGAGAAACCTCACTGCCCTCAGCTCTGTCCTCAGTCTGGAGCTGCCACCAGCCAGGGAAGGCACCAGAACACAGAGTCACCACATGGCTGAGGCAGGGAGGGACTTGTGAAGGGCTCCGGTCCCAGACCCTGCCCAGGGCAGGGCTGCTCTCTGTGGTACAGGAGGTTGCTCAAGGCTGTGTCAGTTTTGAGCTTTTCCCAGAATCAGCTCTGCACAACATTCTTGGAACTTGTCCCAGTGTCCTACACTCCCACCTGAATCCTTTTTATTTACTTGGACCTTTCCCTGCTGCAACTTATCCCATTATCTCTTGTCCTGTTGATGTGTTTCCTTGACGGACATCAGTCTCTGCCTTCTCCATCCTCCCCCCACTGGACATCTGTCCCTTTTCTTCTCTAGGGTGACCAAATCCAGCTCCTTCAGCCTCTCACTGTACATTGGAGGCAATGTGTTAATGACTCTGTCTAATGTAACTTGCTTAAGTAGAAATCTGGAAAGCATGGAGCAGTTGAAGCCTGAAAATCCTTAATTATATGAATTCTTATACCCAAGCCCCTGTATGTGGCAGGTTCACTCCCAGCAGCCGCAGCTCCTGCACTGCTATGGTTTGGGCTAAATATTGGAAAGGTAAGTGATTTCAGCCCTTAGACCTCAGCTGATTTCAGAAGACTGGGTATTGCAAGCAGTGCCAAGTGAGATCTTACCACAGCAAAATGCAGGAGATTACTGACAACTTCGTTCCTGATTTTTTGGAATAGATTCACTACTGGTTTGCATGGGCCACACCAGGCTTGAAACACATCGACAACTGCAATCAGGAAAATGGGTCAGAACGAGGTACAAATGGGTCAGTTTAGACACAGACCAATAGACCATATGCTAGAAGGGCTGGATTCAGCTCTGAACTGGAAACCCTTGCAAGGTTTGAAATGCTGCATCAGAGGACAGAATTACATTAGAAAATAACAAGCTAAGAATGATATGGAGGAGTCTTAAGTAGAAACATGGATATGGCTGTGACCTTGGAGGTAGCAGATTTCCCAGGGAAAACTGCTGCACAGAGGTAGAGCACATGAAGTTTTGGGAGCCAGGGCTGTTCCTTGTGCTGGGGACAGTCCTGTTCCAAGAAGTGGAGACTGGACCAGCACTGCTTGGATTGCATGATGACTGTCCCACATAAATGAGAACTACAACCTCCTGCTGGTCTCAACTTGGCTAGAATATTTTTTTCTTCCATTCAGGATAAGGAGAATGGAGAGACTGACTAAACATCCTAAACCCTAGTAATTCCTGAGTCCTGGTGTCCTTCAACACAGAACAAGAGAAATTCAGTGTGCTGACCAAACCCTTACCAATGAGTCCTTTGAGACACAGCACTTCTTCCCAAAGCTCCTGGCTAGTAATGTTAATCTGTGTGGAAAATTGAAAAACACAGTAAAAGCCACAGAAATTCATCCGGTACTACCCACTTGCTGCAAACATATTGACAAATCACTCCAGAGGGACACACCTGCCTGAAGAGGCATTACCTGAGCACTCTGGAAACTCCCCTGACTGTGATTCTCTCACCTCTGACCAGCTGATCAGGATGTCTCACAATATCCAAGGAAAGGCAGAGGGAAAGGGCAGCAACATCCAGCCAAGGGCAAGCCCTCTCCTGTTCAGTGGCACTACTGGAACAGTGGCTGACTGGGGATCCCACACTCAGTTTGCAGAGGGTTCTTCTGGGGGTTGGCTGGGGCCCCCAAACTGGGAACCCAGACCCACAGCCCCTTGTCAGGGTTTCCATCTGCCTCCCCAGGGTTCCAGTTGAACCACACCTCGTTCAGGCCCAGTCCTCACAGGGTTTATGAACCACCTGATTCTCCAGTAGCAGTTTCTCACCTTGCCTGCACACCAACTCTGCTATGTGAGATGTTTCAGCCTTGATAAACTAAACCGGTAAATACATAATTTCCATGATGTGTGGGCACTATAGGGTGGTCTGAACCCAGCATGTCCTTATCTCAATTCCCAGCTGTTACCTAAAGACTTCCAAAGCACAGTGAACAGAGAACACAAAGTTCTAGGCTAGGAGGGGCCTGTAGAGTCCTTAATCTAATCTCCTGCAGAAAACTCAGTTTGCTCAGGGATTGACCCTGTCAAGGATGCCCTAGACCATTCCATACACAGCACCACTCACTCTGTTATCCCACACTCCTGTTATCCCACAATCCCAATACTGTTACTAGAAAGAATGTAATCCTCAGCATTTTCCCCATCTGACAGGACTTGCCCTTCAGTATGTACTTAGAAAAACACAAGTTAAAATAAAAAAGGCTTCTTGAGAAATGCAAGATCTGGTTTTTGTTCATCCTGAACAATGAAGATTCCTAATTTCTTCCTCAGTGGGTATCATCAACCCCAACTACATTTAGACTGCAGTAAAGACCATAAGTTGCATCAAGGCCAGCTATTTCACAATAATTAACACCAATGGGCATTTAAGGGCTGCTAAAATATCACAGCCAAGAATTCCAAGAGTGGAAACTCCAGTGCAAATGAAATGCACTCTCACAGGTGTTCAGAGCTGTGTCACTGGGGGTCACACAGGGCAGTTTCTCCAGGGCCTTTTCTCACTCAGGGAATGGGGAGCTGTTCAGACACCTCAGTTTATTTGCCTGTTCAGCACATGACCCCAAGCTTAGTTTTCTCAGAGAACACCTGCAGAACTACAAAATTTAATTATTGCTGGGACAACCCTCAGAGTGTTTTACAGAATGCTAATGAATCTAAATTATTTGTGACAGTATTTTGTGATAATGAATTTGGCCATAAGTTCAAATGCTGGACTCAAGTACTGCTGGCACTCTTCAAGGTGCTTTGCTAATTTGGATGTCCTGAGGCTGCTTGGACTTGGGTTTCCTCTAGCAAAATCAGATCCCTTCCACAACATCCCCTCATGTCTTACACAGGTTCAGCTTTCATCTGCAGATGTAAAATATCCCAGTTTTGAGGATGTAGACCCGGATTTCCCTTCACTGCCAACAGGACATGGTCTAGTTGATGTCAAGTTCCCCATCCCACAGGAACACAGCTGGACAAGCAGCAACAGAAACTATTCCTACCTTCATAAAGTGCTTTCCTTGTTACTCATGTTCACATGTCCCAATTTAAACAGTGAAAAAACAAGGTCATAGAGCTCATAATATCTTTCATTATTTCTCTCTTGTGAAGACTGAACTGCTCTCGAAATCTGAAGCACACCTGCAGAACCCATTTTCAGTTTTCAATGTTTTTGCATTGTGACCTGCTCTTAGAACCCCCTTTTCCCCATGCAGTAGTTATAAAGCATCACTAGGTCACCTGTGCAGTGTAAACAGGAAAAATTTCTCTACACCTCACTGTGAAATAGATTTTTCAGCCTTTGAGTCTTTCTTGTACCTTCTAGCTTTTATACCTTTACAGCAATCTTTCTGAATACATGATGTGGTCAGAAACATCCAATAACTCGTGCCATCCAGATGTGCCAACCCCAGTTCTCTACTCCTACATGTCCTCTGAGCTATTACCTCACAAAACAAGAGACATTTTGGTCTCTGACAGCAGCCAAACCTGTGCTAGGCCCCAACAGCCCCAAACACAACCTGCAGCCCTGCAGCAGCTCCCTCTGCACCCCACAGCTCTGGCTGGGGACACGTGTGACCTGCCAGGTCCTCCCACGCTTCCCACCTGCCTCCAGGAACACCTCTTCCCCACAAGGACCTTTCTGTGGGGCTTTGCCAGCAGAATCTGAGATACCCCAAGACTGAACTCCATCCTTTGCGCTTACTGAGAGTTTACAAGGTCTGCTAAATGCCTGGCTACTACTGACCTGCAGCACTACCTCCTTTCTCTTTGCAGCCATCCTTCTGCAGGAGCAGGGTCCTTTGAGCAGCTGTCCCAAGCACAAGGCGCTACAGATGGCTTCTAATCACCCGGATCCAAGTGCTGGCCAACCTGCACCACAGAGAGAGCTTTTTACCTGTCTCTGCTGCTCCAGCCCGGACACAGCACCCACAGCATCGCCCCAGCCCTGCTGCAGTGCCCCAAACCTGGACTCACCTTTGCTCACCCCTCCTGCAAGAGCCGAGGCGCTGCTGCGGGGCCTTCACTGCCGCTCCCTTCCAGGGCCTTGTGCAGCAGCTGGCATGGCCTCAAGGCTGCCATGGCAGCGCTGGCATCGCCAGGGCAGTGTCAGCCCAGCCCAGCCTGGCCCAGCTCCCTCCCCCGTGTCCAGTGCTGGCTGCAGTGCACAAGTTCAGCTCCATCTCCTCTGGGACTCCTGGAGCAGGTGGAGCCTTCCTGCCTCCTGTGCCTGCCTCACCTGCCTGGCACCCCCCAGTGAACACTCACCCTCCAATCCCATCTTCCCACCTCTCTCCTAAACTGGGGGCTCAAAGCAAGGCCTGGGACCCAGGCATGACCTCGCAGCACTGAGCAAGGGTGTCCCCTTCCAAACAAGCTCAGCTCGTGGAGGTTTGTGGCTTTCTTTTCCTCTCTGCAGTGAGAGCAGTGCCAGTACCCAGCACCCCTGGCAATGCTGTTTAGGCAGGGCTGCTGCCCTTACCCCATCCCTTCCCACACCTGGGCACACTTGGCTGCAGTGGCACACCTTGGAGCTGCTTCTTGTCACACAGCACACGATGCCTGCTGGCCTGGTCCTCCAGCTGCTCACCATCCTCCTGGCTGAGGATTCAGGTTTTTGTACATCAATGCCCCCAGAATGTCTCTTTCTGTGGCAATCAGTTTGCAGAAAAGCCCTGATGATTTTGACCACCACTTGCAAACTGACAGCTCTTGTGTTTACATTACAGGATGACCAAAGAAAGCCCTTTTAAAGCCATTCTCTACTCTTCAAGAACCTAATCTCAGGCACCTCAATTATTCCTCTGCCTGCTGTGTCACTGCTTCAGCAGTTTTGTGGAGGCACATCATCCACAGCAATGGGTAAAGTCTGTAAAAATGAATTTTAAAAACTATGAGATATTTGCCTTTAGAATATCCTGGCACAAGCTGCTTTTACACAGGTTACTTAGCTTCTTTCACTACCACAATGCAAATCTGTGACTGGACCAATAGCCACATGATGTTTTATTTCATTTTCTGTGTGGGAAAGACAGTCCAAAGGTAGAATGAAAGTGGTGGGGAGAGCCAAGGGCACAATTGTCTGACAGCTGATGTCCCAAATCCCCTGCTCAACTATTCACTTTGTAGCACGTGAAACCATGGAAAGAAGGACTCCCATCACTAGACCCATGTATAAAGAGAGGACATACTTATCAACATCCGTCAGGATGGCTTTTCAGCACAGAAATTGCCCAAAAACAGCAGAAATCCTGGTGATTCATATGATGTCCAGACAAACTTTGCTTTGGTTCTGTAAGCAATCCTGGAATTCACAAGCTGCTGCTACCTCATTAAGTTGGGAGAGCTCTGGGTGACCAGGAAAGTCTGTCCCACTGTGAATGTGAGGCTGCAGAGAAGCTGACACAGAAAGCTCATATTTCTTCAGGAAACTGAGAAAAATCTGGATGTTCTGGTAAAGTTCTTTTTATTTACAGTATTCTTCTTTTTGTACATACCTATAGCAACATCAAAAATTATTCACAAAGTTTAACTGAATGTAAAAATGTTCTCATCCAACAGTTTGTCCTCTCTATACCTGTGGAAAATGTCAACTGTTCTCATGCAGCAACAAGATTGTCTGAGCATTGGTTTTTAGTTTTTCTGGCAGAATTTTAGGAAACCACCTCAAAACGTGTACAGAGATACTTTTACTCACCTTTTTTCTGAACACCTGTAGGCACCAAAGTTCTATAGAAGAATCAAACTCAGATTTGCTTTTAGAAATGTGAATTGGGGAAGGATGAGAAGCGATACATAAGAACTCGAGCTCCTAAACACAGACAGGAGTGCAAATGGAGCAGGGAGATCCCCACTGGGCAGTTTTGCATTTACAATACCTGCCTCAGAACTTTTTTCTGAGTTCAAGCAAAAATATATTTGACTGAATTTTATAAACAAGACGTTGCTTCTGAGGTACTGAGATTTAACAAGTTCTCACATATTTTTACTTTCCCTTTTGTTCAACCTCCAAAGTCCATCATGAAACATTTGCAGAAGGACGTTAAAAACTGCCAGTCACTTACTGCAATGCCTGGGGGAAAAGTGTCAGGTGCTCACTTTTATTTGTCTTTGAGAGTGGAAGAAGTTACATGAAATGCAGATATTCTCCTTCGCAACCAAGTGATAACAGTTATCTGATATACAGCACATTCAAATTCCAGGCCAAACTGTGGTCACATTTTCTGACACAAAGCGTTACCTTGGAAAAAAAGTAAGGCTGTCATCACAATTTGACCTTCTGATTAGAAATAAAAGATTTAGATAATTATCAAAAGTGGTTAGCAAAGTTACAGACTTCTCTTCTTGCTGCAGCCTTCCTGAAGCTCAGTGTAAGAGAAGAAGGATTTGGTTTAAGACATTGGCTGCAAACTCTAGTGCCTGTTAGTGCTATGTAAATACAGTGTCTGGACAGTCTGACTATGAACTATGGTCTAAACTGAAACCAGAAAGGAGACCTGGGCAGAGAGTCAGAACCCAGAACTGCATGAGGAGACTGGGAAGCCACTGGGCTCTGCCATTCCAGTCTGACCTCACACAGTGCCCTTCCCTTGCACTCGTGTTTCCCCCTGCACACTTGCAGGCACCATTTCAGAACATACAGACAGTCCGGGGTTCTGGATGCAGTCACACCCCACCAATTATCCAGCAGTCTAAATCCATGCATGTGTGTATAGCTGCATATATACAGAAAATCTGGAGCAACATCACTGAGTATAAAAACAAGACAACTCCCAGTTTTTCCATCCCTTCCCCAACTTAATGCACCCAGTTGATCATTTGTGGAAATAATTTGGAAGTCACTTAACAGTTTGTGGAGATAAAGGATGCAAAACAAAAGCAATCCCTTAATCCTGCTTGCCAGCTCCTTCTAGTCTCTGGAAGATGTAACTTCTGCAACACACTGCTTGCTCTGCTGATACCAGTGATCAGCCAATCCTTCAGCAATTAGCTGAGCAAGTTCCTGGCTGGCAAAGCAAGAGCTTATTCCTGCTGATCTTGCAGCCCCCTGCTCCTTTCTGAAAAGCATCAGTCATGCTAACCCTGAAGTATGAGCTTGTTTTCTAAAAATGTAAAGAAACCCAAACCCAATGCAATTGGCCTATTCCATGGATTTGAGCATGTCATCGGTACCAGGTGACCTTGTATTGTGGCAAAGAACTCTTGGACCTTGTCAGTACAGGATGTGCTGCTTGGAATTTGGAGTCTATTGTCTCCCTCTATTTTTCTCTTTAAAAACGAAGTATAATGTAAGTTAAGCTGAAGTTCAGAAATGCATATATTTTACTTAAAAACATTCATCTCTTCAAAATTCAAAATAAACTTTATGGGATACAACAGTTTGGTTTTTTTTTTAAATAACATTTCATTCAAACGGTATATAATTCATTGAAGTATTCATACAGCAAACAATGGTTAACCCTTGAAAACCTGTAGAAAAAGATTTTCACACAAAAAAAAAAGAAAACCAAAAGTGAGGTCTCACACCCACACACTCAGCCCGGCACACACACGCACTCGAGCACCCACGCACCCACACAAGGCTGCAGCAAAAGCAGAGAATTGGAGGCCCAAAAGGAAAATGATGACTGATTGTTCTATCTGAGAGTCCAGGTAGCTCAGGAAAAAAACCCAAAAAACCAAAACAACCCCCCCCGAGTCCTCTGAGTAAAGAAACTACCTCAAGAAAATTCTCAAGTGCACTGGAGACCTGATCATTCGAACTGTTTCTGCAAAGCAGCTCCCTGCACCTGAGAAAAATGCAGCCCAAGGTGACTTGTGCAAATATAAGGAGTCAGGAGTATCTCCTGCTATTCCTTAAGTAGACATGAGGGGTGTCCATAGATTCAATTAGTCTTTGATCATGCAAGGTACTGCTGGAGTGCTGTCTTCGCCCTGCAAGAAAGAACAATCCATTAATTACAGGAATCTGGCTTCAGCAGCAGCAGCTTCATGGGCAGCCTCACAGGGTGGAAGCAGAGAGGGAGGGAGGACGGCTGAGGAAAAGGCTCCCTCACTTTGGAAAGATCTGGCCTGTGGTGCAGAAATGCTCTTTGTGGGCTGTAACTGTTAAAGAATCCACCTGGCATCCAAGGACAACCTGATCTAGCCAAGAACACAAACTGAGGCACTCCCAGCCTGGTGGGGCTTGGGATGTGTGTTTAACACACCTTCCAAAATCCCTCAAAAGGAGTCACCGAAGAGCAATTGCTTTCTGTAATACAGGTGTACCATGAAAAGCAGGTCTTTGAGCTGAGAAATCAAGGAGTGTCAACTCAGAATATACTAAAATAGCATTAGTCCTGTCAGGAATCCTGTAGGAATAGTGGCCCCACCAAAAACATACAGTGAGGTGAGAGGGAGGAAGGAGTCAGTCTAATAATGCAATTTTTGTAATCTAATATTGCACAAAATTTTTGTTAAAACAAAAACAACTCCTACCAGTCTGGGGTTACGGTTCCATCATATGGGCTAATTCTGAGTTTACTCCCACCTGAAGTGAGACACTTTGCTCTTCCTTTGTCCCCCACAGCTCCCAACCTGCTACCATGACCTTAACAGACTTTTCCAGGACCTCATACAAACTCACCAACACGGAAGAAGATTATTTATTGCTTCTTCCCAGCTTCCTGCTGTGATCACAAGCCATAATAGCCCATGGAGGGGGCTGGTGTGGCAGTGATGGGATATCAAAATGTTCCTGATAATTTTCAGAGCTAATACTCTGGCATAGATTTTAAGATGATAAGCCCTACTTTATTACAAAGATGTCTAAGAACACTAGAACATCTTTCATAAAACTAAGAATACAAAATTTAATGCATTTTAAAACAACTGCACAGTTTTGAGTTGTGTTGTCTGTGTGTGACATCTTTCAAAGATCAGATTTTCTCCTTCATGGAAGAAATACAGGCTGTTGCTAACTGTAGGTGGGATAATTGCAAAAGGTTAACATAAAACCCCAGAAACTGTCAGGAACTGTTTTGGTTTACACGTGTTTGGTAAGTAGCCAGATGATCTGTGTGGATACTAACACAGGTAACAGCACAGGTGTGTGCAAAGTTACTGTTGGGCTTAATTAGTTTAAAATAATTTAATTGAGATTAACAGTTGTGGTGATCCTGTATTATCTCCATACTCACTTGTCACACAGATTTGGATCTGAGGACTGACTCAGTTTATGTAGAATATCTACTATTCCCATGTCTCGGAGTTTGTCTTGGCGCTCCTGTGAACCTGCAACAACAACAATCACATTGTTGGGAGCGGCACCAGCCCAAGTGTCTGCAGGGCAGCAGAGAGGGCTGGGAGCAGGAACCACCTAAGGAGGGGTAAGGAGCAATGTCCAGCTAGAGCACAGCCATGGAAACACTCCCTCAAGCTCTGCCTGCTTCCCCAGGGAGCTCCAGCTTCTTTTGCTGTGCTCTGTGTGCACATATTTGGAGCCAAGAACATTTTGAAGGCAAAAATCTTTATCCTAAGGTATCCTGACTTCAGCTGTTTTATTCTCATCTGTGATCTCACAGGATGTGGATGTAGAGAACATTCCCCTGGAGGTGTTTCTGAGCCTGACTTGTGCCCTCTCCTCCTCTCACTATATTCACCATCCTTCAGCCCCCTCCTGGTAACCTCCCACTCTCCCAGGCCATGACTTCTCACCAAATGCCTTCTCCATTGCTCCCAGTTCCATCCACAAGGCCTTTAGCTGGTTTGGGCCAAGCCACTGAAGCCAACCATACTGTGGAAAATTTCTTTGCCAGAAATCCCCTTCTAATCCATTTGTTCTCTCCAGTGAACCTGTTCTCTCCAAAAATTACTTTCCACGCCCCTTTAACATCTGGAAGCTCTTACAGGAATTCTCTTTCACTCCAATTGTTTTGAGACTTCACAGAAATGCTACAGTTGAAAACCTCCCACTTTGTCTCTCCAGCTCCTGTTTATTGTCACTGTGTCCTTGTGCTTCCCCCAGAAAGCTCTCTGCATCCTCCTCAGTGTCTCCTGACCACTCCCACATATTCCATACTACACCTATAATGATGTTTCCCATTATACTTTGGATCCCACTGCACTGTGCACTGCAAATATTGATTACTATGCAACAAAAGCTTTTTGATCAGGATAGTAACTTGTCTGTGCATTAATAAGGAGGGTTTCTTACCTTCCTCTTCATTCCATATGAGATTAGATATACAGAACATGGCAGCAAGCTGTAGTTTAGCATTTGAATGACTCTAAATATAGAAAAATAGAATTCAAGTTTAGAAGAAGAAATTCAGAAATTCACAAGACTTATATTTTGGCATTCATCATGCAATAAGTAAGATAGCAAAGCTGTGACTAATTCTTATCTACAACTTTTCTCAAAGATAGGGCCATAATATGAGGCACTTGAGTAGTGGTCAATCACTTCCTTCCAAATGTTTACTGATGTCTTCAAGATATGCCTTTTCCAAGTTCATGAAATGTCTTCTATGTAGATGACATCACTGTAGTGTTTTTATAGGAAATAATCCCTGGATTTTCCTTTTAGTTAGCTCCTCTGTACACCTCTGCCATACAGAACTGCACTTACACCCCACTGGTTATATGGAAATTAAATGCATGATAGTGAATAATTCACAAAACAAAATCCTAAAGCACTTTCCTCTTTTCATTCCTGCAAAAGACCACACAAATCCTTTAAGAGAAATCCCCCCTACCATGTAGTATTTGATTTTCTGCAGGATGTCATCATTGGTCATAATCAGTTCTTTTGCTGTCGTGCCATCTGCTATATTGGCAAGGATACACAATGTCTGAAAGAGAGAAAAACTGGGAAGTTATTTGGCCCCAGATCACATCCCATGACAGCTTCTCTGACAGCTCTGAACTCAGGACAATTTCTTTAATTAGTGTTAGCATCTTTAATCTAGTTTCCAGCTTGTTCACATGTAGGGCCAATGTCAAGGAGTTACCAGCTGTGGGGAGTAGCCCTGGCCAAAAACATTCATCACCATTTTAAAATGAAGAGCAGCAGTTATTAATTCATGGCAAGGAAGAACATTTTAAGTCTCTAATTGAAATCTGCAACATATAGGAAAGAATAAATGCCCTGGAATATAAAGCAGTCTGTTCTGTAGCAGTGGCTGGGGGGAAAGGAAAAACTACAAACCCCAACCATTTCCACCTCATTCTTAAGGCCAGGAAAAGGAGAGACAGAGGCCTTTCTGCTGATCTGGCAGAGGAGTAGTTTGTTTTCAACAAATCTAATCACAGTTGTCACCTGCAGAGCTAACTCCAGTTACTTCTGCAGCTGGTTATTGCTTTCAAATTTGAGAAGCCATCCCACAGGATGCCCTTGAAGCACCCCGGCCCACGTTGACACTACCTGCACAGAGCTTTGGCTGGCACAGCCCCTTCCCTGGCTCTCAGGGGCACCAGCAGATGCTCCACAAGCTTCTTCCAGAAGAGCTCTGGAAGAACTTGACCATCTTTTCTGGACATGCTGGGAGGACACTGGAGCATGATCAGCACTTGTCTGGTGTTTGTGTCGAAGCTGCACTGCACTGTGTCAGCAGCTGCAGAGACTAATTACTTCCAATCTGCTAATTACATCCTGATAAGGCCAGCAGTGACAGAGACAAGCACTGTCCTGCTGCAAGCAGAGGTTCTGGTGTGCAGACAGGTAGTACTGGATCTTGAATTAAGAGCCAGCTGCACCACAGGGACCAAGGAAATGCTCAGTGGATATAGGCCCGAACACCAAAGCCCATATTCAGCCCCAGCCCTTTTCCAAAGTATTTCCCAGGTATGCTGGTTCTCCTGCAAAGTAATTTGGATAGGTCTGGCAAGGTGAATAACCTACAGCAATAAAGGCCATTCCTGTCATCACAGCTTTATCAGGAAGACCTTTTTAGAAAGACACATGTGGTTAGCTCTCAGCTGTTTCAGAGCCATGGTGTCACTAAACTTACTAGCAAGAGTCTTTGGGGAACTTTTTTGCTAATTTTGCACTTAAATTGCCGAAGAAGGCCTCTTGGCTTTCAGCCTGTTCTCCCCTGAGCAGGGATTTTGACCTCTAGTCCTACACTCATTTCCCATGCTGTTGGCTACCCATACCCAACCTAAGCCAAGGCAATCCACTGGCATCTCCCACAGCTCCTTGCTGCCCCCATCCTGCCCCACCACACACCCTGTATGAGGAAGGAACACAGTTCTCCCACTCACTACCTGTCTTGTCTGGCACAAGAGTTATCCAGCCAAATCCTGCCCACCTACCCTCTAACTGCTGCTTTAGCACCCCCACTGCAGCTGTCCTTGTACATTGGTTCCAGGACGCTATTCCCTGCTGGCCATGTCCTCTTTCCTTCTGCCTTTCCTCTTGCAGATTGCTTTTCTTAAAGTTTTAATTTGTCAGGCCAGGTCCTTCCTCCCACTTTTTCCTGGGCTCCACCAAGATGCTCTTTCCCCTGATAGTGTTTCTCTTCTATTCCTACTGATCCCTTCCTGCCATGCAATGGCCCCAATTTAATTCTTCTGCTCTCACACCCCTCCTCTTTGCTAAACCTACATTTGCAAAACCCATCTGAATTCAGTTCAAACAATTTTGTAACAATCCATTAGAAAGAAAAGCATTATTGTAGGTATTCAAGTTATTAATCTGACAGATCTTAGTAAAATATTCACAGCACATCATAATCCCAAACAAAAATTACATGTTGTGAACAGTAAGCATTCTTTGCTCTCTTATATTTTATTCTGCCAAGACAACACAAAACAGAAAAGGTACCTGCTCTTTGACTTCTATATTGTGCTCCCCTTCCAGAATGAGGGTCACTGCTTGCATGATTTGCTTCCCATGAGTGCTCATTATGTGGTCTATGTGCTGCCAAAGCAAGGATGAAATACATTTAGTGTAACTCCCCAGACAGAGAAGGGACATTCCTGCTTGAATCACTCCAAGTGAGGAGTAGCAACACTGCACACAGAGCACTGCTCCCAGTTAGCTCTCCCAAACCAAGAATTTATCACAGCAGAAACACTTCAGAACATTCTTCTCCATGTGGAGCCTAATTTGTCTGAGAGAGCATCACATGGCCCTTGGTGGTGCTTTCCCTGTCACCTGGAGAGGAGACACTGCTGTCCCAGTTGCCAGGCTGAGGACTGAACCCTGCTGACCCAGGCTCTCAATGTGTGATGCTGCAGCTGGAAACAACCACTTCCCTTCTGATAACCAGAGGGTAATATCAGAGAGGGGTAAGAAAAACTGGTATTTCTTCTCTGGTATTTGCTGGTCTTGCAGGGACACTGTGCCCAGGTCCAATAGCTCCATTTCCAAAGCCTTAGAGGAGCAGAGAAATAAATCAGATGCATTGGTTATTGTCTGGGAAAACTGCCCTAAATTCACAGGGTCACAGCTCAAAGGTCACTTGATGACAGACTATGAACACCTACACTAGAATAAAAGAGAAAAGATTAAACAAGATCTACTGATTAACTGATACCAAACCTCAGGAGTGGCAGCAAACAGGCACCAGAGATGATCAGCACATGGCACACTACAACTCTTTAAGACGTCAGGGATTCTTGTAGGACTTCTTGAAATTGCTAATAATGTGATTTCATTGGAAAGCTGCTGAATGAGTTATTCTGGAGTGAGTTTTGGGTAGAGGTTGGAAATGGCTGGTTCTGGCTCTAAAACCTACCACAGGAAGCAGTGAAGCTGGCACAGTTCCAGATGGAGAACACCTTAAGTGACAGTGAGAATTGTCAGGGTGAATTCAATGAACGACAGGCTATTAAGTATTTTTTCACAGTCAGACAGACCTAATTTTCTATCAAGGTTATTGAGACTCAATGAGTAAAAATATGAGATGATTTTTTACAGTGACCTTTCTCTGGTAGAAATACAGTATGTGATAAATGCACAGGAGAGGCTTCATAGGTTTTTTCTCCTCAAAAATGTTGGCTTGCCAAATTTTTGCTGCCTGTTTTCCCTCTGTTCTTCAAAGGGGATTACCCCTTTCTTTTCCTCCATGAATATCTCTTTCTCCCTGCCAAAAACAACTCCTGGGCTTACATTTTCCAACCATTTTATTTCAGGGTGTAAAATGAATGTCTGCATTTTTTAAGTGCACAGTCCCACACCAAATTCACAAAGCCAGTACTATCTATGTAGGTGGATAAGAACAGACATATTTCAAGTGCCAAGGAAGAAGAAAGAGAGGTATCTTTAAGATCTGGACCTTCCCATACACTGACTCAATGGTGCAACCCTCAGTGTTGTTCTGGACAAGTCTCACAGACACACTGCTATGAAAATAATGTTGCTAAAAGCTAAATGCAATGGAATTGAACATTAAATGAAAATGTCAAGCTTTGATAATAATTACAATGTTTCCACAGGTGCAAAGGATTCATTCAAATACTTTCTCACACTGATTTGTGCATTTGCTTACAGATATTTGACTAAATCCAAGTGGTGTTAAAACAGGAAAATGTCTTGCACAGAAGCACGGGATTGGCTGCTTGTTTGATCAGCTTTCAGAAGGTCTGTTTGCAGCTCTACTTACTGGGCGAGTGGAGAGAAGGTTCCTGAGCAGTCCCAAAGTTTTCATCAGAACATTTACATCAGAATCAGAGAGCAACTGAAACAACTGCTCTGTGCTCAGACCTCGCAGGATGTCTGACTTGATCTTCTGTTCCGCTTGAAATGCCATATTCTGAAACAGACACACTTTTTAATTGATTTTTTTTTTACTTGAAAACCTGGGCTTTCACTCTTTTAGTAAACTATTCCCTACAAGAATATATCTTTCCTAAATGAATCTTGCATAAAGGCTGTAATTTATAAGCAACTGCTACACAGTGAATTCAATTTCCACATTGTCTTACACCTGACCCAGTTATTACCTGCTTTTAGTTGCCCTCTGGCATGCTACTGACACTACTTAACTGCTTCCCTGAATGATCTTGGCAACAAAATTAGTACCAGAACTGAAGAATTTATTTTACTTTATGGACTAATGGATAAAGTGTTCCAGGCTGACGCTGTTTTTCTTCTGCAGTTTGGTGAAACAACAAGCCAGATTTCAATTATGTCATTTTTAATAACGACTGACAAGTTCTACAAGATATGTTCACAAACTTTTTAAGGAACACAGTCACAAGTGGTATTTCACTGGGGTGTCCTACTCACCATTAAAGCCCAAATGCCGTTCACTCGCAAGGCAAGATTTTCACTCTGGGTTAAACTACATAGAAGTTCTATGGCTCCTGATTCTAAAATAGGCTGAAAGAAGGAGGGAAAAACAGATCTTTACAACACTAAGACTAACTGCATATATGAAAATACTAAAAATATTCTCCTTATATCTTATCCTTGAGCTTACAACATGTCCAATGCACTCACATGAACTGGCCATGCCACACCCCATGTCCATGACCATTTAAAAATAGGTTTAATGAAAAAAGTCACGTCAAGGCAGCTGCTTTCTCCTACGTCTGTGTTTGTGGAGACATGGATGCACACACATTTTATATGTGTGTATACATCATCTCACACTGCTGTGATATTACACACACATCTGCCACACCCCACAAGCAAATGGGTTTTCCTAGTAACTTTCAGCTTGGGACTACTCTCCGAAAACAATCTTCCTTAAGTAAACACATCATTTTAGGTAACCAGAGTGATATATGTCACTGTTTAAAAAAGGTTAAGGACAATGAAAGCTACCTGACACCTTGCTTGACATTAAATCTTTGTGTCCAGTAATCAGACCAAATGAAAACTTCAGCATAATAAAGAAAATTGTAGACTTGATTGAAATACAAAAGCTTGTAATATCATCTTTAAATGACAAAAACCATATCAATACACGCACTTTTCTTTCAAACTGATTAATGTAATGGAAGCGAAGCTTGGAACAACTGCTTTCCTCACCGAACTGAACTTCATCCAATGAAAACAAGAATGTGTGGAAGAGGCTGGATGCTGCAGGAGCAGGCTCCTCTCTGAGCAGCAGCAGGAGCAGTTTGTGCCCAGCTCACCTGGTCCCAGGTGCTCTGCACTGCAAGAACCTGCCAGGGATTTCACCACAGTCCCAGGGGCTGCTCTACAGCCCCAGCACTGCAGACATTCCCAAACTGGAATGGCTCAGCTCTTCACAGGATACAACACAGAGCCACTTCAGCTTTGCTCATTTACTGAAGTGACTGGTGGATTACATATAATTTTCAAAATATTACGTAAAATAAAAGGGTGATATGTAAAAAAGATCAGATGCTTTACAGAGGCTTTCAAATCTAGTACTTCTAAATATTCCTTCCCCTTACAAAATCAGTACTTTCTTTTGGCAATGACGTTTTTGACATGAACCACATGTCCTGACAGAAAATCCAGACAGTTTTCACTCCAATTTGAAGTGGAAACACTAAAAAAAAACAAAAACAAAAACAAAAAAAACAACAACAAAAAAAAAAAAAAAAAAAAAAACAAAACAAAAAAAAAACCCCCCCCCAAAAAAAACCAAAACAAACCACCACCCCCACCAAAAAACCCAAATTAAAAAAAAAACACCAACAAAAAAAAATCCCCAACCAAACAAACAAAAACAACAACAAGCCAAACAGAAAAAAACCCCACAAAAACCCCACAAACACCTGACATGCAGTCTGCTAAAAAAAAGCCCCATGGCCAGTGAACTGTGCTTGGCATTATTTCAGTTAATTTTCTGTCTCACAGATATGATTGAGACCACCAAGACCAACTGGTAATTTGGTAATCCAAAGTGCCCTGCAGGATGCCACATACAGCACCATCTTGCAAATATTTCCTGTAATTAAAAAGTATTTAAGGCCTGGGGAATTGTTGCACTGCTATGGAGTGGTGATCTGTGTGTATGATCTGTACAAAATACAGACTCTGCAGAACCAGATATCCTGTACTGTTCATCAGAGAACAATAAAAACACAAGACTCAGCTAAGCCAGCATTTTCAGAGTTACAGTAGCAGTAATTCTCTAAGACAATGGACCATATTGCAAATTATCAGTGTGGTTTCTTCTTGTTTATGACCTTTTTAGATAACAGTGTTTTACAAGTTAAAAAAAATGACAAAACTTCATGTCTATTTCTTTTCTTTGGAGACCAAATTAACTGTCACAGCATTGTAAGTAGATGATTTTTTTTGTTCCCAAGCTATCAGTGGCACAGGATCTGTAACATTACAGCTCTGTAACATGTCACAAGCAATGGCTGCCAATTAACATACCTTTATGCTAACTGAACCACTGTGTAATCTCACTTTAGTCCACCCCTCTCCCTGCTGCTGGCTAAGTACTCACCTCCTTGCTTGGAGAGAATTCCAGAAGAAGATTGCATAGCGTGGAAGATGCTACTACAAGAATTTCATTTGGAGCATTCTGTAAAACCTGCAGTCGCAGAGGGCAGAGAGAGGAATTCTGTTAGTAGGAAAATGAAGAGATCACTAAAATGGAACAGCTAGAATTATGCTGTAGCTGGGTATTCCAGACTTCAGGAGGTGCTTCAATGCTAGCAGTGTGACCCAGACAATGATACATATCACAGGACAAGGAGGAGCAATGCTTTATTTCACAGAAGTCACAGTTGAGAGCTTTCAGTCCAATCTAATCTAGTAGAAATCAGTGGGGACAAGCCCTGCTCTGCAAAGGACACATATGCAGAGGAAGCTCCAGGAGGAGCTTCTTCAACCTCTCTGTACCTCGTGCTAAGCACAACACAGCAGACTTCCTAAGGAGCATTCTCTCAGAGCAGCACAGCCTGAGACATGCTAGAGTCTCTTATCTCTGCCTGGATCTCCAGCAGCACCAAAACATCAATTCCTAAACCAAACATGTTCCTCCCTTGTTCCCTACTGGCAACTACACCTTCTCTGCTCCGGCCATTTCACTTCTGAACAGTCAAGTCAAGCTCACTCCAGGAGATTCCTATGGGTGTCAACACTGCCCAAGCCTTCAGGCATGCTAGCAGACTTGGTCTGCTCTGTATTTTCAAGGTCTAAAAGATGTTGAAACTAAGAAACTGGTTTATT
Source organism: Leptocoma aspasia (assembly GCA_013399835.1). Classification (NCBI taxonomy): domain Eukaryota; kingdom Metazoa; phylum Chordata; class Aves; order Passeriformes; family Nectariniidae; genus Leptocoma; species Leptocoma aspasia. The sequence continues at coordinate 357,413 of VXAX01004316.1, read as the reverse complement.
TATCTGCATTTATGACAGTGACATTACAGGATGAGAGATGACATATATCTTACACCCTTGAATCTCATTTAATCTTGTGGAAAATTGCACTATATGATAATGTGCCTTTTTAAAGGTCTTTCTGAGCTCTTTGGTTTCAGCTACAGTATCTGCAATGAGATCTAAGAGGTAGAGAACGACAGGAGAAAATGCAGATCTAAATTCTCTTGCAGGGCTCACGGACCAAGTCTGAACTGTGCCATCTACCCTGAGTCTGAGATTAAGGGACATCTAGTGCTTGTAGTGTCCTGTGTGAACACTGAGAATAATTTAGCTTCACTGACTGATGACAAAAAAAACCGCCCAAAAACGATAATGAGAAAAAGGAAACAAAAGGCCAACCAAAACCCAAGCATGAATCACACACTTGCTGCTGTTGGCTTTTGTTGACTTATGACTCTCTTAGAAGAAGGCCATGGGATTTTGATTTCTAGGTAATTTGTATCATGATTCTACAGCTAGGTATGCCAACTGAACAGACACCCTGTGCTCCTTGAATGGACCAGAACACTCCAGGCACTGAGACCTGACTGCTCCTCACTTACCTTCATTAAAGGCTTCCATACAGCATGATCCTGAAAACTTGTCCTGAGCTGCTGGACAGAACGGGACAAACTGTGCAAACATCTGGAATGGAAGAGAAATCTTCCCTGTGAGACATGCACACCCCCATGGACACTGCTGTACACACCCTGCTGCTCCACAAGGATTACTGAGCTGGGAGGCAGGCAAGGAGTAGCCTGGCAACAGCCAAGAGAAAACCCTGCACCAGCCCAGGATAACTGCCCCTCTCCCCCAGGAGGGCTCCCAACAGCAGAAGTGTGTTCAGAGCAGCTCTCAGACAGTCAGCAGCTCTCCCAGGTGCAGCACAGACTGTGCACAGGTTCTGCATGGACGAGGGCAGGCTCACCTGACTGCAGCCAAGCGCACCTTGATGCTGGACTCGGACAGGCCGTTAACGATACGGTCCATCATGTTCTCAGTCTCAATGATCTGGGCCAAAGAAGTCAGGTCAGTGCACAACTCAACAGCATTCATGGCTTGCTGGGGTTTTGGCTACAGCATTCTGAATGTTACATATGAAAACTGCAGCTAAAACCAGCACGCCACACTCTCTTGCCAGATTAAGTGGAAAGTTTTGTGTATCTACAGATAACTTGTAAATAAAAGTTATTATTCTATGTTCCACTATGGCTTTTAATCATCAAGCAACAAGAGGGACATTTTTATATATACGTATCTATCTATATATATATATACATACATATGTATACACATACATATATATGAATTACCCTTAATGTCATACTAAAACAAAAGTAAGCATGTGTGAATCCACACAATATATACAAACTAAAGATCAGAGACAGGTTGTAGAGCTGTGTGGATAAAAAAATACCCAGTGGCTCACCTGCCATATTTAGATAAGGCCAGCACAAACACTTAAGACCAGTATAAAAGGGAGTAAATACCCAGATGAATGATGGATTTTGCATAATTAATCAACTATGGCATGTACACACCCACTGCTTATTAAAAGCTGTGTAAAAGAAGGATCCTCACTATTAACTAAAGCAACAAAAGAGGAGTTTATGGGGTTGAATTCTGGAGATCCTGAGTAGTTCCCCACTGATAAATCCTCCTGATGTTATCTCTTCACCCTGTGTTTTCCTGCCCCCTTCCTTCTGCTTTTCCCCTTTAACCAGCAAATAAACAGAAAATATTCCTGTCTTCTGCACCTGCTACATGACACTGCAAATCCATGATTAATTTAAAACAAAATGCTCCTTCTAATCATTCATTTATTAAGTTCTCTCCACTTTCCACACATTAATTTTTAACTATGTGAGTGGTCCAAGCAACCAATCTCTTTGCTGTAGTGTTTGAATCACCAACTGCTTTGTTATGACAGTGCAAGGCCCCTTGGTCACTTGAGAATCAGCAAACAAATTCTGACTTTGTTTCCCAATATGAGCAGATTTTCCAAGGTTTATTTTTTTTTAACTTTTGTTATATAATAGAATAAATGAGAAGAGAGGTGTATTATCTGTCTCAGAACACAAGTTTCAGAAATTTCTCATATGCCACAACAATATTCCTTATGAGTAGCCAAGTACCAAAAATGTTGAAAGACAACTCCTTGTGCAAGTCTAGTTCATCATTGTGAAGATGCTTCCATAACTAAACTTTACTTTTGTTATACTCTGATAGCAAGACATTAATTTTTGTTCCAATTCCACGCATCTGGAAGTTTGTATTAATGGAGGAGAGAGGTCTCATTTTGACCTATTTACATCATACTGGGGAAAACCTCAGGGAGGGTGGGAATTGCTGCCTTCCAGCTGCCCCTTTGGCTGAGCACTGGCCCTGGAGTGTCCCCAGGCTCACCTTTTTGCGGATGTCCTCGTCGTTGGCCCCCAGGGACGCGTAGAGCTTGAAGGCGGCCTGGCGCAGCTCGTGGGCGTGCTTCAGGTCGTGGTCCAGCTGGGAAATACAGCACAGGCACCAGCTCAGCCAGCAAAGCAGCTGCACTGTGACATTCTGGTTTGTTCTAAACTGGTGCTTACCCACTCTCTTTGTCTGCCACCAGCACAAAGTGCTGCTCCCTGAGCTCGTGTCCACATTTACCAGCTAAATGAAATAACCAAAGTTAAGAATATGGTTCATTTCTCTGCTGAGTTACAGAGAAGACAACTTTGTCTTCAATTTGAGGCCAAACAAGGTTAGGACTCTATCAAGACCATATTCAGGTGAAAGCTATTATCTCCCAACAGAAACTTACAGGAACTAGCCAGAAGGAATAAAAAAACTGGGAGAAAATCAAGCCAAGTTGTATCAAGAGAACTGAAGCAAAAGCAGGAGCCAAAGCTGGTCTCTAAATCTCAGGCCATGTTAAGGAGGGTGAGGTTGGAAAAGGTATCAGGAAAAAGTTTGTCCCCCAGAGGGTGCTGGGCACTGCCCAGGCTCCCCAGAGAACTGGCACAGCCCCAAGGCTGCCAGAGCTCCAGGAGCCTTTGGACAATGCTCTCAGGGATGCAAGGGTGGGATTGTTGGGGTGTCTGTGCAGGGTCAGGAGCTGCATTGATGATCCTTGGGGTCCCTTCCAGCTCAGGATATTCTATGATTTTATGATAATTAATAGGAGCACTAAAGGCATCATAAAATAATGGTGTTTGAGGTTGACCCTACTTGGAACAGCAAATCTGGGCTCTCAGATCTCCTCATGCTCTCTTCACTGAAATTAATTCTGTGACTCTGACTGCCCTCAAAACTCCATACCAAAGTGTTCTACAAAACAATGCAATCTTCAAAGTCTACACAAAATGCCAGGAAAATCACAGTATAAGGTAGGAAAGTGCTGACATAAAAGAAATGTCAAAAATTAAGCTCTATGAGTAATTCTCTCCAGTGCAGCTATATTGGAGCAGAAGTATTATATAATTGTTATAAATATTTTAAGCAGACAAGTTCTCTGTTTGGCAGATTCCTTGCTCACTCCTCACGCAGTTTTACCTTACAGGGTGCAATTCCAAGCACTCTGTCCAAAGCCAGCACCCTGGATTCCCAGCTGGCTGCTTCTACAGACTTACTGCACACTCAGAGCACTGTCATAATATTTAGAATTGCCCCACTCACTTTTGGAACCTGATCATATTTTTGATGCTACAGCCAATGTCCATTACTCCTCAATAAGCTGCTAAACTTCTTTTTGCTCAGATTTTTATACTGTAACTAATTTGTTTTATGCTTCATTTGCATTTTTACAGAGCATTCAAGAGGCTCTCTATGCAGAATTAACCCCATTCTACAAGGGTCAGGAAAATGAACCTGTCTCTTGGGCCAGTTTCAGAAAAAAAGCAAAGCTCTGTAATGTATTTTTTTGGGCACTTTCTAATAATCAGACTCAGTAAGACTCCAAGGTACATCTGGTCTCTGTTTATCCAACGTCTTGCAAGTGCAGATAACTCATAATATGAAACAGTGCACGACACCCACATGTTTGTGCTTAAACACAACAGAACCATCTCTGAATTTCAGATTTTCCACAAACCCAACCTAAGAATTGAAAACAAATCTCTCTTCACATGGACTATTATCTCTTATGAAGCTGAAATGTACTGGTTCCTGAAGGCAAGATGTTTAAACTTAGAGGATGGGAAGACCAGATATACAGAGTTTTGTGTGATTAATGAAGTCTCCAAAAAGCAGTGACTGAGACTTGGAGAGTACAAACATCAAGAATCAAGTCCTGCTGGACCTCCGGTCACCTTTCAATTGAGGATCTCAGGCATCAGGTTTAAACAGAATGATAAAAACCCATCCTGAGCTGGTTTATTTTTGGTTTTGCCCATTTCTCCAAGGTTCAGAGCCGGGCAGGGAATGGTGATGTTCCAGCCAAGGTCCATTACCCTCTTGATGTCGGTGATGGCGCTGACGGAGCTGGGGTACTTGAAGTAGTCAGCGAGCATGACGATGAGGTGGTCAGTGATGCTGGCCATCCTCTGCAGCTCCACATCTGTCTCAATCAGGTAGGCCAGAGTCTCTGCCCCCTCCACCCGCTCCTCCAGCAGTCTGTCCTTACTGCACATTCGAACCAAGCATGGCAGAGTCTGCAGAGATTCAAAAAAAGGAGTTTTGAGTGCAGCTACATTGATAAAGAAACTCCAAAGAAATGAAGCAACTGTCCTACAGCAATGCTCTGCATTGTTCTTTAGATAAGAACTTTCTCATGCATACATTTCAGTGGTTCAAAGGCTCCACGCACAGAGGAATGGTTCAGGCATTGCTAAGTGTACAATCAGCTACTTTCAAACAACTTCTCACACAGCCAGAATGATGCAATGTTTGGAAGTGACCACAGACAAAATTTGACAAATCCTTGTAAAAAAATGTTTAAATCCCCTCAAAAGTTGACATTTGCATAGGTTTGTTCTTACTGCACACCAGAACCAAAAGTACCCAAGCTGCCCTCAAGAAGTACTTGACCCCTCCTGCCCTTCTGTGATCCAGGATTAACTAAGGACAACGCAGACAGAAATAATCTCAGGGTTCCTTTCCCACACACTGGCTGCCTGGAGCAGAAGGCAAGGGAGGAATATTCCTCAGCAGCATATTTGATCAACCAGAAAAGAAGCTAACCAGGAATCCAGGTCCATTCTGCCTTCCCTGACATCTCCCCTACCTTGGTTACACCCACATGACAACAGTTTTGTTATACCTTCTCTACTGAAACATAAAAACCAATTAAGTCTTTGTTTATCTGAAGCTCAACAAAAAGTACTTAACTCTGGAAAGGGCAGTTCTCCCAGGGTTGGGACTCTGCTCCTTCAAGCCTTCCCAAATATGAAAATGGACAAGGAATAACATCAAGGTTTATGCAATGCCACCAAGTTCAAGAGAGTAACTCTAGTAAATGCTGCTCAGAGTTATCTTTTAGGGACCTGAAATAACATCTACCCATTGACTGTTCAAATGATTAAAGAGATAAATATCTTATGTCTATTGCGGAGGAAGTAGGACTTGCCTACATATTTTAGAAAGCTAGATGCCATCTCAAAGATTATCACTGAGGTTGCAAATCTTGCAGCTAATCCAGTGAGCCAAAGCACCCCCTTCTGCATACCTGGCCTCGAGGCAGCAGCGAACATTGTACATAGGCTCTCAAAAAATTACATTCATGTGGAGTGAGAAAGAAAAGAAGTGGAATTCCATGTCTAAATCACAAAGACAATGTACTACTTAATTCTTGCCAAGGTCAAATGGCCTGAAATGAGCTATTTCTTGGAATTCAAGGGCTGGGCATTGTTAAGTCACTGGCTGCATGCACCCAAGAAACACAGATCTCGTGTTTTTCAACACGAAGCAATTCCATCTGCTTAAAATTAAACAGAGGCAAGAATTCTGACAGACACATTTTAATTGTTCCATTGGACCTACAGGTCAGTACAATGCAATTAATGCATAGGAGTAGGGGGGTGTGAAGGGGTGTAAGATAGAAAGCCACAATGCACACCTGGGCAGCAGATAAACATCTGGAAATGGACTGTGAAGATGGTATACCTAATTTCCATGGTATGGCTGGGATGTATCTGGGCTATCTGGACAGTTTCATTATTAGGATTCCAGAGAAATAATTTCCCTTCCCATCAAATCCATTACTTACCAGCCTCCTCTGCCCTTCTCAAGGGATTTTATTTTTTCCCCATGTTGCAGGCCAACCCACTACTACAAACTGAGCAACGAAAGTAAATTACAGCCATTTTGGAAACACACGTCCTTGACTGGCCCCCAAATGCAGAAAGTTTGATAGCAAAGGGTCAATAATTCCTGAATGCTAAAGGGGCCATCACTTTAGTTCAGCAGAGGTCAAAGGATTTGTGGCTGGATTAACCACAGGGACACTGTGTTATCTTGCAAGCATGAGCTCCTGGAGGAGGAATCACTGGGGTGGTTTGAACAAGGCAAAGGTTCTATGCCTTCCTTCTCTCCTCGCTCTTTTGTCCACTCTCAAGTACTACAACACATTTAATTCCACAACCTCAAACATGGATATGTGCTGAAGCAGCTTCCACAAGGAAAAAAATGCTGCTGCTGCTGTGAGCTGGCCCAAGCACGTCCCTTTGCAAAGGTTTGAAAGGATGGTGGTTTTCCACAGGGCCCACGTGGCCCAGCACATGCAGCTCCACAGGGCAGCTCCAGCTCCCAACAATGACCTGCCACTGCCAGCAGGCCCTGCTCCCTGTCCCAGGGCAGAATAGTTCTGGAACACACACATCCTGACCAGGGTGCAGCATAACACAGGGGATTTATGAAGGGAAGACATTTCCAAAGAAGAAAGAGGTCTGCAGGAGAGACAGGTTGGGAGAATGGAATTGTTGCCCCCAGTTTGCAGGTATTGTAGGGAGAAAGGAGAGCAGAGAATTGGAGTGTCAATTTGGAACAAAGCTAAGGAGGAGGATGAGAGAGAAGGATGCAGCTTGGCTACCTCAGCTGTGCAGTACCAGGTGCGTGTGCAGAACAGATGCCAATATGTACACTGGAATGAACTGTACATTGCATTTTCTTGCATGAAAAGACAGGAGGGGCAGGCCTTTGTCTAGCCAACAAGTGGATTTTTTAATCTATCTTTACTTGGAAGCAAAGGGAAACCAGGGAACTATTTTTTTCAATTAAAAAAAAGGCCAGGAGAACTTGGTGCTTTGCGATCTTTGGTGTAACATATTTTGTGCTAGCTTTTAAACCAGGATAGACCTACATGAGAAAACCTTTTGAACAGAGAACTGTTTAAGCAGCTGTCATGGCTAGCACAAAAAAAATTCTTCTGTATTCACAAGGTGGTTGAAGCAGGACACAGCTCACCTTCAGAACGATGCAGGGATCGTCCGTCCGTATTGCTCCGGCTCTGCACATGGAAGTAAGGCTGCAACAACACAACAAGACACAGTCACCTACCACAGCTTTGATGCACTTCAGTTGCTGCAGAACATCCTCCCCTGTGTTTGATTTAAATACATCATAGCTTACTAGGCTTGGGCACACAAACTCCTCCAGGTGCACTTTGCAGCAGGTTTGCAATGCAGGATCCCTTTTGCTGGAGCACTGACCAATACACACAGCACACACTGGCCCAAAGGGTCACACCACCACCCTGACTGAGCCCCAAACCCAAAAGGAACAACCTGCACTAAATAAAGGTGTAACACACCCAGACCTTCCTGTAAATAGCTGCCCCTGGGGTGTGCAGCCATCAGGAGAGAACCAGCACAGGAACAGAGCCTGACAGCTCAGGCACAGACACCCAGGCCCTGCCCCAGCCCAGGAGAGGTGGAATTGCTGTGCTGCCTGTCCACAGGCAGGGTTTCACACTCTGCAGGAACCAGCACACCCTCACTAACGATGAACCCAGCCAAGGCTCTGACACTGCACCAAGCCATTTCTTCCTTATTACACAACAGCTCACAGTGGATATGACAAGCACGAGGTCTCACCAGACACAGCATCAGACAAATTCCAAGTTCTTTGTAATGTACTTGTAAAGTCCCCCAAACTGCCAGAAATGCAAAATAGTCCACCCACCAAAAATAGTGTTTCAAGTGGTTTCATTTTTACCTTCTCTGCTACAAGGCAGTGGAATGGAGCTGGAGGGGAGCTACTCTGCACCAGCATCTCTTGTTTTAGCTTCTGAACTAACCATTGGAACTAACTTTTATCATGCCACAGTGGAGGTTAAAAAATATAACTGTATTTCAGTAGAGCTAACTTAAAACTAACACGTTTGGACCCTCAGTTGGGCAGGCGGAGCAGCAATGTGCTCATATAACCATGGTGTCTTTCACCGCATCCCTGAGCTCCTTCCAAGGGCCCAGAGTGAGTTCTTTCACCTCTTAGAGGCAACAACAGTGATCCTCATTCTGAATACAGCCACAGCTAGAAATCCCATAATCAGAACCCTCTTAATATATTATTTCTCAGAAAGTAAGAGGTAAGACTTAGTACAGAGATCATCTGCTAAACTTTTACTGCCCAAGCCTTGCAGCTGACAGCAGGAAACTCATTTTCACACCTACACAATCAGGAGGAAAGCACCCATCCTGCAGCTGCCATTTAGTCTGGTGAGACTCTATTTGCCAGGCAAAGTAGCTCTATTTCAGTAATGAAAGAAAGGAATTTTTTACTTCAGGTAACACAGGCTTCGCCTAGCTGGAACAATTCTGGTGATTTTAGCAGGAAAGGTTCCTGCTCCACTAGCAGCTGCAGAGCATTCTCCTAAGGTGCATCCTGCACTTCCCTCTGTCCTAACACTGCTGCTCAAGGGAAGGATCTTTACTCCACTTTAATCAAGAGGTATTACCTTGATTCTTCCAAGTCTACTTCAACTGTTGAGGGAAAAGAAAGGGAACTTCTTTAAGAAGTCCTGTATGCCAGTCTGGAGTCAAACAGAAATTTTAGAGACGGTTCAAAAGGAAAAAACCTTTCTAGATCTGTATTCCAAGGAATCTAATGATAAATCAGAGGAACTGCAGATTAACTGACTGAAGCTGGCAAGGTAGGAGTGAAATCTAATTCACAAGCAGAAAAAACCATGATCTGTGACAATTTCACCTACTACTCTCATTAGGAAAAAGGAAGAGAGAGCTTGAAGCAATCAGGTAGGGGATGGACCTACAGAAGAAAATCCAGCAGGGCTTTGCAAACTCCAGGACTGCTGTAAAACTGAGAGCCCTAAGAAGGATGAGTGCCTGTGGACTAATTGGGAGAAACACAATCTGAAATTCAAGATACTGGTTTGTCTGCCATTTTCCTGCAATTTTCTTTTGCTGCTTTTCACCACATCACTTTCTTTCATGCTTTCAAAGGTCTAGCTGAGCCAAAGTACTGCAAAGCAACAGCAAAAGATGGGCTGTGTACCCAGTTCCTTCAATCAGCAAAGAACACCAGTAGACCTGGGAATGCTCATCTCAGAACAATTAACTCCAGCCTGTCTTTATGACTTGTCAATTGCTTTGTATCTATAGATTAGTTTAAAAAATTACTTTTAAGTATGTCATTCTCTATGTATTTTCTGACTTCTCAAAGAAACACATAAATCAACCAGAACTGAGACTGCTACAGTGCAATTAATTTAACTTGCCGTCTTCACTAAGAATTGCCCAACAAAACCAGTAAAACCAGACTGCTTGGGCCAATTGTGGTTGGAAGGGAGGCTGGGAGGTCCCAAAACATACCTCCTACATGGAGTGGGATTACCCAAGAACCCCCTCATACACATGAACCATTGAAAGTGCTTTCATGAATGAGTTAGGGCATCACAACCTGGCAGCATGAGCAGAGAGTCCTAGATCCTACCTACCCCACCTGCTCCTCATCCAGAATCAAGAGACTTGTACTGACACAAGTAGCTATGAAATTGTTTGGTCAACTCAGAGAACTCACTGCTCCTTGTCAAAAAAAGCCATCAAAAACTAAAAGAATGATCAAACAATGCATCAGTGATCAAACTCCTGAGTTAAACTGAATTTTAGTAGATACCAACGGGTGATTTTATCTCTTTAACCCCCTGGAGTGATTTATTTCATTGCTATCAACACAAGAAAAGGAAAATGATGCTAAAGGGTGTCAATCCCAGCTTATTGAGTGAGCATAACCAGGGTGCTGCTATTACAGAACTGGGTCACATCTTGTCACTGGGTAGGAAGTCATTATGGATATGAACAAACAAATGTGCCCACACCGGCAGGGAAAGCTGAAGTACAAAATTAATTAATAACATTAATTCTGCTGTATGAGCACATGATGCCTGAAGAATAATCTATTTTATTTAAAATGGCTGGGTAGAGGGACTAACTCTGCTCTCTCATCATCTTGGTGCACAGTCTCCAACACAGCACAGCCACCAAGGATGATAGTTCAGGACTGTGCTCTGCCTGTTCAAAGCAAACCTTACAAAATCCAAGATACATGTGAAAACTCATATGGCTGAACACACATTCCTCACAAAACTGCTGCCCAGCAATGTTTTTCCCTGTTTATGTACAGCAAAGAGTGAAAGTTACATTATAAAATGGGGTGAGAGGCACTTGTTCAGGATTCAGATAATGCAAAGAGTATCTTTAATTATACCTAAGATTTTACATCCCATATTCCTTTGGAACGAGGAAGAAGGGAGCAGTTGAACAGTAAGGATTAAACTTCCTGCTATTTCCCCAGTTCCTGAAGACAATTACCATTTGGCTGATGTGAGCTGCATTTCAATGGGCTTGTCCCTTTGTAACATCTTCACAAAAATCTGTGGTAACAATTCTCCATCAACAGACACTGCAAAGAGAGAGAGCTCCAAGTCATTCTCATTCAACTAGGCAAAAAGTGAGTGTCAAACCAGCAGCAGCAGCACTGCACTCACCATTGATCAGAGTCATGGATACCTGGGGGTTTTCAAAGGCTAGAACTGAGAAGCATTTCAATGCCTGCATTCGGACCTGTGTAAAAACATAATAAAATTAAATATCAACACTGGCTTCAAAGCAAAACTGGGTTATACTGCTGGATAAGCTTGTAGAAAACAATGCTGTATAATCAACAAGAAATTGAGATGGAGAATAAAAGGCAGATGGAAACATCTAACCCACACCCTGACTTTTGTCATTTCCCTGTTGGAACTATCCTTCTGTAGGATACATTGTAAACTCTGTGAAGAAAACCAGCAAGGTTAAAACTTGGGAACTAAACAGGAAACACTGGTCTTATTTGTAATGCCTCAGAAATGTGTAAAAATCCACAGAAGAATAGAAGAATATTATATAACAATAGTCCTTTTAATTTTCAGGACTCATAAGTACATTAGAGAATCAGAAATATGTACCCTTGAGATTTCTATTTCAGAATCCTTTAGAGGTGGGCTTAATAAAATGTCTAAAGAGAACCATCCAACTGAAGTGATTCCAAACTAATCTGAAAACAAATATACATCATAAGTTTTACTGCCATTACACAGCCTCAGGTACCACCTGGATGAAAAGGATGGACGAATTTCTTCATCTTGGCTTCTCCTTCTTCAGTCCCAGGTTTTGATTTAAACAATGTTTCATGGCTGCCTAGTTTCTGAAATCTTTATAAACTTCTTTTTTGACACAGGGAAGATCAACCATTATCAACTTCCCAGATCACAGAACCTAGATTAGTTCAGATATTAGTCTTTAACTTGCCCTTCTACAGCTGCACATATTTAAACTGTGTTCTTGTCTTTGCAATTGGAAGGACTGAGAAGGAGCTGACCCTCCTGGCCACCATGTTACAGGTAGAGTGTGATGCTTGTCCTCTGAGGTGATGCTTTCAGGTGGTCCAGGATGGACTTCCAAACCAGAACAGAGAAGGGAGCTGAGACTCAGGAATTCAGGGAACACAACACACAGGCAGCTGGTGCCCTCCACACATTCCACAACCATCTATTTTTGCAGGTACGACTTCCTTTTTAGGACAGACCACATTTGCTTCTCTTCAGCTGAACTTCTTTTTCTCATTTATTGTTCAACAAATTAGACCCCTTGGGTTGCCAAGTGCCTGTTCCTCTTTGGAGTAATGCTAGGCAGCCCTGTTTTCATTATTGCTGCTTTAACTTGACAGTACAATAGCTCTGGTTTTGACAGAACATGACAAGTAAAAGCAACTGCTATTCTACAAATATACATTGTACCTGTTTATAGCTTTATTCATAAGCACAGCCTTGGTTTTTATAATCTCCATTTGAATTCCTTTCATAAACACATGTTAAACATAGAGTAGTTGAAATGTCTTACTTTGTAGGAGGTGGAGACCAACAGATGTGCTATGTTCTGAACAGCTCCATGGTTAAATAAGATTGTCTGGTGATCTGGACCCTTCAAAGGAAACATAACACAGGGTTTTTAAAACAACATGTAAGAGGTTTCCACTATCTGCAATTCATTGTTAAATATTTAAGATACATAAAGATAAATTTCCTAACATTTACTTTGTAATCAGTTGGCATAACTTTCTTTTTTTTAATATATAAACAACTTCAACTCATTTTTATAGCATTTGTCCTTTTCTGGTAATCATTTCCACTCTCTCCTTCAATAGGCAATCACATTAGTTCTCGCAAATGAAGAAACATGGAGAGAGAACTTCTGTTTCTACTCTTCCTATTAGAAACAACTGAAATCTCCTGATTTTCTCTACAAACCACATAAAGATCACCAGTCACTACAGTCTTCCTCACTGTTAATATTAAGCATTTTCAACAATCCTAACTGCAGAAGGGAAGGGATTTCTTCTAAAACTGGTTCCAGACAGAGTGACAGTGCTTTGAGAGGAGATTCACATTTTCCTCCAATTTTTTATTATTTATTATTTTAGTTTCAAGCATGTTTGGCCATAAATTCAGCCAGCCATCACCTATTATTGACTTCAAGATCTAAGCTGGCAATGGCTGATATGTCAGTATTTTTTCTAAAACAGCCTTTGGAATTAAACACAAATACTAAATTTTGCAGGAGAAAGGTCTCAGAACTTCTGTAGCATGACAAGGCTTGATGAGGTTGAAAAAACAACATAAAATCTCAATACCTCCAGCCTTCAGCAGTCTCTTGCCAAAGCTGATCTGTGACTTGCAAACCTCTCTTTAAAAGTAGGTTCATAGGGTTCATAGCCCTGGTCATCTCTGCATTAAACACAGGCTATGGACATTTAAATTCAGTTTATAGGATGCCACAGCATTTATCATCCCTCCATGCATTTCCTTGACTAATCTGCAAGTGAAGAAAGTCTCTCCACTCCTTAATCTCTTGTTCAAACCTGGCCGAGTTTATGGCACCTCTTACACCCTGGTAGGCATCAGTGACACATTATGTTCAAATCTGTGATAGAGCTGAAATCAAATACCCCTCACAGTCAATAGAACTTTTTTTAGAGTATCTCTTACCTCTAAGAAAAAAGCATTAAATTACTTTCAGATGTAACATATCTGGTGCTTTAAGAGATGCTTCAGCTGCTACTGCCACCAAGAGCTTTCTACCAAAAAATGCAATTAAAACAGCATGGTTGAAGGAGGAAAACCACTTACATTGGCACACAGAAGTGGCTGAGGCAATGAGTTAAAGCCGCAGCTATGCCAGTGTTGGAGCTGAAGAACAGATATTGAAATATGTGAAAAAAAATGAGTGAGGTTAAAGTAAAAGAAATCATACTGCCCTAGATTTAGTAATTCCCAAGTATTAGTGATTCCTCCACGGGATGCAGGTGGCAGATTCTGTGCAAGCAGGACAGATGCCTGTACAGAGGTGACATCTGGGTGTATCTGAGTTGCACAAGTGGAAATATGTAATCTGTACATGCTGTGTTTGCACACACCAACCAGCACAACCAGGAAAGCACTAATCCATAAAGAGGGACAGCTGCAAATATAAAGGTGAAAACTTGAGAATATGATGAAGCATTTCCAAGCCGTTCAGGCCTCAGTTTAACAGCAAGGCTGCCTGGTTTTGTTCCACCTTGAGTGCAGTGACAGAGTTCCACTCCTCTGACAGTGATCTTGTTCTCCAAATACAAATGACTGACATATTTCAGGAATAGACATCACTTCTTGCACAATTTTCCATCATGAAACGCCAATTTTCAAGGAAACATTAGGGTAGCACAATGTAACAACTCATTCCACAATGACAAGCAGGTACCTAAGTGCCTTTGTCCCTTGGGGCAGGGATCCAGCAGCAGCCTAAGTTAGCCAAGAGAAGAAGGCCTGGAGGAAGCTGCCTTGATTACAGGCTTTACCCTGGACCCTTCTTAAAATAGTAAATTCTACCTGCTCACACCACTTGCTCTGAAAACAAATGAATGAGATAGAGAGGCTCTTAAAAAGTCCATTTTGACTTAGCATTTTCACATCCCAGGTACATCAGCCTGATTTCAGTTTACTTATTTGCTTCTGTGTTGATAGAATCCTGGCTCTCCATGTTAAGAACTGCATCTGCTCCCCTGTAAATCAACACCTTCCCTTGCTCAGGATGGCTCTTCTCCAGGGGCAATGATGCCCTGCCATTAATTTTAACTCTAAATGTGCAGGGAGAAGCAGCAAAAGAGAGCAGCAAAAGCAGAAACCAGCAGCAATAAGCTAGGAACCCAAATGATGGATCTCCTAGCTCTAGAGAACTGGTCTGAGCTTTTCCAGGGAAATGGAAGAGGGCAGGGCAGAAACCTGAGAAGCCAACAAAAGATGCTGGAAAGGCAGAGAAAGAAATGGCTTCACCAGATGTGAGCTGAGAACAGTGCAGGGACAAGGAGGGTAGGAGCTGGGATAAGTCACTATTAGTTCAATTAATACATCTACTAAGATGAGGAAAAGGAGAAATAAAAGCATAAATTCCTCTTAGAACACATGCGAAGCCTTACCTAAATACAAAGGCTTATTTACAGTAGCTTATTGCTTCAGGGGAAAAAGTAAGAAAGGTTCTCTCATTCAGGGCCTTTTGGAGGATGATGGAGTTTTCATTTAAAATGCAGTGAATACTTATATTTTCAGTATATATGTATTTTTTTTTAATTATAAGAATGTATTTTGCCTATTCACTGAAGTGAGAAAATCCCCTGCAAATGTGTCTTTATTGTATTAGATGTATTTTGTTCTGTCTGAAAATAAAATAATTGACATTATAAACCTGAAAACCCAAAACTAAACAAAGTAGAAGGGGACATTTCAGATTTTTGCTGAACAGCTGCATTTGCCTAGGCAAGAGAATGAGTTCTTGATGCATTTAACATTTGTGACGTTCTGTTTACTCAACCTCAAATATTTTTCTTTGTTATACAGCTGTTTATTCTGCAATGCAACCATTTCCTAACACTCATACCCATTACTCTGTCTTTCTTGTGCTGCCTAGTTTCTCTCTGTTTACATAGCCAACAACTTCTTTCCAAAAACCTGATTTTTTCCAGACAGTCACTCTAAAATTTAAGAGAGATTTGGGGGGGTGGAGGAGGTACTCAAAACGGAATGGTGAGTTCAGAAGACCTTCTTCACTTGTGAAGTGACTGCATTTGTGCTGTAAACATTTCAGATATGCAAGCCACCAGGAATTGCTGGAGCTTCAAGCAAATAACTCCTTTGGAAAAAGATGACAATAACTGTTTTCTGTTCTCTCCCAGCCAACAGGGTTTATACTCCCAGAGCCAACCTCTGGTTGTATAAACCAACTCTTCTACCATCCCATAATTAGTCCTGGGGTATTTTTCTCCTAGGCCAACATGGCCTGATTTTTCACCTGTTCGAGCTCCTCAGCCTGCTAAAGAGACTTTCAAGGACCACTTAAACAGGAGGTGCCTCACTTCTGCATTTTTGTTTCTAAAATACCAAATTTTTTCCACTATTAGATATATATGTGAACTTCCACGGTCCAGTGTAGGATTTTGTCTTCATGTTTTCTTTAAACACTTCCCTAAATATTAGCAGCTGAGTTCTATCTTTATGTCCCACTAAATGGACAGTTTTCAGTCCTCAGCTTCACTTAGCAGAAGAAATGCAATGGGATGAGTGTACATAAATTACAATCAAGGCAGAAGAACATAGATACTTAACAAAGGAATAATTCACAGTTCCAGAGAACTCATTGTAAGTGATAAGGTAGAAAGATATTTTTCAAGGTAAATATTTACAAATTCATAAACTTAGGAACTTTCTCATTTGTTAGTAGACAATCTGTGATCCTTTAGTTTTAAACTGTTAGCAAAAGGAAAAGATGCTGTGGAAAGTTCATTTCCTACCCTGAATTATTCTGATACAGTTATTGTATCACTGGTACAGTAACTCCCAAAAAACTGCAACAATAAAAACCAGTGCTGGAAGCAAGTGTGGAAACTTGGAGTGGGAGAAGGGAAAGACAAAACTATGTTTGGGGTGGGGTTGCTGCTGGTTTTACATCACTTTTCTCATATCAACAGAATGGCATTACATAGCAGGAATGAACATGTATCTGGATGAACCTGTAATTGATAGAGCTCAGCTGAGAATAGCATTTCTTTTCCTCTCAACCAACAGCACCTCTTAGAGAACAGTCTCTGTGTTTAAAACAGGTGAAAGCAGCTGCATGACCTCTGCAAAGAGATGCTCACACTCTCCTCAGACTTTCAGAGGAAAACCAGAAGTGTTCCAATATTTATAGTGACAAAAGTGAAGAGTGATACTTGCCCAGACTGTTGGCTTTGTTGAACAGCCAAAGTCTATAAGCCCCCCATATTTGCATATTTTCTTGTACTCCAGAGCAGCATATATCAACCCTAATAAATCTGCAGCAAATGCAGAGCAGTACCAGTTCAGCCATTACTGGCCCAAAATTCCTGCCACAAAAGGCAGCACACACACAGTTCTCACAGGCCAGAAACACAAGTTGCATAGAGAACATGAATTGTCTTTCTTACTTTGCAGCAGTGGGAGAAGATCTGACATATGTATTCTTGTGTGTATCGAGACCTACTGAGCAGTGCCATGAGGTGGGAGATAACTGTACCATCCTGCAAACAAGTGAGAAAAGAAGAGTGTTAACACTGGATTTCAGCACAGCTTCTTTGCAGCTTGTTACTTAAAGGAGCACTCCTGATTCTGCACACAGTCTTCTCCCTTCCATCAAAACTTTTATGGATACAGAGAAAGACCATTAAAAGCATTAAAAGCAGTTCATTAAAAGCTGAAGGCACGAGTGACAGTTCTGAGCCAAACCCCCATGGAAAAGAAATAAAAAGGTCAGTGCAATTGGAATAAATAGGAATAGCAGGAATAAAACTTCTGCAATTTGCCTCCAGAATATTCGGGACAAAACCAATAAAGGGGGGGGACATACCAAAATCAAACATGGCCACTGACAGGGATTAGCCCAGGAGTTGCCCTAGTGTTGTTTTACTATCAGTGTGGCTGACTTAGCTCTTCCCCCAGCTCTGAGTCCAAGGGAGCAGGAAGGGGACACGGTGCCATCCCAGACAGGGCACAGTCCCCTGGGACTGATTCATGGGGAGTCATCATGCCCTTTGTCTTGTGTCAAACACACACTATAGACACTGACAGTGTGTGTGACACTAGTGACAGAGAACCCCAAATAAATCAGCAAAAGAGAACCCTTGTATTTCACAGAGAGGTTCCCTAAGCCAAGGCAGGGGGTTGGAATGAGATAATCTTTAAAGTCCCTTGCAACCCAAACTTTTCCATGATTCTGTGACAGGTTCTCTTCTGCAAACACATCCAGTTATTTATCTCTGTGGTGAGTTACAAAACTATAATGTTCAAAAGCTTTCAGTTACTTTACCCAGCACATTTTAGTGTCAGGAACTATGGTGATGTTAAAAGAAACAATGGGTATTTTAGTTTGGAAAAGGGTAAACTAAATTTCTTCCATGAGATAAAGGGAGCTGAGCAAAGGGAAGGATTGAATGAGCCTTCCTTTCCAAAGCACATGTGCTATATTGGCCCAAAAAATCTAAGTCAGACTCTGTTTTACCTGCATCAGTAATGATGAATTACAACCCTCTGATTTAAAGAGAGGTGAACTGAAATTACAGCAAAACTTTCCTGCACCCCAGCTCCTGTGACAGCACTGAAAGCAGCACCAGCCTGTTCAGTGACTATCTTCAGACAGACACACTGGTTATGAGAAGTTTTATTTCCCAACTACCTGGGAAATTTCCCACTACATTTTTAAATATTGTCAAAATAAACATGTACCAGTCTCCCCCATTTGCACAAATATTTGAGATTATACAAAGCTTTGCAGTATTTATTTTTTAAACATTTATTTATGTATATACACAATTATCATACTTCTTTTAGGAAGCTTTGCTGCTGACAATCCAACCCTCTTACTCTCTACAGAAAACAATAGGACAAGAGAGCCAAGAAACAAACACACTGAGCATAAATTCAACTTGTTTCTACTGCTTGTTTCTCACTAACTGGAAAGGATCAATATGCAACAGCCTTATTTAGCATCTCAGCATTCTACAGAGAAAAAGTTATTTATAAAGACTTTCTCCCAGGTATACCAGGCACATATCCATGGTCATTTCATGCTTTTGTGCATAGGAAGACTGAGGGACTAGCTATTTTAAGCAACATTCTCAGGGTTTAGCCAACAGCAGCTCCATCTGATCTGCCTTTACACACAGCCCAGAACCAAATTTCGGAACCCAAAGGCCAGCAAGGGACTGGTTTGCTTGCAGCACAATAGTGGACATTCAACCCCAGAATGGGCCAGGCTGGAAGAGCCCAGCAGTCACCTGGTGCCACCTCCCTGCTCCAGCAGGGCCATCTCAGGGCACAGCACTGTGTGTCCAGACTGGATATCTCCAGGGAGGAAGACCTCACACCCTCTCTGGGCTGCCTGTTCCCAGCTTCCCTGAGTTAAAGCAAAATCAACTGATAACATATCCAGGATTCCTCTGTGTTTTAACACATTTGACCCATTAAAACAGATTCTTGTCCTCTTCTGCAAATCTTCAGCAGCTGAAGGCATCAAGCCCCATCAGTGTTCAACACACCACATTCAGTGGTCAGTTACAAAGTTCCCCTGAGACACGACTATCAAGAAGCCAGGAGGAAGGAGAAGGAGAAACCCCAGGATTTACAGGCAGGAATGTTTTAAAAAAGGAGATTCAAACTGTAAGATGCCAGACCTGAAATATCCTGCAGGGAAATCCCTGACTATGAAACCTGAATTATTTCAAAGGATTCAAACTGAAACTATTAAAGCAGCACATCTTGAATAAAATAATTATTCAGTTAAACTCTTTTAATCAACACAGATTAATGTGTAACATCTCTCCATCTGTATCTAACACCAGGGAAGGAACTAACAAACACTTATTTCGCATCCTCGCCAGTGACATCCTTGTGCAATGGTCCAGTCTGACTTAAAAATCCAACAGCATTGATCACAGGAGTATTGAACACAGGACTATTGATCACAGGAATATTCCAGCTGTAGTTTATAGATAGGAGATTTTTGATAAAGATCTAGGTGGACAGAAATTGAGCCTCAAACTGTTGGGAAGCTCTGCAGTAGTGCTACAGAAATGGGAATGAAATGGCACATGGTGATTTGTGTAAGAGAACATTTTACTGACCAGTGTGGCACCATGACCCAGTGGTAAATTCCTGGATGGGAAGGTTTTCATACTGGATGATGAAAACCATTTTCATTTAGCATTTATGAAATGGGGCTGTTCTGCCACCAAACATTGTGGAAGGGTACTTGTGGTGCCACTGTGACCCCAACAATGTCACTGTATATATGATATAAGAGTTAATGAATGCTTGCAAACAACACAGTGACAGTCCCCTGAAATTCTGCCAATACACAAAAAAGTGTATTATTAGATATTCTGGACTATACATTTAAGAAGCAATTCTTTATAGGTATCTCTTATACACCTTCTCATTGTGTTCCATCAAATCTGAAGTGTCGTGAGTATGAAAAGGTTAAAAACTCTTGGAAAGTTCCAAGAGTACTTCCTTAATGTGTTTGTAAGAAAACTGTTAATTCTGCTCTACAATTCTGCTAAAATATCCAACTTGTAAAATAATTTTGCCATGTTGATCAGAAACAAACCTAGAAAGAACAAATGGATGTGTGGACATAACTGACTTACAACTAAATATGAATAGTGATTAGGTGTCAATGTGAGGCTACATAATTCCACTTTTATTCAGTATTGATATCTAAGTACAAAGGATCTTCCTAACAACCCTAGTGAGATTGAGTCTACACTTATAAGCTACAGTTAAAACAACAAGTGGGTTTGTTGTTTTAACTGTAGCTTAACAGTTAACATCACAAACAAAATGGGTTTGTGATGATCCCATCACAAACCCATAAAGGGTTGTTAAAAATTGTTGTCTGCTAACAAAGTAGTTCCAGGCAACTTAGGACAAATACCTCTATATTACATACATTTTAACAAAATTATTGTCCATACAAACAGAACTCAGAGAGAATTAACAGTTACATTTACCTGCTTGGATCCCAATACCTAATTTCTTCATATTCCTTTTTAACACCAAAACAAAATTTGTAAAGACCTATTCTTAAAACATTTGTTTTTAATTGAGGGTTGCTATTCTTTTTCCCAAGTCAGAGAACTGAAATGCTTCTATCCATCCAAATAACTTGAATTCAAGCTCTATAAGCTAGAATTTGTTCTTTCACAACTCTCATTTTTAGGAAGCAGTTCACACTGGAGAACATTCAGCCTTGCTCCTAGCTCAGCCACCACAAACAGCCAGAAGGAAAGAAGGGATAAGGCATGAGAGGCTGACCCAGATTCCTCCCTTAGGAACTGTGGATCACTGAGCTGTGCTGGAGCACGTGGACACTTGGCAGTGTGGGTTCATTGCTCACTAAACACCTGGTTATTAATCAGTGTAAGATATCCTGATCCTCTCAGGTGTGCCTCCTTCCCTTTGCCAAGCCTGGCCAATACCAGGTGACATCAGGTTTTTCATCCCAAACCTGCCCAGAAGCAAGAATGCCTTTCACTCATCATTTCTAGAGACTGAGACTTCTCAAATTGATTCCCCATTGTCTCAACAGGACAGAGTCTCACCCTGCTGCAGTGCCCTCACTCTCCAAACTCCTGTCAGGACAGGACTCCCAGCAGGGAATGCACCTCCTCCAGCAAGGCCAGCAAAGCAGCCACAGACAGCAAGCTCCTACTGGAATTGTATCTGAGTCCCACTGAGGAAGGAAAATGGAATCACAACTGAGAACATCTGTCAGGAAACACGCCGAATGCTTTCATGGGCTCAAAACATTTTCTGCCACTGAATCCATTCTTCTGTTTTCAATAAGGTATCAGGAGTTGAAGTAACAGAATCTCAATCAAACTGGATTTTCCTTAGTGCTTCCATCTACTCAGCAACCCAAAACACACCCAGCTATGGTGAGGTGGCTGGTTCACATGGACTATAATTTTGGAATTTAAAGAAGTCTGAACATATGTCTGCATCTCAACAGATCTCTTCCCCTGGACTCCATGTCATTCCTCATTTCCAAGTGCAGCATGGTCACTAAATGGGTCTCAGCACCAAAGCCTGCACTCTGCCTGTGCAGGAAGCCTCCATTAACAAGGATTCCTCTGGCACAGCAGGTCTGGATATAACTTGGTGTCACAGTTCAGCATCAGACTCTAAAAACCTGTCCTTTCTGAGAGCTCAGTGTTCATCCACATGGATGGATGGGCAGATGGACGATGGATGGAGCTGCACATTTTCTCAGTACAAACCCTAAGCTGCTATAAGAAACTGCCCAAATGTTTCCACCTCTGAAGAACTATTTTATCCTTGGAACTGAACAGAATTAATTACACAAAACTGTCAGCAGTTTATCCTTCAGGCTTCTGTCCATAAGGAAAGGCTCAAGAGGAAAGGTGTAGTTCTGACACCCAGCACTTCTGCTGAGAGAAATATTCCAGTTACTGTGGATGATATGCTCCTGTTACAAAGAGAAAGGAATGTTTTAAGCTGCTCTCTTTAAAGCACTTGTATATCCTGGATTTTAACTGAGAGGTCTTCTGAAACCTCTAGAATGACTGCAACACCCTGGGAGATGTGAAGCTAACTCCCAACACCTTGTTTTGGAAACTGTCCTGCCCAATGTTTGAGAGAGAGCATCCTCTCTCTGCAGTCAAACCATGAAAAAATTCTGGGAAAATTTCCATGTTAGACACAACTCAAGATCCAACTTTTCAGTAGTTTTTCCAGAACTGCTGGGCAGGAATGAAAAGCCATTGACAAACTTGGTCTCCCACCTTTCAAAACAGGACCTGAAAAGGGCAGAACTTGAGAGACCTTCAAGTGCTACGGCTGCATAGAAATGGTGACAGTCTCCCCGGAGCTGCTGGGACCAGAAACAGAGAGGGAGCAGGGTGGCTAAACAGGAACTTTGAATTCTTCCTGTTATTGTCAGTGTTGGAATGCCTACCATGAAGTGTTCATTAGGCCCATAATTACTCCTTTAATTGCAAAGCCAATGTCTCAACTGCTGTCTTATGAAACACAGCTTGCAGCAGCGTGGGCTGGGGCTGTACCTTCCAAGAGATAAGAAAAACATCTTTTCAAAGGATCTGTATTCAGTACTTTCCAAAGCATCACTTTGGGTATTCCCACAAGAGAAGGAAAAAAAAAGGATTTGCAGAAATAGGACCTTAATCATAATCATAAAATACTTAACTTTGAGGTGTCTGACTGGAATGGGAAATGGAAAAATGGGTTTTACAGGTCAACTAAGGAGCAAGGACCCCTCACCAGATGACCATTTCCTGTAGTTATGATTAATTCCAGGACATCCCATTTGCCTGAAGAAGGACTGGGGGAGCAGTTGATGTCATTGCTGTGCAGCCAAGAAAGCAAAGCACAAAACACCAAATCCAGTCTCTCAGGCATTTTGTTCCCATGTTAGTGGTTATTTCTATGCTAATGGTGGCTCTTTCACATTTCTGTCCATACTCTACCCCTTCCTCTCCCTTCAAGACATCAAATCTCTCCTCCAAATAGGGAGGAATTAAAAGTCCCTATTGAGCACTGATCCCCAGGAAGAGATATGGATTGTTAATGGAGACAGTCATCTTAAACCCCTCTCTGGATGCTAAGAGCAGGAAGCAGATGCCTCTGCAGTTATCAACTCTTAAAGGCTGATTTGGGGCAGTCTGGGAGCATGGAGTGAAGCAAAAGAAAGACACAAAGAGGAGGCCCTTGGATCACTCTGGAGAGGTGCCTTCGGTGTTCACACATACAATATGCATTGAGGTTTTCCATGCTGAACCATCACAAAACACCTGGAAAAAAGGCAGTGAACAGTGGAGGACAAAGCTGGCTGATTGTCTACACACACTAAATGCAAGCTGACTTGCTGAGATGGACTAACTGGCAGATGAAACTCAGAATAGGTGTATGGTAAGATTGAGTCCATAGAAAACAACAAGTTTGCATACCTGTGTCTGGAATGAAAATGTAAAAATTCATTGGAAAAAGGAATAGAGAACAAAACAGACATTGCAGCAGTGCGTAACAACTAGGCAAAAAATCATGAAGAAAATCTGTTGACTATTAACATCTGAACTGTAGAGAAAGTATGACATGAGAGGCCAGCTGTGCCCTTCCCTGTAAGCATCAAGACTTCCTCAGCAAGCAACAGCTCCCCATGAGTGGGACCAGTGTAGTTCTCATTGTGGGTACCCAGTTACCCTCAGAAGCTGGAGCTGCTCTATGACCTCCTCTAGACTGAGGCAATGTTCCCATTTTCCAAGCAGGAAGAGATGGCTGGTCCACTACAGCTTTCATTCCATGGCTCACCTCATTCCTTACACTGGCAGAAAGGAAGTCCTAAACTCTCCTTGCCCCTTCTTCCCACTAAGAGGCAGTGCCTGGCTTGGGCAAACCCCAGAGACAGCAGAACTTTCAGAGAGGGCTCTGCCCACTCACCTAACCAGGGCCAGCACCAACAGCCCTGCTAGCACATGCTCCAGCATGAACTCAGGACTACAGCAACTGGAGAGGCACATTTTCTATCCTCCTGTCACTTAAATGCAAATCACACATATATCAACTAAGAGCAGAGACATTTTAGAGGTGAAGCTTATCCACTGGAAGTACAAAAACTGAGCAAGCCCTCTCCCATCTGGAGATGGAGGACAGTGCTGGATAAAACTTTTAACTTTCAGAAAGTAACTGTTGCCAGCATAGCTTTTATAATAGTACCTCTAAATACCATTTAGAGACAGTTTTTCCTCCTTAAGATTCATGTAGGTATTTTCTTTATCAGTGGGCTACCTTGGTGACCAGCTCGTATCAAACCAGCCACAAATGTCAGAGACACCGAATAACTTAAAGGTAGGTGAGAAGTGCTAATGCTGTTGCTCAAACAAGGCCTTGTTACTACTCTTGACAACAAGATTTTTCCCTCCCCCCACTATAGCCTTTAAAAAGACATAATAATCTGCTTACAACTTACTGTGTACAGCAGATCCTCTGGAGTTACAGGGCTGATGAAAATGGTACGAAGACATCGCAGGCAAGCTTCAATAAACTTCAAATCCGGCGATAGCAATCCTATAAATATGGGCAAATCAACCATTCAGTCTCATTATCTTTGTTTATTTCAGTACTTTAGGAACATTTACTAACACAGATCCATTAAGGGAGGAGTACCTTGCAATAAGGCTGGGATAATATGACAGTCTAGGAGGGATTTGACATTGTTCTCTGTCCCCATGGCAAGGCTGCCCAGGACCACTGCACATTCTGTTCTCAGCTCCGTGCTTGAGGTCTCTTGCTGGAGTAAATACAGCAACCTGCAAACACAAGTATTTTTAGAGGAAAATTCATATGGAAAAGAAAATTTAAGTCTAAAAGAAAATAATTTGAATCCTGCTATGTAAAGAGGATGAAAACCTTAATAGAAAGATGGAAGACTGAGCAAAAGAGTAGAGTAACACAACCTTTTCACACTTTGTGTTCCTACACAACTTTTACTTGGTGTAGAAAAAAATACCCCACTGCTTTTTCTTAAAAAGGCACTGTCACAGTACTGACATCCAGGATGGGGCTTTCAGGATAACAGAGAGATCCCAAATTTCAGTTCAAGGAAATGAGTTTCCAGTTTGAGGCTGATGGGAGAGGGAACCTTAACACCTGATTACCATTGTGGAGATGGTTATCGTTGGCAGTGATTTCTCCTGGGTCACAACTGCAAAGTAACTCCATCACCAAGCACAAGCATAGGGAGGGCTAAGAGTAATCTGAGTTTGGAACACTGAGAAATTATCACATACACAAAGAAAGCCCAGGAAAGTTTTATGTGCAGAAAGGCAGCTGTATTGGAGCTAAACAGGATCACTTCAAGCCTAAAGCACATCTTGCCAACAGTGTCATTTTGGTCCAATCAATTTGGGATTCTTTCTACAGTATCTAGAAGCAAAATACATAATCAGTGGTATGCAAAATCAACACTAAGGAAAAATAGCACTCCCTCAATCCTGTGGAATCAGGTAACTTTGCACTTCTTTACTTCTTTACAGACAGATTATTTTTTTGCTCTACCCTCTAGATCAGGTAATGACAGGAAACAAAAGCTTCTGTGGTCATGTACAAATGCACTGAGAGATCCTGGCTAAAATTCATCCTGGAAAAGAAGAGGATATTGAGCTCCTATGTGGAAAGCACAATCTCATCTACTGTTCTAACCCTGGCTGACTCCTCTGCTGAATGTGTTGGCATATATTGATCTAATTACTAATTAAAAGATGTCAGTAGCAACAATCTTTTTTAAAATAGCTTTCAATAACCTAGAGGTCAATTTAGAAATTCAGAAGTGCAAGAGCATTTTCTTCTGTTTTCACTAGAATGTCCTGAAGACCTGCTCTGTGTCTTCCCTGTACAGACCACACCAATGTCCTTCTCTCATTATCAAAGTCTTCAACAAATAACCTGCTGCTTGTATGCAGAAATGCTCAGTCACTCAGTCACTAAAGTTGGAAAAGCCCTCTCAGATCATCAAGTCCAAACATTACTCCAGCACTGCCAAGGCCACCACTGACCCATGTCCCCAAGTGCCACATCCACACAGCTTCTAAATCCCTGCAGGGATGTGGATTCCACCACCAGTGCCCTGGGCAGCTGTGCCAGGGCTGGACAAGCCTTTCCAGGAGGGATTTTCCCTGTAGCCAACCTGAACCTTCCTGGCACAGCTTGAGGCCGCTCCCTCTCCTCCTGTTCCTGTTCCCCCGGCTGTCCCCTCCTGTCAGGGAGTTGTGCAGAGCCAGAAGGTCCCTCCTGAGCCTCCTTTTCTCCAGGCTGAGCCCCTTTTCCAGCTCCCTCAGCCTCTCCTGGTGCTCCAGCCCCTTCCCCAGCTCCGTTCCCTTCCCTGGACACACTCCAGCTTCTCAATATCATGTCCTAAAGAGACTTTTTTCCCCAAAAGGATTTTTAAAAAATTCAAAAGCACATGAAATTCTGAAGGCTTTTCTCTTCCATGGAAAGTAATTGCTATTTTCTTTCCCATTAACACTCCATACATGGAACAAATGTTACAGCTCTGCTTCTCTTAAAGAACAAAAATTAAACACACTGACTACAATCTAAAGTCTAACATGCTTAAAATAGAAAGCCTTACCTAAACTTTATAATTAGGGAAGATCAAAATTTAAGTTCCCATTTTACACACAATAAGCTTCTGAAATACTAATAATATCCTTTTCTACATCTTTAAAATAAGTCTGAGGTTCAGATCAGGTGTTCCACAGAGCTAGGCATGTATATTGTAATATTTTCTATTTCTGTCTTTAAAAGACAGAACTGACACCAAGTAACATTGAAAATTAAGTAGTTCCATGACAAACTATAAAATTACAAAAAGTTTCAAGTGAGGAGAATTCATATAGTCACTAAAGATCAAACTGTTAATTAATAAAGTACTGCCAAGCATTAAACACAAAGATCCACATCCTTCTATTGTCCAGGGGAACATCCTGGACTAGTTTGTTGTTCCCAGGCTCTAGCCTAGACAAATTCAGCAAAGATGTAATGCATTCCCCTCCTTTACATTAATATCATCAGGATTAAAAGGTAGAAAAATGGCATTTATATGCAGGAGACAGAAGGGAAAATTAAAATTTGGATTTCGGAAACTTAAAAATATGATTAAGGTACTTGTTCATAGTTCACATGTTCTAAGAACATGGTGTCCCTGCATAACCTGGATCCCTGATCTGAGCCTTAGCCCTTATCAGCCAGCCTTTGGATTCCAAACCAGCAGAAATACTGGAACAAGGCTCTGCTAGAACCACCACAACACACTTTTGGATGCTTCAGGGGAAAACAAAAGCAGAGATACACAGAAAATGTGTTCTAAACAGCAAAAGGTGCTAATGTTCTTGTTTACACTCTTCAGCCTGTGGTCCTGCAGTAAAGCTCACTACAACAAACAGGAAATTAAATAAACCTGATGGAAAGATCTCACAACATCTTCACGAGCATTTTCCAAGGTTTTAAAATGCAGTATTTGGATTTTTTTCAAACTTCTATAAGGCTTCTTTAGATATTTTCCACTTACATTTATATAAAATACAACTTCTGCCCTTCTAAGGGCAATTAAGTGATTAAGGCTTTTTTTCTCAGATGTCAGGAATGATATCCAGGAAGTCATAACCAAATGAGGAAGGACAGCAAATCCATCCAGAGAGACACTTCAGTGGACTCCATGAACAACCATGCCAAGAAACAGAAATAAGGTCAGCTGGAGGCATGACGCACACCTGGGAAAACCATGGATTATTTTAAAGTAGAAAACTTCCAAGGGAAGCAGCTGCTGAACAAAAGGAAATGACAGTGGCTTAGCAAGGAAGAGACTCAGCTCAGCTTTCCCTTTCCTTTGCTGATGACTGACAGGTGTGATGCACCAGAATTCCACACCATAACACAGATGTGCATGATTCAGACTTCCCAAATCCAGTCTGAGCACCAACCTCACAAGTTAAAAAGAACAGAAATGCCCTTTTCCACACTCCATCCCATTTACAAGTTGTCACAAAAATCTCTCAAGTCCCTAAAATACCTGGCAAGGAGATGAAACTCAGCACTTCCTCAAACCCCATAGGCAGGCACGTGGAAGAGCCCAGGGTAACAGTTTGAGTGCTGTGAAGCTTAAGACCTCTTTCATCAAGGTATGTTAATAAATAAGAGCTTTAATTGAGTCATGATTATCTGAACATTTATTACCAGCCCCCTTGCAAAGGGAATAAATATACTATTTGTAGAATTATATCTTTTTCTGCCTAGGAAGGTGCTTGTATTCCAGTCCACTGCAAAAAGGCCCAAGAGCTCTACCCTGGAAAACCCCTGTGATGAACATACAGATGAAAGCACTGCTGAGGTGAGTTACCCCTGCTGGCTGACAGAACATGGAATAAAAAGTCACTGCATGCATAGAGGTGACCTCTGAACGTGCTGGAAGTCCCAGTGGGAGTCAACCCCAAATAGTGAACAGAATTAATGTACTGAGAATAGCTCAAACAAGGCAGAACTACAAACTTTTTTTTCAATCTGTTCTTTTTAGTGCTAAAAAGCACTACTTTTCAGACATAACAGGAAGCAATCACTTTCCTCAGAACTTCCCAAAGACAGAACTAAGTATAAGTTTAAAATTATACAGAATAATATATTTTATATATATATACACAATATATTACACAGAATAATTTCTGTACAATAATATCTAAAGTGACAAATTAAATAGCTACAGATTCTTACACATGAAGACTCAAAAATGTGTGATTTTTATGACTGTTAGTCACAGAAATTTATCCTGAAGTGAGATGCCAACTCCCCTTTTGGAAGCAATGGTAATTCCAAATCTGCAGAGGCTGGATCTAAGGCACCTGGGCTAACTCTACTCCCTAAAAAGCCCTACAAAGCACAGATAACTGCTTCTGAAATATTTCACACTGTGCATAGTTTTTTAGAAGAGCCAGGTTGAGCAGTATGCAGTGTGTAAGTAGGGAAGTTGGCTGCACAGAAAGCTTTTCCCTTAGGAGTAAAACAAGGAGTCTCAGCTTGCAGCTCTAGTAATTTATCCTGATGCTTAGACATCCTCACTAACATTAATATTCCAGGAGCTGTTCTATATACACCACATAACCTGCATCCAGTCTGATTCTTGTTCATGTAACTAAATCCAACTTTGGAGAGTTTCAATATCTACTGAGCTGCAAGAGGTCTGGATTTGGAACTCCACATTTTTGATGACTACAATCAAGTTTTCCCTCACTCTCCTCTTAAGGATGTTTCCTTTGGAAACAGCCCCATCTCCTCCCCATGGAGCTCCATTTACAGCAGGAATACTTCCCCCAGCACTCCATGGATTCCTGCCCTGGTTCCTACCCTGGTGCTCCCAGCTCCCTCCAGGTGTTCATATCCCCCTTCTGGAGTGACTTGAAGGCTACTGAGGTGGCTGCAGCACAGCCTCTCCTCTCGGTTACTAGATCAAAACCCTCCATCCCAGAGCATCACCATTGTCAGATCTCCAGTCTGAGCTGAATTTATTCCAATGTCTCCCCCTAAGACCGTTCCATGACCCACTCAGCAAAACAAATACATCCTTTCTTTGCAGCCATTTATACCAGAATAGGTGGGCTCAACACATAGCCAGCCCCTGAAACCAGAGATAAATTTACACCAACAGCACTCAGAGCTTTTGAACTTACACAGTGAATTACACTGGTTCCGTTTAAGACTATTTTTGAGATGATAAAAGCCTTCTGCTTCATAAAAAGTGTGTTAATAGGCATTACATAAAGCAACATCTTCACCTAGTCTTGCTTCAACCATCTTATCACTTTGCTCAAGACTGATGTCTTATTCTTATATTCACCACTGGACTGTTCATACCATGTACTTTGATAAAACACATTCAATATTCTAAGTCTTCCAGAAATTCCTGTCTGAATTAGAATATCAGCCAGCTTATGACCACCAGCTGAAGAATTATTGCTCATTTAGACAAACCAGTTCTAAAAGGTTTTTGTCTGAGGATATCAAGTGACCTTATACCAAAAATCAAGCTGGTTTTACTTCCTATTCACCTGCAGTTTGAAATTCTCCATTGTATACAAAAAGATTATACTACAGTCTCACCGAGTTTGATATCACCAGCCAATATCCTGCATCAGCACACAAAAGAGGACATCAAGAATACACTTTTGAGTGATTTTGTACAGATTTGATTCTTCCAGCTCCTTAAGAACAAGCAACATGAGGTATCATAAAGCTACCTTCTATATGACATTTCTAAACTTGAAACTTAAAATTCTAATAAAAATACACAACAGAAAAGGTGGCATAAGAAGTACATCTTGTATTAAAAACTTTTCTTTTTGCTATCAGAACAGGCACTTCAGAGATATAGGGTTGTAGAGCTTCTAAACAACAGCTCTCATACAATTCTGCTGACTGCAAATGTTTGCCTTGACTCACCTGTACTCTACAGCTGCATTAGAATAATACCTCATTCCAGTTATATACATCATTTTTATGGAGAGAGTTATTCCTCATTAAGAGATATCTAATTATGCAATCAGGTCCTGACTCATGACTTGATTTGAAGAAAAGCAAAGGACAACCACAGGAGAGCATCTGCTCCCCACCTCTTTCACCACCCTAGAGCAAAGCAAGCTTGGAAAACAGCAGCATGGCAGGGGAAGCTCCTTCCCCTAAGACAGCAAACCACACCAGCTGCACACAGATCCCCACCCTGAGGAGTGCATGACAGAAAATCCCAATGCAAACTGCACAAAGAACAGAACAAGGCATCAGGAAACAACTGCGTCCTGACTTCTAAAGGACATCCAAGAAGTCTGGACTCAACACTCCCTAATGTGCATGACAGAGCTCACAATACTGTGTCCAAGTGCATGGAGTTCCTGGAAGCAAGCTGGGAACATGCCAGGGATGATGAAGGTCCCAGAAGATGTGCAGACCTGATAACAGCACATTTACTAACACCCCCAGCAGAGGCCAGGCTTCAGCTCCTGCAGGCACCAGGGCAATCAGGTGGGCACAGAGGAGCACTGGAGGAGCTCTGACAGATCCTCAGGCCTTGCTCTGAGGCAGGATCAAAAATGGAACCATTTGAAGTGGCTGTCCTGGCAGATTTTCCAGCTGCCATTGATGGAGATCCATGGCACTGTCACCCCAGAAGCCCTTCAGCATTTCAAGGCACATTTCTCCACTGCTGTAGGGCAAGTCCTGCTCTCCCCATTCTCTGCTCATCTGTCTTGTTTTTAACTCCACAGAACAAGTCCTGCTTTTTGTGAGATGTAGTTTTGTGTGGTTATTGAGCTGAGGCAGGTCTCAGTGCAGTCAAACACAACACAAGAAGTGGAGGCAGCACATGGTCAGAAGCACAGAGGGTGGTTCTGTGAGAAGGGCTCTGTTACACCAACTTGGCTTTTCACCTGCACCTTTCCCTGCACTGCCAGGGGCAGAGCCACCTAACCCTTTCTCATCTTTTTTACCAGGTTACACAGTTATCAAAGCAGCAATTTTTTATTCTTTTGGCAAACTCTAAAAGAACACTGCCTGAAGGAATTTGATTATGTTTAACAATAAATCTAAACATAAAATTTCATGTTGGTGTGTTTACAACCCTAGAAACAATTTAAAATCACAATAAATTCTTACTAGTTTTCACTTCCATAGGCAACCTAACAGTCTTCTGTGCAGAACTCAAAATTCAAGTGATGGAATGGAAAGGAGTCCTTCAGCTGTTCTACATGGCCTTTAAAATGTACTCCAAAGAAATTTTAAAAATTTAGAAACCCAACAGTTAAACAGAATCACTAATAAATGACAGGGAAAGGTTAAAATTAACTACACAAAATTCTTTGAGGTGCACCTACCTAGAGAAAGCTTTGGGAAGAAGCGCACTACCACCTTATGACACCAAATAATTGACTTTGTGATAGGGGAACAATCAGCTGGAAGTTAGAAAATCATTTTCAGTAAGTGACAAGAATGATTTAGTGATTCTGTTAAAGGCCCTGTGTGGTTGGGATTAAGATTTGATTTTAAAACTGTATTAATTTTGGAGCAAAGGGATAAGTGAAGCTTTTATTGAAGTGGATTAGACTTTAAATATTGAACTCTCAGCAATAATTAGATCAGCAATAACTTCATTCAGGTAAGGTTTTTTGTCAAAATCACACAGATTAGAGCTTCAACAGGTACCTACAACAAACAGGAAGACAGAGCTATGCTCTGCTCACTAGAATGTAACATTGCCTTCCCCCTGCTCTGCCATCCCCCACATGAAAGAAGGAAGGAAATGATCCCAGGATGGACAGGCCCTGCTGCTGCCTGCATGGCAAACCAGCAATGCTGCATCTCTCTGGGTACCGAGAGCTGCTCCACAGACCTGAACACTGACTGATCAGGAACTTCTCCTGCTCATTTCACCAAAGGCTTTTCTTCTCCAATTCCACCTCTGTGAGCCATTTACAGTTCAGAGGATTGGGAGCCAGCAGCACTAGAGACTGCTACTAGATGAACAGCACTTAGTTAGTTCAGAAGCTCTGATAAGATGACTTAGAAAAGAACAATTTACATTTGAACTGATGATTCCATCGTTTCCCTGACATTTAGGCTGTAAGAGGAACTGACAGAAAGCATTAAATATTGAACTTGGACTCCAAAGAGGTGTTTGACATGGTTATAGACACACAAGCTGCAATATTTGTTCTTATAAAACTGCTGAGTAAAGAGGCACACCAACAATTACTGTGGACTTCTTGGTCTAGCACTAATGTGGGGTAGAAGAAAAAAAAGCTGAAGGACAGTTCAAGTACGAAAATATTTTTGCCAATGCTGTTGTGTCTTAGCTTTAAGTTGGTCTGCCACTGAAAGAACTTGGCCTTAAAATAACTTTTCCCCTCTATATTTTAAAAATACTATTTTCTGGGACTACTACTAAAAAGCAAGAGTTTCAAAAAGTAACATTTCTGCAGCCTTGACAGGGGCCCAAGGCCAGCATTCCATGAGAATGGAAATTCTATGATTCTAGGAAGATATATAGAAAATCACTTAGGAAACAAAATCCAGACACAAGCCAGCTATTTCCATTCTGAACATCCAGGGCCAAGTCTGTGCACACATTTGTACAGTTTTAACACCTCCCAGTTCTAAATTCCAGACATGGAAATTCTGCAAGCTTTCTTTAATCAACTTTGTTTTCCCTAGCACCCTCTTCAGAACAAGCAGTCCAGAGGTGACCACAGGTCAGACTGAACTTTAAAGGGCCCCAAAAAATTTCATTTAAGATATTTGTGTCCCTTTCCAAAGATGACACCAATGAAGAGCCAGCTCACAGACTCAGGAGCCCAGTGGCCCAGAAATGACAGGGATCCACCATTCTTCCACAGTAATTGCTTCCTTGGTAGGGAGATCTTCAAAGGACTTTGCATTTCTTTGCAATACTTCAAAATAATAGGGCTATTTCATATATTCCAGTCGTGTGTGGCCCCATTTCAAACAAAAGATACTTCCTAGACTTGTTTCCAAACCCTGTATGAGTCTGTTATAATAGCTGAACAATACTGTTTTCTTTTCCACTGAGTGACAGGTCTGAAGGGTTCCTTGGGTCTAAAGAGTATTTTCTGAAAGCTTGATGGAGGAATACTTGAGGAAGGAGAGACAAGCAAGAAATGAGTAAAAAACAAGCTGAACCACAGGACAAAGCAGCAGCAGAATTATAACAATTCCCATTAGAGAAGAGAACCAACCTCCTGTGGGAGGCTGCAACTGAACTCTGTGAAAAGAAAACTGTTCTTAAAGACAGACCAAAGAATGCCAGGTTGGTTATTCCTCTCCTCACTGAGGGAGAAGTTTGGCTTTGCAGATTGGAATTCCACAGGCCCCTGTACTCCACCAGCTTCACTGATTAGAAGGCACATCAAAATTGCCAATGGATTCCCACCTCCTTGACAGAGAACCACCAAAGGAGTTCTCTAATCCAAACAGTCTACAATCTAGTGAAGTCTGCCTGCAACACCTTGAGGAAATTGTAAAGCCTTCAGAAAGGCACTTGAGGGTACATGATGTCAGGTTACAGCCAGGGAGGATCATCTTTGGTCACAATAACTCAATGTATTTCAGCTAGTCCTCCAGTGTGAGGAGCCTTTTCTGAAGATCTCTGAAGAAACTTCTGGTCATTTGAGAATAACTTGTCCTGAAGAGAGGACAAGTGTGATAGTTCACCTTTTAATATTTCCCAGGGCCAGTCATTTCTCTGCAGTTGGAGATTAACTGTATAATTTACCTGGGGAGCCAGAAGGCATTAACAACAATAAAGCACTTTTGAATTTTCCTTACTGGGCACAAAACAAGCAGCAGCAAAAAGCAGGATAACTGAGGGAACAGAAGCCGTACAAAACATAAGAACAGGCAGATCCTAGATTTGGAAAGTGAAGATCTTCTGTAGCTTTTAAAATGGGAACAACAAGAATCAGCAGGACTTGTAAAAACCCCTTAAGGCCTGTTGCTGATAGAAATTCCTTTAATTTCTCATCATCTTCAACAAATGTCCATTTTCATCTTTCCATTTCCTGTGAAGTCTTCTCTTCACCTGTTTGTATCTGGTCAAAAGGGAAGATAATCCAGCAAGTTTTATACAGGGGGTGGCCCCACTGCTAATCCCTAGAGAATTTCAAGGGCCAGCCTAGGCACAAACTCAGTCTGTCAGTGAGAAGACATTCTCTGCAAATAAAAAGCATTTTTGACAAGGCAGCAGCAGCTCTCAGGCAGAATAGTTTGGGACCTGGTTGCCATTTAAGCAAAAAGATACAGGTGGGTGCCCCACTGACAGCACAAGGACTGCAGTGCTGAAGGTTTTCATTCTCCACTGCTGCAAACTGAGGCTGAAAGAAAGCTGGAGGAGAAGAGGGATGAAATGCAAGCTGTAGTGAGCAGTCTAGGAGCTTAAGTTACCTGTTCAATTTGTACTAGTGGAATCAGGGTCCAGAAAATGTTAACATCAGCTGAAGCAGCAAGGTACAATAAAGTATGATCAATGGTTTTTAATCTTCTAAAGCAAGTGGAGCAGACAAGCAAATTATCTCAGATGTTTTTCAATATTTTAAATTAAATCTTAAACATAACCTTACACACTTTCAGTTATGAACTCACCAGGCAATTGGCTGAAGAACAGGATTAAGATACAACCACTTCCATCCATCATTAATATCAATGTCAAAAAAATAGATTTTATTCCTGAGCTGATAAAGTTCAATAAAAACACCAAGACTACTTTAGAGAATTCTATGAAATTCTAAATGAAAAGCATTACTCAACAGCCTGTTGATACAGCCTGTAATACATGAGTTTAACAGATATTTCAAGTCTCTCTCAGTTACGTTAAAGAAAGTATTCAGTCAACTACAATCAAAGTTAAAACAAAAAAAGTGCCTGTGATCGAAGGATCATTATTCCAGACCTGTTGTGAATCAGTGAAAAGGAGAGTAGCAAAGGACATACCTTGGAACTGCTCCCAAAACAATCAAGTTGGCTTTTTGTTTGTTGTTTCCAATTACAGCATTTTTCATATCTCTGTAAATCCAGAAAGAAAAACAAACCCTGGTAAATTATGCTGAGGTACTGAGGGCTTATCTATAGAATTTACTATTTCCATGGGGCTTATCAAGCAGTGTTCCACATGTCCATGCTGCAGCTACAGACTGGGCAGTGCTTCAGGGCACAGTTTCCTCAGCCCACAGGAAAATACCCCAGAGCTCTGGGATTCCACTACATCCCAGCTCCTGCAAGTAAACAAAAACCCAAACTATCTCACATGCACACCATACACCAAGAAGCCTTATTACTGAGAAAAGCTAGATATACTGGGTTTTTGTGCCCATACAGTCACTAGACTTCTAAAACAATTTAGAAACCCCACTATTGGTTGGGAAGTCAAATACTGGTAATTTAAAGTATTAACTGAATAGTCTACTGGGTGCAGGAAAAGGCAAGCTAGGAAAAAGGAACAAGGAACCATCACCAGTCTCCAGAGACCAGGCTTTTACTCTCCTCTTCACCCCAGGCTTCCTTTCATGTATCTCATGCAGAACTCCTAAACATCTGTGCATCAAAATCTCAGGAATAAAGTGGAAACCAGAGCATTTTCCCACCTGAGAGTCACTGCCAGGTTACACACATTACAGGCATTCATACTGTGGTACCAGAACATGGGAAGCACTTTGGAAAGTGGACACTGATTGCACACACAAAGAATTTCTATGAAAACCTGTGGTTTCCAACCTTGTTCAGAAAATTGCTACTGCATCCTAAAAACTATTACCACCTGCTCTTTTTTCTCTTCATATGAGCACATTGAGCATACATGAACATCCAGAGAATCTGAAAGCAAGCTTGCAACTTAGAACTGGTTTCCAAAAATCAAGATGATTCATTTCTAGGAAGCTTTCTAGCTGTTGGGGCCTTTAAGAGCAGAGAATAAAGAGAGATCAACTTCAGGTAATTATTTATCAACAAAAAACGAAAACTAGATTGATTATAGTGTTAGCAGCAAAACTGATAAGTTAATCACTATGTATATAATTTATTCAAATGATTTGGGAGCGTTAGTGGTTGCTTTAAGTGAGCACATTTTCTTGCCTCTATATCTTTCCCAACTGTTAGCTGCAATTTTTAAGAAATGTAGAACAGCCCTGTCCTGTAAGATCTGCCCTGCCCAGCAGGAACACTATACAGTCCTTTGGTATCCACTGAAAAAGTAATTTCACTGCACCAAGCAGCTGTCCCAAGCACCCCAAGTTTAACAACTCCCTCCATTAGAGTTGTAAAAAACCTCTTAGCCAAGGCAGGCAACACCTTACTGGCACAAACAGGACCTCCATAAAGCTCCATTATCAAAAGGTAATTGCCTGTTCTCCCTGAATTTCTCCACATGCTCTCTCCTTGCATGCACAAGAGTACTCAAGGAATTCCAAGCTCGCTCCAAGTCCAGCTGTGATCTCGGAGCTCTGGCACAGGAGCACCACTAAAAGCAGCTCAGCTGCAGTTCTGTGCACACCTGAACCCAGCAGTCAGGACCCTCCCTGCCAAGGAGCCACCCCTGAACAGCAACTGCCAGCCCAGCACGGCTGCACTTAGCTCAGCATCAGTGGGAAACGCTGCCCTTTCCTGTTGTGTCTCCCTAAGGTGGGTAACTTCACACCACAAGGCAGGAGGTAGAGGAGAAAGAGCAAGGTCAGGAGACAGGCTACACTGGAAGCCCCTAAAAATTCCACAAATGGAGTTGAAATTGTCACTAAAATCAGAAACAGTACTTCAGTGGTTTCTATGCTGAACCCTTCACATTAAAGGTAATTTTTTAAAGTTTGTGAAATACAAGAGTCAGTCCAAAACAGTGGCAGAAGTAACAGTCAGATGTCTCAGAGGAATAATGGAAACTGCACCAACAGATGTGTCAAGTTCAGGTACTGAAGTGCTCAGGCCACTCCAGGACTTCTGAAGAGGCTGCCTTTCCCTGCTACCCTGAGGCACCAGAGTCATCTGAAAAGCTGCACTGTATCCACAGTCTGCAAAGGCATCTCAGGCAGCTGAAGAGTAGGCACTAACCAAGCACTCTGAAAATTAACAAACAGATTTTGGTGATGTTTTAATACTCTGTGCTGGTGATTTTACACCGTATTTTGTGTTAAAAAAAACCCAAACAAAACTGAAAACAACACTACCCAGCTGTTGTGACTCCTGCCCCAATCCCTAACAGAATGGTTTGTTAACCTTCTAACCATTTAATAAGTACTGCCTATTAGAATTTGATTTAGAGACACTTTCACAAGTGGGAGGAGCATGGCCAAGTTCCATAACACTGAAGTGGAGAGGGTTAGTGAGGGCACAGTCCTGATCTGTAAATGATTTAGATTAATTTCTCCATCCCGCGTTGATAAAGTTCCTCAGAAAAGTTGTGTCAGATAGGTAAGAAATGGCACAAGCTTGAGATTCCTGACAGATCCAGCACATTTGACCAACTTCAACTTGCAGGCAAGTTAAATACCTTCAGATTGGTAACATGACCAAAACCTGTCAGAGACAGTACTCAAAGGTCTCCATGTCTGTGTGCATTATGGTACTCCCAAGTTCCCTGCCACACTTCTCTCTTCCAAGCTGCCACCTACAGAAGTGACCCTATTCAACACACAGGAAGCCATGGAGATGAAAGCAAGAACACCCTTAAAATGCCATATTCAAATGTTGCATAGTTCCATTTTTTTGTGTGCTATGAAAAATAATTATGTAATTCCATATGATATTTTATAGAGATTTTCCTGATCAGGAAGCTAGTTCCCTAAGAAGTAAGGAGCTACCATATGCTGTCCTAGACTACCAGGTCCTTGGTGAATCATAAACCTTGGAAAAACTGAGGGCAACTCCCTTATTTGAGAACATTACCTCCAACAAGTTCAAGCGTGACTGATTTCAGATCCAAGACATCATGAGATAGATCCAAGGGAAAAAAAAAAAGCAGCAAAGATCACTATCTTGTACAAGAGGTAACAAAGAAACTTCAGAAACTGAGTCCAAAACTAACCCCCAATTTATTTCCAAATGTCAGGCACCCTGCTCCCATTTCCTCTGTGCAAAGGAGTCCTTGGCATGAGGAAAAAGGGAACAGCAGTAACAGAGAGATGAGAACTTCAGAAGAACAAAACATCTGTGGTGACTCCAGACCTAACCTGTGACAGGACCATGATCCAGAGGGAGATCCAGCCTTTCCAATTCCCAGCTCAGGTTATGAGCCAGCTGCCAGGCACCAGCACAGCCAGAGCAGCCTCCCAAGAAAAACTCAGAGCTGGCACCTGCACCTGGAACACCTCAGCTAGGGAGTTTCTCAGCTCAGAACAGCAACTCTGTGGAAAGTCAAAAGACAAACCTTAAGCTCCATAAAACAGAGCCCTTAAGATGCATTCGAGGTTGGCTGGGCTTTTGGTTTGGGGTTTTTATTAATATCCTGCATAGTAAATCTTATAGTTTAGATTCAAACTAAATTCCAAACTATTTAACAAAACAACCTGCATTACAATCGATTTAATGCATAGATTTAAAATCTGATATTTATGCTGGTATGTATTGTAGTGCCATAAAGTAATTTACATGAAAGAAACCTGCAAAAAGGAATAACACAGGCTGCCAACAATAAAATACTGCAGAGATCCTAGCTAAGTGCTTGGGAATATTGCTTCCTGAAGTGCTAAACCAGCTTTTTCAATCTCTTATTGCTTCTTAAAGAAATAAAAATATCATTTCATCAGTTCAACCCTGTGACCACTCAGCTTTAAGTTATGAAACAACCTAGAGACTGGAAAAGCAGCAAGAGTGATTTTCTTCCTACAAACTTGAGAAAAGCAGAAAAAATTATCGGGTGATGTTTATCAGCTCTAACAATGTTTTGGAACATTGCAACCCAAAAGCAATTAGTTCAATTAATTAGCTATAAATAAAGCACAGGGCATGCTAGTATATGAACATAGCATGAGTGTATAAAATATTTTAGGACTACATTAAATTTAAAGAAAAACATCTAATTTCCTTTTAAATACATCTTGACAAGTGTTACAAGACTGCGTATGAAGTTCTGGTTTTATTCTGATATTTAATGTGTAATTGTTTAAAGGCACCAGTTATAGCCACATCAGATAAGCAAGAAGTGATATTAAATATAACAGTTTGTGAGTAAAATATGGTCTTTCAGTTTCAATGATTCCTAACCAATAAAAAAACAATATTATTAAATGTCTACATCCTGAGAAAATTAGTAGTCAATGAAAATTACTATTGCAGAAGGAACTGAGGCACCTTCATCCTACACAGAAATTACTGAAGTTCAACATCTTAATGAAGTCAGTTCTAAGTTTGGGATTCCTGCCACAGAATAAAACCCCAATGAAACAGAGAAGTGAGCTCAGGTACCAACTGAGAAAGAAGAGACTTTCACAGCATCTCCAGTGAGCCCCCATACCTCCATCTCTCCTGCAAAAGAAATCCTGAGAAAGCAACACGGATACAAGGACAAGGTGACAATTTGGCTCTACCTCCACTTTTAAATACAGTAAATCAAGCACAAACAGAAAAAATTTTAACATTCTGTTAGGAAGCCCTGGAGTTTTCCTACGTCACCTTCCATCAAAGCAACACAAAAGATCTTGAAACGAGCCAGAGTGACTTGAGGAAGCAGCCACAGGAACTCCACAGAGGAAGAGGAAATAAACAGCCTGCATGACATTTCCTCATCTTATGGCTTTTGAAAACAGCAGGGAGCCATATCGCAGGGGTTCCTAGACAGAGAAGGGTATCAAACATGAGCTGAACGATCACAGAAGGAAAAGTAGCCCTTCCAGACAGTGCTTTCACTTTTAGTATGAAATGGTTCCAAGAGATTCCGAGCCAGTTATGCAGCCAAAGCTCCCAGCACAAAGCACTGTCAGGGCTGGAGATTTATCTAGCAGGGGCTGTCCAAAGTCACCAACAACAGAGTGACACAAAGCAGCATTCCCAAAGGTTTCAAAAAATCAAAATGCAACCTTTTAAAAAGCTGAGGTAAGGTACTGGCAGCTGATACAGGCACACAACTCAGACAAAAGCTGCCCCAACTGCAGGAGAGTTCCTAAGTTTCAGGATCATATAAGCAAATGGGACCTGCACTGGCTGGACTACAGCCAGAAGTTCACTGTGAAGGAGCTAAGTTTGGACAATTATGCTTCCTACAGCTTTTGTCTCCTCCTCCTCCTCCTGCTCCCTTTCCTTCACTCTCCCATTTTTATAGGCAGATGCAAAATAATGTCAGGAATTAATGACCAGTTTTTGCATGTTAAAATACGCCCATCACTATGGTCACAGAATTAATTTCTAAGATGGACACTACTATGGCTTGAAGCTATTTTCTGCTCCTTTAGTAAGTAGAGTGTTTGTACTTTGTTGGACTCCTGGTCCAACCAAGTGAATAAAATGTTACA
The DNA here is from genome assembly GCA_013399835.1 of Leptocoma aspasia. Classification (NCBI taxonomy): domain Eukaryota; kingdom Metazoa; phylum Chordata; class Aves; order Passeriformes; family Nectariniidae; genus Leptocoma; species Leptocoma aspasia. The sequence goes on along the minus strand of VXAX01004316.1, from coordinate 316,307 downwards.
AACTCCTGTAAACTCAAGCAAACCCCAGAAGTCTTAAATCAGCTTATTTTTAAGGTTAGTCATCAAGTTGGGAAGAAAAGTTTCAAGATTTCTAATCCCATTCTAAAATATCAGTTGATACAAGGAAAAAGATGATTTTACAGGAAAGAACGAAGCACCACAGCGAGACAGTGTTACTCAACTCCTTTGAATTTTAACACTTAGAAACTGACACAATCAACATACAGTGCAAACTGAACAAGTAACATTTAAACAAAAGCCCCTCAATCCATGGTTGTTCTCAATCTTAATTCTGTAGTCTCAGTGCATAAAATCAAAGTGCTGTAGAAAAATAGCACCTGGCTATAATTACAGCACTGCAAAACAGTAGAATTTAACACACATAATGCTAAAAGTAATTGTTGAATCCAAGTCCCCCATATTGCAATGCCATTGAAAATACTCTTATCTCAAGTATCCTCTCTTGAGAGGCAACTTACCGTGTCATAAATTTCCTGACAAAGAAAGTCTACCAAACAGAAAGGGAAGTGTTTCAGTGACCCATACCTGTAGTTAGAGATATCAATAGCTTACTCCTACCCTGAATTTATCCTGTTTTCCAGTGCTCCTCTTGCAGTGTGACAGACTGAAGAAACCTCTCATACCAAACCTTCACTTCCACATAGAGTTTCCATCAGTCAATTTATGTGCTGCCCTTTTGATCAAGCTCAACCACGTCAGCTCTCCATGGCTTTGGCTGCAGTTTCAACTCAAGTTCCTTTCCAGTCTCCACCTGGACTAACAAAAGGAGGATGCTGCTCTGCCCACCTCTCCCAAGCAAGGTTTTATTGCCTCATCCTTTGCACTGAGTCTGAATATCGTGTTACAAGTTGCATGAGATCAGTAATGGAGAGACAATTTGCCTCACTCAGCCCTAAAAACAATGTAACCCCAATTTAAAGCGCTTGAAGTTAGTGATGGATGGGAGTTCAGCTAACTTTTATTATGTAACCTGTATAAACTAAAAAAAACCAAACCAACAAACCACACAAGATATAGCTAGAGAGATCTCTGTATTACCAGCATTTCAACTTCAGCATCAACCTCTGCTATTTAACCACACTGGGTCCTAACAGCAAAGTTTGCCCACAACAGAGGTGTGGGCAAAACAGCTGCAGCTCAGCAGAGCTCTCACAAATCCTCACTCAGAAAATCCCTCCTCTGTGACACCAGATGAGCAAAACACTTCTTTCACAACTGTCCCAAAACAGCCAAACCAGATGAAAAGACCAGCTCCACCACTGCTGCTTCACATGAATGACCCAAAATATCAAATACAAGTAACGGTGGTACCTATTTTTTTAATGTCTCTATCTTCCCCCAAGGACATTTCACTTCCCAGTATGAAGGATTGCCTTCAGCATTTAGCAGTGTATCCCACAGCTTAAGCAAAAATGGAATGAAATTTCATTAAACCAAGAGGTATCTGTAACACTACATTTTTACTGTACTGTTTTTCATTCACTGTCCCTTTATTTAAAGTTACTTTTGTCCACTGTCCCATTTTAAACCCACCACTCTTTATTTACGGAATGTCACCCACCACAAATGATCCACATGGAGAGGTTCTCAGTTTCATTCAGGACAGGAAAAGACCCTAAAATGGCCTTGCAGCATGTGTTTGGCTGTTCTAGATGTGAGCTTGGAATATTGTTTAATATGCCCACTGCACCTTGGGCCAGCAACCACTGAAGGATCACCAAACCCTATTAATTTACCATAGCTATTACTCATTAGATTATAATAATCTAAAGTCCTTCTGTCATGAAGCAAAACCTCTGATTTTTATCTCCAAATAGCTATCAGAGCTATGATGATGTACTGGTCTAGTCAAGCCCAAATTCCCTTTTTCAAATGGGTGTTACTAAATTCTCATTAGAACAGAAATTCCCTAATATTTATATGCCCATAAACTCTCTCATTCTGGGGTTTCTGGACATTTCAGATAATGCCCATTTGAAGTATATTTTAGCAAGTAATTCTATGAGCTAGCCTTCCTGCTACAATCCCCAAAGAAAAGTATCTCAACAATTGACATTATCAGTTCAGCACCAGAAACACAGCATACATACTACAGTCAGCTGAATCATCTGGTACACAAATTAATTGGTAAACAGAGTTCTGTCCCTTGCATGTTACTAGAAACACCAACCCTTTACATTAGCATGGAAGCTCCATATTGCAAATGGAAAATGAGCTTCTTTTGGAAAGCTACTAAATTCAACTTCTTTTAATACTGATTCCAGTCAGTGCAAACTGCCAGCTTGGAACCAAAAACTCCAACACCAAATATGAAGAACCGCAAACTCAGCAGCATTGCTGGCTCTGTGGCACATATCCCTCAGGCCCAAGCTCCAAGTTCAGTCTTGACAACACCCCCCACGCCCCCAAAGGGCAGAACTGTTTCTCCCCCAGCTGGCTGCTGCTTGCACCCTCCCTTGCAGGCAGCCACTGCCTTCGTGTAACAGATTAGTAAGGGGAAGGTAAACTCTGAATGGCCAGGTAGAGTTCAGCTGTGCCCAGCCTGAGGTCTGTTACTGAGTCCCACCTCAGGACTCCTGTGACCAATGCTCGCCCCATTCTCTCCAGCTCCATCAGCCAGTCTGACAGAAGCTGTTCCTCCTCCCTCACCTGACTGAGCCTCAAGCCAGCACAGCAACAGTATCACCATGCTGAGGGTTGTATCAACAGAGGGGTTTTGGAGAAAAGTGGCTCCACAGCCATCTCAAAAGTAGCAGTGAAGCAGTCAATAACCATCGTTCTCTCATCGGCTCAGAGCAGTAACTACAAGGCTTGAAATATTAAACATCCCTGTAAGGCTGAAGATTGCTGGCCAAATATCATAGGTACACCTGAAGTTTAGCCCACCTCTAAATATTACACCAGGAATTACAATACACAACAACTTACTTGCCAAAAAAAACCTATTCTGCATATGTACCTTTTTCTGCATTACAAAAAAATGCAAAAGTGAGAATATCTTTTCTCTGTGACAGGAACACACTTGCATTGAAGTGCAACTCCCTCTCTTCCCTCTGTCTACACCATCCTTCCACCTGACTATAAAAACCACTGCACTGAAAGTCCCTCTTCACAGAGCATTACTTAATTCTCAGATGTTTAAGCCTTTCAGTTCCTTCTCTCCCTCTGAAAAGCCTTCCTTCACAGCTCACCTCTTGAAAGGGAAAAACCAACAAGCAGAGCAGTGCTCCCAGCATCACCTAAACCTACTCCAATTCCTGTCAGATCCTGCAGCCTCCCAGCTCCAAGCCACAAAGAGCCCATCCTGCAGCTCACAAAGCACCAAAAAGGGACTCAGGAGCCTCCTCCCTCAACATATGAATGACTCTGCACAAAAACAACGCTTCAAAAAATTGCATCACTTGTTGTTAGCCAACAACACCTCCAAGTTTCATGCAGGATATGCATTTACTACAGTGTACTGTCCAGGAGACAACAGAATTATCCCAAATGTACAGGGGCAAACTATGACAGGAATAACCCTCTAAGCACAGCTGTTTCCACATGGCCAAGGGAATGTGCACAAAACCAAAAAAGCTCCTGTAGAAAACTGAAGTTTAGAAGTGCCCATTGAGACTGAAAACCTGATGCAGGTGTTTGGGATGCAAAATGTAGAAAGAAGTGCTGTTCATCACTTAGTGTTACAGAAAGTTTGTTTCACAGACAAGAAGAAAAAGAAGCATAAGTAGCCTCTTCACAACTGTCTGAAGGGGGGTAACTGCTGCTTCATTAGAACTGAGATGGGAATTTCCTCTCTTCCCACTTCAAGTTGCCTCTCATATTTCACAGTTTTTGTGGTGGCCATGTGTGAACACTGCACTGAGATCCCTCCAACAGTCACAGCTGAGAACACAGCACACTATTACACGACCATCTAAACCTGTGCCTGGAACATTTATTACAGACCCAAACTACAAAAATAAAATAGCTGGATGCAAAACACACACTGTGTGAGGACCATGTGCCATTTCTATAGGATGTTTCTTTCCTTGTGCTGAGAAATAAAATGCTCCAGCAAGGTTGGAAAACACTTGTCTACTAATTCCTGCTGGCCATAAAGGACAGGAACAGCAGTAGCACAGGAGTTCTCAGTGCACCACAAAGATGGTAATTTATAAGTCTTTAAGGATGACACCCTCTGACTGCTGAGGAATAGCCTGATGAGAAATAGCTGGGACCTTGAGTAAGCCAGGCTTGTCAGAAAAGATGCTCCTTTCAAACCCAGCCTTGAGGTGGGATTACACAGTTCTCCATAAAATGATACACTGCCACATTGAAGGCACCAGGCTAAATGTAGTCATGATAAAATGTCTCTCAAAGAAGCCCCTGACCAGCAAAAAAATTAGAGGATAAAAACATGTATCAGTCTTGCATCTGAACAATGTGGTCCTGAGCTTCATAGCAGGTGAAAAGCAAATGACAGCCTAAGGATCACAACCCAGAAATGCTTTAAAAAAAAATAAATACTGCAAAGCACAAGATGATACTGCAGGAACAACCTTGGGACAAATGAAGCTCTTATAAAAGCACAGAAATTTACAGAGCCACTTCTGTTCTGTTCCTCTGCCAATAACAACAAAACATTGAAAAGAACCTCTGAGACCACAGCATTTAATGCACTGCAGCATCTGTGTGAGGCAATGTATGCACTGCCAACACGAGCTGCACTCGAGAGCTGCACACCTGACATCAGTGCTGACCTTGCAGAATGCACTCAGAGCACACTGGAGAAAACCTGAGCTCTACAACAGCAAGAGGAAAGGGTCACAGGGGTACCTAAGGAGACACAAAGCAAACCTGTAAAGACCTCCCAAGCATAAGCATGGCCACAATTTAGAGTCCATGTTTACAGAAGGAAACTACCGTATTAACCTTGCTCATCTACAAAGACAGTCAGTAGAAGGTAAATACACACACTGCCACACAGATGTGTGCATTGAGATGGGCCTTGAACACTTTAGTGCACTACCAGGTACAGTAAAAAAGGCAGTAGTCATCTCAACTTTTCAAATCCTGAACAGAAATTCAGGATTTAGTTGCAGGTACAATTCTCCCCTTCCTACCCACTATGCATACCCAGATGAGCAGGACAGAAATTACGTGAACAGAAGTTCTGCAGGAAACTTGGCATTTTGAAATAAGATCAATAGATTCACATGCAGCAGTAATGGACAACAAGGAAATGGTTTCTGTTTTCCCAGTAGAAGGAAAATAAAATAGCTCTTAACCAGGTAAAGCTTTATTGTCTAGACAAGGAAAACTCTGAACACCACCTCTCTGAAAATTCATGGGAAAGCAAGGAAAAAAAGAGATTTTAATCATTTAAATGCTTTCAGAATATGTAATTAAAGCTTTCTCAAGTTACAAGATGAAAACTGGACTGGCATGATTTTCAAGTTCAAGAAGCATTTAGGTACATTTTACCTTTATCAAAGCTCATTCAGAAGTTAGGTTTCATTAAAATTACAAGGATGCAATGAAAAAAAGCCCCAAGCCCAAGTTATTCATTCAAGCATACAAAAAACAGGACTATCATAACTGAAGACAATCTGCAGAAACAAAGCCTCTTACAACAGCCCATTCTCTGATCCTTGATATTCGTACAGTTCCATCAATCAAAATAAAAATCTAGGTCATCAGTATTTCCAGCCAGGATGCAGGGAAAAACCAGCACATCTTAGGAAACAAAGATTTTCTGCAAAGGATGCAGCATATCTGGTAAAGCTTCTGACAAGCACTTCTGAAAAAACTTTAATCCTTTCCTGCTCCACCCCAAATACTAGATCATTCCAACTTCAACATCTCTGCGTATACCCTGAAATCAAAGAAAGAAGGACAAAGCAGTATTTTTCTGCCCAAAAAGAATCCTGGACTGACAGAAATTTTTAATATATACACTACTCTAAATTCCATATTTTATATTCTTTCATTTCTTATTCTATCTTTTATATCAATTTTTCTAAATTGGACTGTCACACACCCACCTACCAGTATTTCAAAAACAATACATCTGCCACAAAGGACTGGCTCAGAGTCAGTAAAGATATTCTCACAAGATTTCAGCCAGAGCATCACAAATACAATTTTACCATCCAAATCTGCCCTGTGAGAGATTTTGTGAAATAAATTGGTATTTTCTTGTCTTTAAATACAAGAAAAGGATCTCAGCATAGAATCCACTGACACCCACGGACAAGGTGAAGAATTTCAGATGGTACCCAAGACAAAGATACTGCCTAAAACTCCTGTTTCTGGGAGATCAGTTATACTGCAAAAGATGAATAACATATCAAAAGATAGGGAAGGGATTACCAAGGGTTGTGGGCTCCAGTCCTTTGAAAAGGAAGGAGAGCAGGGACGGAGCGCCAGCCATGGCTCAGAGCATCTGCCAGGGAGAAAAGAGGGGCTAAGTCACCCCACTGGGACACTGGATGAGACACATCCTTCCCCAGGACCACCCCACCACCCTTATGAGGAAGGGACTACGAAGGCCAAGGGGTGGAAGCAAAACCAAACTCCCTAGAGCAGAGTTAAGAACCTGTACACAGTTACAGCAGGGTATCTGAAGTTCTTATACAGGTAAGAGGGTATTCCAACCAAGAAAACTTCCAGGACAGTTTTATCTAGACTGGGTTCTTCATGTATTTTCAAGGGACACTGACATGTTGCCCCTGGACATTTGGATTAAGTGTTTTCATCTGCTTCTGGGGAACACCTCAGGTTGTGCTAAGCAACACAGCCAACATTCTTGGCATTTTGACCCACTTGTTCCTCTGATTTCTCCTGGGGTTCTACTAGACAGCCATAGCCAGCAAGCTACTGGTAAGCCCAGAAAGGTCTGGTTTCACCACTAAAGTCAGTCCTGGGAGAGGTCTCATTTGCCACTTTGCTGCAAAGTGATTCTAGTGGAAAGCTCAAGGCCCAAGGACAACAAGGGAGCAACCAGACCTTTGCAGCAGTTTCACTCTTGCTCCTTGACTCACACTCTAAGTCACTAGCCTGACCGCTGGCACGAAACAGAAGAACTGAAATATAACTTGCATCCAAATTCAGTTCTGTGGAAGCATTCTCTTGCAGCTTGGAGTTCCCATGGGGATACAGAAGCCAAGCACTAAAAAAGTCAAAGTCAACATGCAGGCATGGCAGGAGGGGAAAGAGTAAGACGCAGGTACACTGACTTGGCAGTGCAGTAAGAAAAAAAAGTCTCAACAGACCTGGAAGAGGAGCAAAACATGGCCAAAAGGCAGAAACATATCAGAAAAAAATTTCAGTGCTCACAGAATGTTTAACCTCATTTCTGGCAACTGGGAGGCTGTGTTATGAACCATATGCACTACAGAGGGAGAGTCTATATCAATACTATCTCTGTATCAATACTGACATATTTGTATTAAGATTTGCCAACTACATTTCTCAAAAAAAATACAGGAAGAGCTTCTTGCCTTGACCTATCACTCTAGTGGGATCAAGTACACCTGGCCTATGCACAACCAAGAGCCCAAGAGTGTTGCAATGACTTACATGACACCTTGCAGGACTTTTTGGGGATCGAGATCAAACAATCTATCGACATAGTGGCGGCTACTGGCTGTGACCTCCTGCAGAGAGAGAGCAAACAATTGCAATAGTTTATATCAATTCATACAATGGCTTATGCTGCAGCAAGTGTACAAAACTTCCCAGGCAAGAGGCAGGAACTCAGAGAATTATATTTAAATGTGTAGTGTGTTACTGCTGGGCAACATCAAACAAAGATAACCCTGTGTTCAAGCATAACCTAGAGAAGATGAGGTGCTTAATGTATATAACAACATGATAAGTGTCAAAGCAAGTTAACAGAGAGCTATTTTTGAACTGCAGTTATCAGCACTGCCTTGGATCACAATTTTATTATGTTTAATTACTATATAGAATAAAAATAAATTCCTGGAAGAAAAGCTGTCAAAGAGCAGTTAATGTTGCTCAAGAACCATACCCACAAACAAGCTCTCCAAAAGAAGGAAGCTTGTAACAAGACATTTTTCTGTAACTTACTTTGTCACAACATACCTACATTTCAGAGCCTGTGCCACACACCTTCAATGGGACAGCAGCACAGTATTCCCCACAACATCCTCATAGTACTGTATAAGACAAAGCAAATTCTCTTCTTGGCAACAGGACCATGCTTGTAAGCTACACACTTATGCACCACTGATTTGTTATTCCTTTTGAGAAGATCCAACGTCGGAGATGGCAAGCATTCCAAAATACAAGGGTGGGAAAGGAGAAGGGAATTTTCCCTCCAGGTTCTCAGGAACAGGGTGTGTTTCCATTATCTCACCTTTTTTTTTTTTTCCCTCCAGCTCTCTTTTCATTAAGCTTTGCCGATTTTTTCCTTATGAGTTTTCCTTGAGAGAAGCTCTAAGAGCTGAAAACTCTTCCTTGCTTTAGCAAGTATCTGCTATGGGACCGAATCTACTCCTGCTTCCCTACCCCAATGTCAAAAGGCACCAGCAGCTTCTTGCCTGTGGTCTCACATCACGGAGAAGAATCATCTAGAGGCAGCAGAGCTCCTTTGTCTTCAGGAACACTATTAAATTATGCCACGTAAGTCCTACAGATACACTTCCCCCATGTAATCAAAGATAGTATTTTTGAGAACAGCAATAGACTTTTAGGTATCTGACCTATGTATTCACATGTAAAACTCTCATAGACTTCAAAGATGCCGTAGCTTTCCCCTTCTAAAATATCCTGGCTTTCACCCCATCAGCTACGAAGTCTGCAATATGTAGACGTGTATTCATATGCAAGCAGTTCCTCCCCCCAAAAAAAAAGAACTTATCGACATAATCAGTTTCACGGATCTCTTAACCAACACGAATTTTTCAGGGAACAGAAGGAAAAGCGCCAACCCTCCGCTCTTGCGGCAGCACCCGGGCTGCACCTTTCGCATCGCTACTCCTAGCAGCCGTGCGATGCAGCAGGACCGCTGTGCGCCCTGGGCCGTCCCCCGGGGAAGGGAAAGTGGCTGTCACAAGCTCCCCCAGCACGGCGGCTCCTCCCTGCCGCAGGAGCCGGGACGCCGAGAGGAGAGAGCCCCGGCTCCAGCACCGGCACAGCCCCCGATCCGGGGCGGGCTGCGAGCGCACCTGGGGGCCCCTGCCCTGCTCCGCAGCCCCCAGGAAGGGCAGCGCCGACAGCGCCAGGGCCCTCCGCGTGCCGAGCAGCAGCTGCCCGGGGCCGGCGAGCCCGAGCCGTGTCAGCAGCGAACGACACGTCCAGAGCGCCGGTGCCTCCGCAGCCACGGAACGGGCTCCTCGCGGGGGGAAAACCAGCGCCGGGAGAAGTTGCGGAGCGAGGGGCAGAGGGAAGGAGCGCGGCCCCGCCGCCCGCACCGCCCCCGCTCCCGGCGCAGCCCCAGGGCCGCTCCCGGCGCCGCCGGACAGCGGGGCCCAGCGGGGGCCAAGGTCAGGCAGGGCCCGGCCCGCGGCACTCACCGAGAGGACGCTCATGCGGAGCGGCGCCTCCAGCACACACGCCATCTTGGCGGAGCGCTCCGGCACCGNAGCGTAGACGAGTCCGCGCACAGTTGAGCCGGAGACCGAGTGGAAACGAGGCCGAGCCGAGCCCAACCCGAGCAGATCCGAACCTAAGCCGAAAAGAGCCCGAGCCGAACACGAGCCAGAGCCTGCTGAGCCTTTGTCCGAGCCCGAACCGAAACGAGCCCGAGCGGAGCCCGCCCTTTCCTCTCAGCCTCGCTGCACAGAAATGGTTTGGGCTCCTTTAGTTTGTCATTGCTTTTGTTGCCAGCATTGATTTGTTTTGAATTTGTTTTTCACAGAAAACACCCCAAACAACCCAGGGCTTCATTAAGATGTGCTTCACTAAGATCTGCTGGTTTTTTATGAGCCCCACATAGCCTGAGGCATGGGGACACTGACGACCCACCCCTAAGTCAGAACTAAATGGCAGGAGGATGGTAAAGCCACGAAAAAATAGCAGAAACTTCACAGCTCGGGTTCACACCTCTCAACCTATGCCCTTCCCAGGAAAACAGAGGTTTGGCAGCTGCTAGAGACTGCACAGGATAACAGGAGTACAATAAACATCCCTTAATATGCAGTCACAAGGTGACTTTAATAGATTTAACTTAAAAATACTCCATTATTAAACAAGGCTATACCTCTTTGCTGGTTTTTTCTGAGCAGACTGATGACATGCTGTGAAAATACCTTTGTGTTGGCCTAGGATGGAACAGGTGAACATTTTTCTCAAGGACTACTAACAGCAAAAACAGTTTTAGGCTAAGTACATACACTGAAAAAACTGCAATACAAGGGTTGTACAGAGAAACGTTTTCCAGAGGTTTCTCATCAAAATTTCAAAAGTTTTCAGAGAGACTCTAAATCTTCTTTTTAAAGAGGACTGGAGGCTCTGGGTCTTAAAAGCCAATTTAAATTTGTCAGCATTCCCTAGAGTTTTCGATACTTTTTGAAGTATCTGGCCTTTACTGGAGAAGCTCAGCACTTCTACTGAGTCCTTGCAGCACAGAATCTTGCCGACAGGGAAATCCATAATGGATGAAAGCAAGGTAGGGGAGAACACTGCAAACTGCAAAGAGGGTGTGAACAACTGCAAGAAAGGGCACGGGAGCTCTAGAGGTCAGACATGATTCACACTCAAAAAACATTTATGTTCATTGTATTTACCACCTGCACTCTCTGCTCAATGGACTCGGAAATACTTTATAAAAAAATTTTTAAAGGTTCAAAAATCAGTATTCTATCTTGTCCAGGTCTCCTGCCTTCTAGAAATACATTTATCAGAAGGGGGGGAGGGGCAGGGACAACATAGGACAGAACAGTTTGTTTTAAAAACATAAGGAATCAGACTGAAAAGTCTGTTACATGCAAGATACATTTTCTATTCCTGTGCAGAGACCCTGAGAGCTCAATGCCATGCTCAGGTTCTTTGGGAGGCTTTTCAAGTCCGTAACAGAATTTATATTTAAAATACTTTATTTCCATTATAGTGTTCAGATCATGAGGCACAATTAAGATTTTACCACTGCAGACCCAGGACCCTTAAAGAGACTCATCTGCTTCAATAACTTACCTGACAGTTCACAGCCATTTTACATAACCTGAGTGTCACACCCTCGTTACTCCCAGTTTCTCCTCATACCTCAGCACAGCTCTTTCGGTGGCTGTTCTGACAGATGAGCTGTTAATTGAACTGTTGAGAGCATTAATTATGCCCTTTTCTAGCCCTTTAATACTTAGCATGTTTAGTTTCTGTGGTGAACTGCTTGACAGGAAAGGAAGCAAATTGAACCCCAGACGATGGAAGTGATTTAAAGACACAATTCTTGACCCTGGTACACAACTGACACTCACAGATGCATTTCACTCACTGCTCCTTGTTCCTGTCAGGATGCTTTCTTCTTCACAGTGCCTGTGCCTTGGAGGAGGAAAAGCACAGGAGCTACTTCTGCTCTCGGGGCAGCACGCCCATGAGGAATTCCATCTAAGAATTCCATCTGTCAGGAAGGCTAATGAGTGTAATGACATATGCTTGAAAACATTGTCATTTTCATGAATTCACTCAGTTTTATCCCCATGGCCTCTTAGGCTAAAGGAGTGCCCTTTACTAATAATTCAGGGGGAAAAAAAACCCAAAAAAACCAAAATGGAAAACTACCAAGAGGGTCTCTATTCTGGCAGCTCCTGTTCTCCCTCAGCTGAAGATTACAAAGGTGCTTTGGAAGATTCCAAACCCAGCTTAAAGAGTTCAGCAAGTTACAGCTACTGAAATGACAAGTGAAATGTGACGCTAATGATAATGGAAGGTGTTACTGTCTCAGACAACTTACACACCCACCGCCGGAACACAGAACACAGCCCTAATTAGTCAGAGCTGAGACAGTGGTGGTGTCCACATCTAGGAAGCTGTCCTTCCTAACTACTTCCATTTTAAGACATTGTTCTCAAGCTTTAAGACACAGAACAAAAATGAGTTTTTAAGAACAAAGATGCACTCTTCCATGGTCCCCATAAAACCGTCATCCTCCAAATCAAGAGACTTGGTTTGCTATCAGAACTGTAATTAAAAGCCAATCCTGAACAATACATATTGTTTTGTTTATGACCACAAAGTTTTCTGTGGCATGACTATCACCACAAAAAAAAAACCTTCATTCTTCTATTGCTGTTTTGTTATCATGGGAATCCTATTTTCAAATTTCATTTACAGGGTTATTGCGTATGCTACTTTGTATTAATAGTTCAGTATAAAAAAAAAGATAAAAGCAATAAAATAAAATCATTCAGTCTTATAAGTCAGACATCCTCTCGCTTGGACTCAGGCTACAGTTTAAGAGTTCTTGTTAAACAAGCATGGTGGGTCTTGTTCAGCTGAAGATATGGAGTGTACACCATACACCAAGAACTGAAGCAAAATCAAGGATATACAAGCTTTACATCCTTTGACAAAGTGCTTTGTTGGAAAGTCTCACCTTCTTTCTTTGATGTCTATTCTGGGTAAATCACCTTCCCTGTGAGAAGTACATCTAGCCTCTGAGCGTAGGAATGTAACATGACTAAGATCATGTGACATTAAAAGCAGGTGTAGTCCACTACAATTCTCACCACCTTCCTACAGAAAGGCTGGGGAGAACTTAGTTACACACCGTGTGAAGTATTAATCTGTTTTATCTTCATCCTCTGCAGCATAGATAGCTTGGTTCCTTCTCTTGATTTTTTTAAGGCCACAGTTCCCATTTTCATCACCACCAGTGCGCTTTAACGACCTCTCAGTGGAGCTCTTTTCCTCCACCTGCTTGCTCCCACCAGACTTCTCCAGTTCCTCATTGTTGGAGTCCATGGCATCATCAGATGACACCACCATGGAGTCTGGCATGATCCGGATGTCAGAGAAGCTCGTGGAGAACTCAGGAGGGTGATCAGGAGAGGGATCTACAGAACACGTACTCAAGTCTTCATCACCACCTTCTTCATCCAGCATTATTTCATCTGGATTAAAGGATGAGAGGCCAGAATTATCTGTATTGTATTCACTAGGTTCCTCTGCTGACCCAGTACTGTCCATCTCCTCTTCCTCCTCCTCTTCACATTCACCTCGTCCTGAGCCCTCTTCTTTAGCCTGCTGGATCCTGTCATTGATGTCAGTGAGGCCAAACTGGGCACAGAACTCAGTGGTCTGTGGATTGATGGTATGAACTGGCTCCATGTTTTTTTGGGGCTTGCTGGGATCGTAACAAGCAGCTGTTAGTGTGAAGTTGCAAGGAATTTTGAGGTCATGGTTCAGCTCTTCTAACACTTCTTTAATGGCTTCTTCTGTCACACTGTAATCCCACCTAAACAAGTGCATAAAGTTTAAACAAGTGCAGCAAGTAAAATGGTACTGCCTGTTCCCACCACAGAGTGCAACCTTCAAAAATGGATTATAAATTCATCTTACAAAAGACAATTTATTCCTCAAATGCTTTTTCAGGAAGGTTTACATTTTCTTTTGGTCAGTATTGAGACACCCTTCTCCCAACCAATGATTAATGTATTATGTCAACCCATGCCCATAACCCAGCCTGATTTTCAGCCTCATGGTATACTTTCTGTTCGTCAAATGCTGGTATCTAAGTTTGCAAAACAAAACTAACTGCCCAGGTAGAGCAGTAAAGAAGTTATATGCTTTAGACTACATCTTTTGTCAACATCCCATTTTCTTTCCAAGGCATTTAGCAAGTCCTACAGGCATTACAGGCTGCAGAACAGAAGTACAACTCCAATACAACTTTACTTTCATTCCAGAAAAACAAACCACAATTTCATCTCTATTTTGCAGACAACTTACTTGGCATGGAGGCCATTCTTCTCAGGCATATTCCAGGAGCTCTGGGTCACATTAACAAGACTGTTGGTGGCCTTGAGGACTGCAATCCACTCAGCATCGTACTCCAGTGCATCACCTGCATTGGGATCATGCTCCACATCTATTATCTACTTACAAACACACAGACAACAGATGAAGTGAGTTATTTCTCTTGACACCAGAATCTGATTAGTTTCAAATGTTACTTTCACTGTACAGAGTTTTAATGAAGTTTAAAGTACGCTGAGCTAGTGGTCTCAACCAAACAAGTCCTCTCAAGCCAGCCCCCCCATAAGGGGCTAACAAAGGACAATTAGTAACAGTAAAAAAGGCATTTCTACATTTCAGCTTACAGCAATTAAAAAGCAGAACACATTCCTTCTGTTACAGCCAGCAAATGGACAGTGATGCAACTTCGAAACAGAATTTGCCTGCTTCTAAATTCATGCTGCCTTCTATTGGAGGGTACGATTTTTTCCTTTTTTTTTTAAGTTTCTCTTAGGGAATTTTTCTCCCATTTGTTGCCTAAGAGACTGGAATAACAGACACTTAAGAGAAAAAAGATGTGGCCAGGATGAGGGAGAGGATGCAGTTTGCTACATCTCTTAGCTGGGGGGGTTTTCTCCTGGGAAAGACAGAGAGATACTGCCAGATTTTGGCTGGGGGGTGAGGGGCTGGGGTTGGCCCTTGCTCGCTCTCAGGATCAGAGGTGAGACAATTGTGGTCTTGGTGCCGGGCTGCTGCTGCAGGGAGAATTCGCTGCCACCGCGGAGTTCTGTCCTTCACTGGTTCTCCTTACTGTGGGTGAGCATCTGCTCATCAGAGCGGCCGTGGCACTGGGTCCTTATTAACACCCGATGTCACTGGGAAGGACCCCCACCATCTACTCGGGTGCCTCAGGGGAAAACTCCTCCTCACTCCAAGGGAGCGTGTCCCAGCTGCTTTCAGGAGCCCGGCTGCCACTGCACACCCCGGCCATTTTCTGCCCTGCGTCAGGCTTTTATTTCTGCTACACTTTAACCCAACTACCCCTGTTCGCCCCAACACCCCTGGCACACCCACAGAGTTTTTGCTACACTTCGTTTGCCACCCCGGGGCTGCCGGCCTCTGCCGTTCCAGCCGCCGCTCCGAGGTTCCTGCTGCCGCCATTTCTCCATCCGGAGGGCACCGAGCCCCGCTACCCCAGCGGGGTTGCCAGGGAAGCCCCTTTTCCCT